>CM077259.1:16134425-16309425 GCA_039654775.1 Spinibarbus caldwelli
CTGCGGCGGTGTGTTTATGTGTCGCGTTTTCTGACAGGTTGGTTTGTCTCTGCTGCTTGTGGAGAGTGAGAGAGAAATATCAACAGTGATTAAGTCAAGGCCCTGCAGCAGCCGAAGTTATTTGCTTTGCAGATTAAACATGGCTATGAGAGAGAGAGAGAGGAGCCAGGGAAAGCATATCTATTGGAGTTAACTGTACTATTTCCTCCTGCATGCTGAGAAGATGAGACTGACCATGACAGTAATGTGTGTCAAGGGACACCAGCATTCAAAGAGTGCTAAATCACAACAATAAAACTAGCACCAGTGTTTTCAGTGGGAGCAATATAACACGTGACCAAAAAAAAAAAAAAACATATATACAATTAAAAATGAATAAATAACTAAAATGAAACAAATAAATAAAAAAAAAATACTAAAACAAATTCATTAATAAATAAATAAACAAACAAACAAACATATTTTCTTGTTTGTTTAGCATGCAAGTGACTTTGGAACAATTATTATTCATTTTATTACATAACAAATGACCAAATAAATATAAATAAATAAAATGTAAAAATTTATAAAAAAAAACTATAAATAAATAAATAAACAAATATTTTCTTGTTTGTTTAGCATGCAAGGGGACCATTATTAATTACATTACATACACTAAATAATTAAATAAATACACATTTTCTTGGCTGTTTAGTATGCAAGGGAATATTATTAATTTTATTACATAACGTACACTAAATAAATAATTAAATAAATAAATACACACACACACACACACACACTTTCTTGTTTGTTTAGCATGCAAACAGACTTTGGAAAAATTATTATTATTATATTATTACATATATTACTAAATGAATATAAATAAATAAAATGTAAAAATTAAAGAACAACTAAAATAAATAAATAAATAAATATTTTCTTGTTCGTTTAGCATGCAAGGGGACTATTATTAATTTTATTACATAACATACTAAATAAATAAATAAACAACACACACACACACACACACACACACACACACACACACACACACACACACACTTTCTTGTTTGTTTAGCATGCAAGCAGACTTTGGAACAATTTTTATTCATTTAATTATAGCACATGACCAAATAAATATAAATAAATAAAATGTAAAAATTAATAAAGAACTATAAATAAATAAACAAACACAGACACATTTCTTGTTTGTTTAGCATGCAAGCAGACTTTGGAACAATTATTTTTAATTTTATTACATAACACAGGACCAAATAAATATAAATAAATAAAAATGTAAAAATTAATAAGCAACTATAAATAAATAAATAAATAAATAAATACTTTCTTGTTTGTTTAGTATGCAAGATGACTATTATTAATTTTATTACATAACATACACTAACTAACTAACTAACTAAGTAAATAAATAAATGTTCCCTTTTTTATTATGCAAGGGGACATTGGAAAAATTATAAACAAATAAAATATAATATAAAGGTAATAATATAATATAAAGGTAACACTTTATCTTAAGGTGTCCTTGTTACAAGTTACATGTACTTACTATTATAATAACAATAAATTATGCATAATTACATGCAAGTAACCCTAAGCCAAACCCTAATCCTAACCATATAGTAAGTACATGTAGTTAATTAATATTACTCAGTACTTAAATGTAGAATTACACTATAACAAGCACATCATAAAATATAATTAAACTTAAAAATAATGTACCCATACAAACAGACAGAAATTCAGATTCGTACATAATTACAATGTAAATACAGTATATATGTAAATACATGTCTTTTTTTGAAAGATGTATTCAAAATCCACATGCCCCATCTGCCTCAGACTGTAGTATTTGAGGTTTAGCATGAAATCATATTCTACAGTGTACCTAATGGCACTGCCTACGCACACATGCAGCGCACATAATCTAGATGCATATTAAAGACATGTATATGCACGAGCTCAATGTGGAATGCATATGACTTAATTGATTTGTGAGAGAAATAGAGCAGAAATATATTAACAGAAGTTTCCCCAGAGAAGATGACAACAGGCTCAAAGCAGAGTCTCACTGGTCTTTACTGAACATGTCTTGTCCTCCCCAGCCCTATGGTGTCATTAAACCTCATCTTTAAAATATTAAAAGCACCCACAGGCCGCTTTGCTGTGCTGGATTCCACAGATAAAATCTGTCCTTAGAGGAAAAAGAGAGGAGTTTTCATACAAACAGTATGTCACCATATTGAAGACAGTTGCCAGCAATCTGATCAAAGGGATCCAACAACTGTTAAAAACTCATACTGTGTGAAATAAACATAATGAACACTAAAATTAAGAGAATTTCTCTTAAATTGAGTTTAAAAATCACAGCAAACTTCAGCATTATTCAGAAATGAATTCAGAACACCTTTTAAATTTCAGTTGAATTTCTGAACTATTATTTGTTTTTATTTACTTGCCTTAATATCTTACTATTTTAATATTTTATATTAGTTACCTCGTAACACTTTACAATAAGATTCCATTAGTTAATGTTAGTTAATGTATCAACTAACATGAACAAACAGTGAACAATACATTTATTACAGTATTTATTAATCTTTGATAATGTTAGTTAATGAAAATACAGTTGTACATTGTTAGTTCATGTTAATTCACAGAGCACTGACTAATGTTAACAAGCACAACTTTTGATTTTAATGCATTAGCAGATGTTGAAATTAACATTAAGATTAATAAATGCTGTAGAATTATTGTTCATTCTTAGCTCGTGTTAATGTTAACTAATGAACCTTATTGTAAAGTGTTGCAGTTACCTAAAAACAGTCTGATGCTGTTGTATGTAAAATTAAAATTAGTATTGCTAGCTGTGTTTACTGTTTCAACAGTACTAAATTACACTGAAGTACAATGTAATAAATGTCTAACAAGTAGTGATTGTGTGACTGTTTAAAATAGCTTGAATTGTAATTCCGTAAATGCCTTTTCATGTCATTCCAAATGAACATCCTGTGTGCAACAAACACCAACTCATGATCTGAAATGAAGGCAGTTCTTTAATTTAGAATTTTTTCCCACCCCTGTATCACAGATCAACCACAGGTATCTTTAATGGCTCGCTTCCACTGAGCGGTACGGTACAGTACAGTTCAGTACAGTACGATTCGGTACGGGTAACCCTGATCAGACTTGCGTTTCCACTGCCAATAGTACCCTTACTTGGTAGGCGTGGTGTATGTCGGAAAGTAGCGATCGATGATAAAGCGCGACAATAAGCACAACTCTGCCTCTTTTTGTTAAATTTCAGTTTTAATGAACAATAATAGCCATTATAAAAGTATAAGTAAAAAGTATAAGAGGCTTATATAAAAGGAAATAAAGACAAAAGCAAACAATTCAGTCAAACGTATGCTACAGGTCAGCGCTGTGCTACAGTAAAGTTCAAAATAAATATATAAAGTTAAACATAACTTTGTGCTCAGACAAAACAATATGACCAGGAACAAATAATAGATTCATGAGAGCATGAATGCCTGTTAAATATAGCCTACCCAAAATTAATTGTATCTCATGTTTAACCACTACAGAGACATCAGAGCCAGCGGCAGAAGGACTAGCCGAGCGTAAGGCTGCTCTAGGCGGATACATGAGCGCTGAGCACCCGGTGATCGCCTGGAGCTCCGAAATCAGCATAGCAAATTTTAAAATAGGCGCTATCTTTATAAATAAACCGCAGATTTGAGTTTTAAACAACTACATTCTCACCTGAAAACTCTTAAAACTACATTTCATGACACAATAACAGTATATTTAGAAAATTACGCGGGTTTTTGGGCAATGACGTTTCACCAAGAACAGACAAGAATGCATATTGAGAAACGGCTGTGTGAAAATTATAAAATACACTGTTGTTTATTTTTTTTGTGTTTGTGCACTCTGATGTAATAAGTCCAACACTCATGGACAGCAGAGCGGAACGAGTGAAGGAGAAGCTTTATCCCTTTGTATCACGCAAAAGTGACGATTCTAGTCAACAAATCAGCGTTCTGCTGTGAGTTTAGCTCCACCCTGTTGGTACCCTTTGCTGTGCTAGGTACCCCAATGGAAGGGTACCAAAAAAGTGGTACGGTACGGTTCGCTATTTTGGTACCATTCACAACTTCTGACAGTGGAAATGGAAATAATTGCGTACCGTACCGTACTGTACCGAACCGTACCGCTCAGTAGAAACGAGCCATAAGAATAAGTGTTCCCCAAAAATGAAAATTTACCTACCCTCAGGCCATCCAAGATGCTTTTGAGTTTATTTTCATTGGAACAGATTTGGAGAAATTTAGCTTTACTTCACTTGCTCACCAATGGATTCTCTGCAGTGAATGGGTGCCGTCAGAATGAGTTCAAACAGCTGATAAAAACATAAAAATGACCCACAAGTAATCCATATGACTCCAGTCCATCAATTAACATCTTGTGAAGCAAAAAGCTGTATGTCTGTCAAATCCATTATAAAGGTGTTTTAACTTTAAACTATCGCTTTTGGCCAAAATTCGAGTCCATAACCCATAGTGAAAAAGTCCATCCCCTGTTGTCCTCTCACATCAAAATCCACCAACACATTTGTTTAGAGCTGTTTTGGACTGTTTTCGCTTGTAAACAGTGCTTGATCTGTGTACATTTCTCTCCTGATTCAGATAAGACAGCTTTTAAACTGAGACAACTTGTGGATCATTGCGATGTTTTTATCAGCTGTTTGGTCTCTCATTCTGATGGCAACCATTGACTGCAAAAGATCCACTGGTGAGCAAGTGATGTAATGCTAAATTTCTCCAAATCTGTTCTGATGAAGAAACCAATTCTACATCTTGCATAGTCTGAGGTTGAGTAAATCCTTAGCAAATTTTTATTTTTGGGAGAACTATTACTTTAATATATTTACATGCCATTTAAAGAATCAGCCAGCCACAATCTAAAACAGAAGAAAACCCATTTAAATAAATCATTCATTACATCTGTTCATAAGGAAAGTGTTTTCCATCAGAAATATTCATTAGCAGAAGACCAACTATGCTTAAAACTATAAATAAAAGTCCCTATCGTAAATTCAAATCCCTCTCTCTCACATTTTGTTCTGCACGGTCAATAGGCATTCACAATATTTGTTCCTTGCGCAGCCTTGTTCAGCACCGTGGGTAAAGCCCCGTATCTCCAAAGCAATTCATCTCCTGCTGTAATGCAGCATATAGACTTGCAAATAGGTTATCCCTTGATCTGGACTCTTGCTGTGAAAAAAAGATAAACCCTGTCGCAGGCCACGGGCCTCTCATAAATAAAAGTTAATGAGAAAAAAAAAGGAAAACAAAAGGCCAATTTTGCTGTGATGCAATCTGGTTGCAAAACAATACAAACCGTTCTGGCAACCTTTGATTCTTTATATCTATAAAGGTGCTGTGTTTAAAATGCAAGCAAGAAGACTATTCCATTCGTGCAATATTCCAGCACTATCATGCAGCTTTCTATTGGGGAGCTTCAATCAACAAACCATCATTATTGTGGCATGAGTATATTTCACAGGGAGGAGAAAAGATTCTCACAATCGCAGCCACAAGGGAAGATCATTATCTGTCAAAAGAGAACAACCTGTGCAATTATTTTTATTCCAATGGACTGCTACCACTCGATGTTTATCAGTTTAAAACACTGGAAAAATGAAATATATACAGTTTAGGGCTGCAGCAAACGATTATTGTAATTGTCGACAGTTGATGAATTCTTTAGTTAAACTATCAATGAATAATAACAGCAACTTCTGCTATTAATCTTTTAATATTTTAGTCTTCTCATAATTAATACTTTACAAAAAATAAATAATAATAATAAAGAAAGAAAGAAGGAAAGAAAGAAAATAATAACAATAAATAAAGATAAGAAAAGAGAGAAAAAGAAATAATAAATAATTAATAAAAAATAAAAGTGAAGAAAGAAAATAAAAAAATAAGAAATGAGAGAAAAAGAAAATAGCAATAAATAATAAAGAAAAAGAAAGAAAGAAAGAAAGAAAGAAAGAAAGAAAGAAAGAAAGAATTATAGGGCAGTGATACAATACAATCAATAGAAATGCACATTATAGCTGCATTCACAGTTACTGTTTGGGACTAACAGCAGTTGCTTACAGGTGAGAGACTTGAAATGTTTTATTTATTCAGCAGATTAAAACATCTGCTTGAATACATATCTGTATGAATGAACAGCTGAAGTCACAACCGCATTCAGGACACTAGAGCGACAGTATAAAAAATGGCGTCATAACACCGGGACGTTTTATCAGTTGACAGCCCGTTTTTAAATAAATGAGGCTTGTCCTACCCATCACACAGTTAAACATCTAACAATGACTTTAAATGCTTTGTTAGTGAGTGCAGAGAGCGCGTTTGGTGCGCGCGTCTCAGAGCTTGCGCAATCGCGCCCACGGCACTGACGGCAGCTCCAGTAGTGGATCTTAAGATGAATGAGAATCATTTCTCCTTCTCTGTCTCTGTGGGTGAATTAAACCCGTCATGATTATATAGGCAACTCGATGTTCCGTGGTGTTCCGTTCATTCAGCGCAGCTTTGAATGCGGTTGTGAATCCTGACAATGTAAAGGTGTCGGTTCGGCTATATACATGCGGTTCTGATGGTTGTATAATAATAGAATGCTCTATGAAGTGAAGTGATGTTGCCATACTAGCCTTTACCTTCTGCTCTAGAGTCTTGTTTGTGTTAAACATGGCAGCAAAACAGTCTTAAGCAGGGACAACTGCAGACTCGCACAATTGGCGTGGCTAAAGGTGCGACGCATCGACACATTCCATGCTAATCGACGTATTTTTATAATCGATGTAATCGATGACGTCGACAAATCGCTGCAGCCCTAATACAGTTGTGCTCATAAGTTGTCATACCCACATTTAAAGCAATAGTTCATCCAGAAATGAAAATTCTGACATTAATTACTCACCCTCATGTCATTTCAAACCCATAAGACTTTCATCTTCAGAACACAAATTAAGATATTCTTTTTAGCTCAGGGGTCGGCAAACTTTTTGGCATGACGTGCCATCTTTAATTTTTCTGGTTAACCACTGTGCCAATGCCCCCTGTATTTTGTATTTATGCAGTCCATAAACATTTGTGACCCGTGCTGGCAAAATTAGTCAGAATGCGCAAATGTTCAAAACTAAATGTTCTTATTTTCAAATTCTCCATTAAAATACCTTCAAAATAATATATGACTTGTTGGAACCGGACAAAAAATGATATGCAGCCGTTTGAAGGCAATAGAGGCAGCAGATCTGATTTCGAGAAAAATTGAGTTAAAGATTCCAAAGCAGAATCACCAAGCAACGTTGCATATTTTCCTCCAATTCTTTTCTTAATAATAATTACTATATTATTAATCACAATATAGCTATTTTTATTTTATCTTTGTTATTAAAAATAAGAACAAAGACGGAAATAAACAGTACTTAATCAAGAACAGTGAGTGATTCAGTCTTTTCTTTTAATGTACGATTAACAATTTGTAAAAACTTCTTGTCAGCGCTGCCACGCGACTTTTATTAATCGATACTGAATTGCTACATTATATTTCTCAGCAACAAGGGGGGTAAAATCGCTGTTTTTTTAAGTAACTAAACTCAGCTTCATTGTTTGTAGAGAGAGACACAGACGCAGACAATTCACACATCTCTCTCTCTCTCTCTCCCTCTCTCTCAGAATGGCCATATTTGGGAAAAATTAGAGTAGCTTCTATCACTGGATATAGGTGTCAGTCATTTAACTTTTCTATCGTAAAACACTTGACTAATAATAAATGATTTGCAGCTTCATCTATTTTAACTCGCTCTCTTTCAACGTTAAACTGACGCTTTGCGCTCTGGTTCTGTGAACAGTAAACCCCGCCTACTTTGATTTGATTGGCCATCTCAGTCATTTTGACATTGACGAGCGCTGTTAGACGCTGAGGCTTTGATCTGAAGCACCTAGTATGTGCAGCGGTCGCGCGCGCATCCGTAGACTAGTGCAAGTTAATTCTCACACTTCAATCGTATTTATAGCTCCTCACAGGCTGTGTAACTATGAGAAGTTATTACCTCAAAATGTACGTCAATATGCAGTTTTCCCTATTGCTCGCATGCCAGTGATTATAACTCTGCGTGCCACTGTTGGCACGTGTGCCGTAGGTTGCCGACCCCTGTTGTAGCTTCATAAAATTACGGTTGAACCACAGATGTCACATGGACTATTTTAACGATGTCTTTACTACCTTTCTGGGCCTTGAATGTGTCAGTTGCGTTGCTGTCTATGGAGGGTCAGAAAGCTCTAAGATTTCATCAAAAATATCTTAATTTGTGTTCCAAACATGAACGAAGGCCTTATGGGTTTAGAACGTTATGAGGGTGAGTTATTAATGACAGAAATGTCGTTTTTTGGGTGAAAAATAAAATAAAATAAAATAAAATAAAATGGTTAAAAAGTTTTCTCTCTCTCAGTATATTTAGATAGGGTAATACAGTGTAAGATTTTGCATTTTGTGCCAGTAGGAATAAAATACAAATGAACTCCTAAAACTAAAAACTAATAAAAATGATTCCTGTTCATTTGTATAAATAGTAAAGACAAACAAAAATCTACAAGGCATTTAAATACTTATGAGCAGAACTGCAAAATGACTTTGATCATCATGTTAATTACTAATAACATCACCATATGTCCAGAAATATGTAATCTTAACATACATAATGTCGCTAACAACCTGGCTTCATTTATACCAGCAGTGACAACTAAAGACTGAAAATCAATGCTCATGGTAAGGCTTTCCTATATTAGTGTACGTGTGTGTGTGTGTGTGTGTGTGTGTGTGTGAAGGAGGGGGCAGGTGCTGTGGTTTTGTCCTCTGAACCTGTCATCACTGTGGAAAGCTAAAGAGATTTTGTGACTGGCAGAGGCGCTCTGGGAAAAAAACAAGGTTTCCAGAAGTGTCGGAGGGTAAATGGAATTTCTGATCACGGCAGACTAAACGTGGTGAACCGAGAGACAACAGAACTGCCTCAAACAAAGCTCGAGCAATCATTGCTATACCTGCTCCAAACAGCTGTGTATTACTACATCATACTGGAAGACTACGTGCTACCTAGACAATCAATGAACACATCAATACTTCATAATTGTTGTATGAGATACGTATGAGGCACCAAAATGAACATTTACAAGCTGGAACCTGAAAACTGAATGATGAGTCTCCTGGCCCATATACTACATAATACATAATCAAGAAAAACAAGGCTTTTACTGTAACTTATGCTGCTACCTAAAATAACTAATTTATGTCTCACCAAGGCTGTATTTATTTGACTAAAAATACAGTAAAAACAGTAATATTTGACCCTGAACCACAAAATCAGTCTTAAGTCGCACGGGTATCTTTGTAGCAATAGCCAACAATACATTGTTTGGGTCAAAATTATCGATTTTTCTTTTATGCCAAAAATCATTAGGATATGAAGTAAAGATCTAGTTCCATGAAGATATTTTGTAAGTTTCCTACCATAAATATATCAAACTTAATTTGTGATTAGTATTATGCACTGCTAAGAACTTCATTTGGACAACTTTAAAGGCAATTTTCTCACTATTTAGATTCTTTTTTTTTTGTACCGTCAGATTCCAGATATTCAAATAGTCGTACTGTATCTCGGTCAAATACCCTATCCTATCAAACCATACATCAATGGAAAGCTTATTTATTCAACTTTCAGATGATATATGAATCCCAATTTAAAAAAAAAAAAAAAAATGACCCTTATGACTGGTTTTGTGGTCCTGGGTCACATATTATGAAATATTATTACAATTTAAAATAAGCATTTTCTATTTTAATATATTTCAAAATGTAATTTATTCCTGTGATGACAAAGTTATTTTTTTCAGCAGCCATTACTCCAGTCTTCAACGTCACATGATCCTTCAGAAATCATTCTAATATGCTGATTTGCTGCTCAAGAATAATTTCTTATTGTTACTGATGTTGAAAACATTTGTGCCACTTAATATTTTTGTGAAAACCATAATACTTTTTTTTTCAGGATTCTGTGATGAATAGAAAGTTCACAAAACAGCATTTGTTTGAAATCTTGTGTAACATTATAAATGTCTTTACTGTCACTTTTGATTAATTTATTGCATTCTTGTTAAATTGCATTAATTTCTCTCAAACAAACAAGCAAATAAATAAAATCTTACTGACCCTAAACTTTTGAATGCTAATGTACAACCAAGATGGCTGAGGAAATGATAGGAATGTTAACTGTAAATAATACAAAGTTACATTTTAACACCAAAAAGTATTAATAAAATCTGTTTAGCATAATAAAAAGTATTATTTTACCCAATTGTGTACTATACATATTTAAGCAGTATTGCTGTTAGCGTGGCAACATGCTAAAATCAAACTCTATTGAAATCAATTATATTGAGTTCTGTGTAAAATGTTATTTGTGTAGCTCAGCTATAGCTAGTAGCAGCATTCTAAATGGTCACTTAGACTCCAAGACAGTTAGGATGTTCCCTTAAAAGGCAACTGCCTACATAGTCCGCTTACTAGGTTTTGAAACACAGCGCATGTCAGTAAACCAAATATATTGACAGCTTCAGTATTATGCAGAGAAACATGTTAGTCACTCTTGTCTGCCTGATAAGGTGGCAGCAGTTCTCAAACAAATGTCATCTCCACCGCAGGAGCAAACATCAGTAGACTGACTCAGATGTGCTGGAGAGATGAGAGCAGAGAGATGAAACGGGGAGATTCCAGACCCCACAGCATCCACACGGGCTTGTGTCATTACTGGGGACCACGGCTCAAACCAACCTGCCTTTGTACGTGTGTGCCTGTGTGCTGGTTACATAAAGCCACTGTAGGTTAACTTGCTGAGGCTTTGGAAAAGGTTCAGAGTAAGTGGCGTAGCTTGTTTGCAGTAAAGCCTGTTGCGATTAGTACATAATCATCTGATCACAATGATTTGATCTTATCATGAATGGCATAGCAAGGATCTTTGTTCACTTTAAATTCCAAATGTGTATTTCAGTCACAGTCTTAAAGACGGAGCTCTGGAACGTTTAAAGTAAAACTGGTCTATGATGGTTCAAGCCATTGTGCAACTGAGAATGCAAAGCACTCTAGCACTCATTTTCATTTTAAAATTTGCTTAATGGCAAATATTTTTGGCCATTACAGGTTATCAAAGTTAATGACAGTGACACAGAGGAGGAATTACTTCCTCTTCAGCAATGAAAGAATGAAAGACTTGAGGAATAACAACAAAAACTATTATCAGACACACACAGAAACTCTAAGGTCTTACTTTATGTAAAAAGGCGGCATGTGGTTTTAATGAAATTGTCCTAAAATTATGTATAAAAGAAAAGATTTTAGGCAAGAAATATTACAAATTTGAAGCAATATCTAAATTCAATATAACAAAAGCCATTATATTACTAAACATACATCTATATATATATATATATATATATACACCATTAGCCAAATGTTCATGATCATGACAGCCATATTTAGGACCCTATGAAATCAGTTTTATTTTTTTCCCAAATTCTATTCTATTTTATTTTTTTCCAAATTCCATTTTCTCCGTTTTAATTTTTCTGGACTCCACTCCGACTCTGTTTTAATGGTTAGATTTTATTAATCAAAAAGCATGTCTAATTAATTGAAATCATGAAACCTTTACACAATTTAACAAAAGTTTAATTGACTTAGAGCAAAAGGTTTTACAAAAATTAAATTTTTAAGGCCCTATGAAATACTTTTTTCTTTGTTTTATTTTTACCAAATTCTGTTTTCCATTAATTTTCTGGATTCCATTTTAATGGTTTCATTAAATTTTAATAATCAAAAAGACTTTGAAGACTTTCAAGTTTCTGTTTGTATATGGTATGACGATAGTTTTTCTCAAAAGAAACGCTAAAATGCATTTAAAAAGTGACTCTCAGAGCAGTTCTAGAGATTGTTTATGTGTTCATGTACTCATATATTGTGGCGGCAGAGGCTGAAAACACCGGGAGCGTCACACGCTTCAGTATTTGTTTAGTAATTTGTTTAGTCCCTTTCATTCACACAGGGACACGCAGAACATGCAGGATTCGTATTTAAATAGTATTTTGCGGCTTAATATTCACAGACACTAGTCCATGTTGTGTTTTGATTTAAGTGTACTGACCTACTTTTGATTTATTATTTTGATGACATTCCGCGCTATATAGTAAATTTCATTTGGATCCTGTGATTCTTTCCGCGTTTTCCGCATCGTGGAAATCATAGGGCCCTACATATTTTGCAGCACACTACTTGAGTGACAAGGACTACGGAAAAGCAGAGAATTGGTATAATGTTGGAACCATGTAAGCAATGGGTTTAAATCTTCTAAACCTTACTGTCATCCTTCTACTAATATCAATGAGCAGAAAAAAAACTAATTGGTGCCACAAAGAAGAAAAATAATTATAATTGGGACCAAAACATGCAACCCGCAAAAAAAATAAATAAATAAATAAAATAAACAGAAGCTATGAGGCTTTCAGTAATGTGAAATGAAAGAGGAAATAAGCATTTATCTATATTATTCCTGATTGAGGCCGGCATGTGTTGAGTGTGCTCTCTGCCCACACTAACAGTAATCAATAGGCAACATAACAAACACAATGAACCCGTCTGAAGTGAATCATGACTCCCTCACAGTCTCACGGTAGGTATCCACTTATTCATTAAAAAGCTGAAGAAACAAATTTCACAACATTATGAAAATACAGCTCTTCCCCTCCTCTTGTATGCTGTGATGATTTTAACCCTCTGGTGCACAGTGGCCACAACAGCAAACAGACTTTCAGCAAACAGACAGCCATTCGAGAGGGTGATGTTACATCTGCACCACCACAGGCAATTAGAATTGACCCAGATTAACCTCTATATATATATATATATATATATATATGTCAGTATGTTATCCCATCATAAATACATACAAAATGCCTGCCAAAAGTGACGATTCACCAAATAAAGGAAAAATATTGGCATTATGTTTATAGCAGTAGACAAATCTCTTATTTTTTCAGAAAAAAAAAAAAAAAAAAATGGGAATGATAAAAAAGATCCTAGAATCTCATAAATTTATTTGCACACACACATAAATTTATTTATATGTGCACACACACAAATTTATTTCCATTTTTTTGTGAGGACTCTATATGGGTAATGGCTTTTATACTGTACAAACTCCATTTTCTATCGCCCTACACCAACCCTACACCTAAACCTACCCCTTACAGAAAACTTTCTGCATTTTTAGATTTTCAAAACACTCTATCACACAAAATTCTGTATGATTTATAAGCTTGTTTCCTCATGGGGACAAAAAAAAAATGTCCCCACAAGGTCAAAATTTACTGGTATTACTATACTTGTGAGGACATTTGGTCCTCATAGCGTGATGAATACCATAAATAAACAAACAAACAAACAAATAAATAAAGATAATTAACAAAGCCATAAAAATAAAGTGTAAAAAATATTATCAATAAAAAAATACAAATAAATGTCACTAAATGTTGTCATATGCAAAAGAATTCTAAAAATAGGCTGCTTTTTCTTCTTGCAATATATAATTTGTTGTTTTGTTGATTCCTGTGTGAAATACCACCTAGACATTTCCTGTCAGTTTCTGTGCAATTGGCCTGCTTATCTCAGTGAATAAATGAGCTCTTAGCAGATCTGACACTGATTGTCACCAAGCACGCAGCCAATCAGGTGACCTTTTCAAAGATCAGAACGGTTGGTTACGGCTGCATTGATTAATGTCCTCTTCGGGAGGTGATCTCTCAGAGAAAAACCACAGGGTGCCCTAGACAATGTCGACCAATAACGGTGTCACTACCACCATCTGGTTCTCTAGCGAATAAAAAAAGCTTCATCAGCAATCAGAGGGTTAATAATATAACAACAGAGGGAAGGAGAAGAAAAAAAAGTCCTCCAAGGTCATGTGAAAAAGAGGAATCTTTTTCCTCCGGATCCCTTGGATGGAGAAACGGCGTGGCTCATCCGAAATGGGTATGCTTTGTAGATTAGGTCTTGGACTAACTCTGAGCCCTGACCTTGCCAGCAACTTTGGCTTGGATTTCTACACGGATGAGATTCGGGGAGGAAAGAGGCAAAGAGATTTACTTGCATTAATTCACCTTAAAAAATGCAGACGGGTTTACTCGCCACAGCAACAACAGCTGCGGGTCCCGAACCTCTGTGGTGAAGGGATCTCGCATTCGTTTGTTAGTTTGCTTTTAGTATGCACCACATGACTTTACAATCAAGGAGCCCACAGTCTCAGGTGAGTATGTGTGGAGTGGTAAAGGGATTGTGTCTTTGTGATATTTACTACTGTGATACGATCTTGCCGTCAGAGGGGGGCAGCTGCATACTTCAAATACCCGCCAGTTAACAATCAGATTATGGTAAATAAGCGTGGATGTTTGTGCTGCCGTTTTTTGCAGGTTGTTGACAAATGCGTGAATAGGAGAGAAGGACAGGAGATAGAGAGAGAGAGAGAGAGAGAGGGAGGAAGTGAGAGAAAATGAGCACAAGATGAAAAAGAAACGCAGCTGCCTGCGAAATAAGCACTTATGAAAATCATGATTCCTTCTATTCCTCTTTTGCCTGTTCTGCTGAATGCCAAGGCCACGTCAAGGACATGATATGCTCATTTAAGCTCCTCGCAAAGCCATTATACATTCAGGATTACGAATTAACTTAGTTTGGGGCCTGGGTCATTAGTGAGATAGTGAATCTTTCTGCTTTGTGTGTGTATGTGTGCGTGTGAACGCATTTTAGTTGGCCTGAAATTAATATTCAGGGTCCAATACAAGTTAAGGTCAATTTAGAGCATTTATTGCATAATGTTGAAATTGACTCATCCCTCATTATCTTTAAAAAATGGTTATGAACAACAATCAAAGTGAAAGGGGCCAATTTTTTACGATTTAAAAGCAGAAATGTGAAGCTTATTTTATAAAAGCACTTACATTTAACTCTTTTGTTAAAAAAATTTGTGTATTATTTGAATTGTTATTTAAATAATTTTACAGTTGCTTTATGGCTTGCTATTGCAGGAAAGTTGTAAAATTGCATATAATTTCACACAGAAAAGCTTAGTAGGTGAGCTTTTCACCCAAAAAAATCATGTTAATACGTTTATAACTTGTGGCTATTCTATTGAAACAGTGAGTATTTTAATGTTTAGAAATTGGCTCCATTCATTTCCACTTCAATTCACCTCACTGTAATCTTATTTTTTTCTTTTTAGAGAAAAAGGGGGACAAGTGAAAATTAATTTCTGTAGCAATCAAGATTATGCTGTCGACTGAGCTCGTACTGAACCTAGAACATTTCTTAAAGATATATTATTGAAAATCAGCATTAGGCAGGTTAAGCTTATCGTTTCAAATGCAGACATTACTCTTGAACATAAAATCCAGTGTTAAAATCGAGTCAGCTGTTTTGCTTTGCCACTAAACTCACTATGATATATTACCACTCCCACAACCGGTCCTGTGTGCGACTGCATCCGACACACACTCATATTACACTGCTGACCTTTCAATTGTGGAAATCCACTCCAAAAATATCATACCGGTTCATATCTGTATGTAAAACGACATCGAAGGGTCCCGCCGAGCCACGGCCTAAACACGGGCCTATCTCTGGAGGGTTCCTGGGTAAATCATTCCTGTTCACAGGCTTCGGGCCGACCTGCACAGCCTCTTCAGTGGACCAGAGAGGTGATTAATCACTAGCCCCTTAATCATGCCCAAAGGTCCCGCTTTAATTAAAAACAAAGTTCTCTTTTCATTATTCCACTCCAACTGAAAGACGATAAGACCCCCTTCCCCCATAACATATTACTGCTGGGGCCCCCACCTCTGTCTGAGAGACTGCAAAGAGTGATGAAGAAACATACTAAAGCCACCATCTGAGCCAAAGAGGAAGCCACAGAGATTCAGACCTGTGGGACAATAAATTCTAAAAACAGTCAATATAATAAATGGTCAATCCGTGTCAAATCAACCAAATTTCAACTTCCCCGGCTCAAATTTTTGATTTTGCTAATATTTTTTCTGAAGAAATATAAACATGTATAGTGATGAAAACCAAAATATTAAATGTCATGGATGTATTTTTACTGAGTAATCCACTCAAAATGGAAATTTTCACCTGAGATTCAGAGCCAAGTTACAGGGGTGTAAAAATGACTTCAGAAAGATGGCCGCATCATGTTATTTTTACAGAGATTGGTAGGTCTGTTAGTAAAATCTGTTGACTTTAGCGATCTTTGTTGCATTATGTGTCAATGATGATCATTCAAAAATGGGGAATGAACACTTTTCAAGTTTTTTCTCCAAAATTTGCATACCTGTAATTCAAGAAGTATTAAAGGTATCTTAACTCTTCCCCGCCAGCGTTTTTGAAAAAAGTTGCCAGCTACCACCAGCATTTTTGATTTTCACTAAAATTTCATGGCCCTCAGATAGGGCTGTGCCAATTATCGAATGATATGATCATGCGTATCTAGTCAGTAAAGCCAGTTTCGTGATTAGCGCTAAATCTCTATCACCTGTTTTCAAATAGAGCGTCATTTAATACACAGAGCCGTAGATCACTGACAAGCTACGCAATATCGAGTTCATTATCGCAGATGAATCGCCTTTGATAATGAATGCGATATTGCGTAGCTTGTCAGCGAACTATGGCTCTGTGTATTAAATGCCGCTCCATCTGAAAGCACGTGAAGGAGATTAATTTCTAATCACAAAACCGGCTTTACTGACTAGATGCGCATGATCATATTGTTCAATAATTGGCACAGCCCTACCCTCAGAATATTTTGTTGTATGAATATCTGAACATGCAATACATCAAAATAAAGAAGAGAGCCTCTACTTTTAAACAAAAAATCAGTTTCATTCTAGCTTCAAGCATTCTTTTTTATCAACACTTGAATGTAGGCAAGTTTCATAAAAAAAAGCAACATTGAGCAAAAAGCTGATAAAAATCACATTTTTATCAAATATTCCATCTGGATCATATTCAGTAAGATGATCAAAGCACAGATACATTAAATGGCTTCCATCAGCACCCCCAAAGCTTGCACAGTCCTTACTACCACTTATTGGATCGACATTTTTCTCTGTAACATTAGCCAGTTTTTATTTATATGCTGTTTATTTTTGATGATCACATTATTTTTCATATGCATATGCTTACATATGAGATCGCTCGTTTCTGTCTTCCTCGCCTGTGTTTTTGATCGAGTGATTCTGGACTCAATCAGGAGATGCGTAATAGTGCCCCCAAGCGTATAACAGTAAAACAAGGAAACCCGGGAAATTCTGTGTTTGGTGGGAAAGCATCGTCTCATAAATAATGGAAAATTCTGTGTTTGGCAGGGAAAGAGTTAATGTCCTTTTAGATATTGGGTCTTAACGAACTTTCCGTTTGGCATCTTCATTTTTAGGGCCCTGTATGGTCAGTTCCAGAGATACTGGAATTTCAATATGGCCCCAGGAGTAAATCGTTAAATTTTACACATATTCAGTGGTCAAAAACCAAATGTGGGTCACTTTGCATAAATATGATTCTTTGTTTCTTTTAAAGTGGAATGTCTGAAGAACAAATAATGTTTAAACTACAGATGTATCTCGTTTCCTTTTGTCAAAACAACTGCATTGAACATGCATGTCTAAGTGCCATAAATATTCTTTTTCCAACGTTTGCGTGCCTATAACTCAAGAAGTATTAAAGATATCACAATATGATTTTGTATTCTAGTTCTTAATAAACATTTCTTTTGGAATCTTCGTTTTCAAGCCAGTATATCATTCAGTCCCAGAGAAATGGGGACCTCAATGAGGCTCCATGTCCAGATTGTTTTTTATTTTTTATTACCCATTTTCAGAAGGAATATTACCCATTTGACAGAAGGAAATGAGATACATCTCTAGTTTCAACGTTATTTGTTATACAGACATTCCTCTTTAAAAGAAAATAAGTATCATATTTATGCAAAGTGACCCACATTTGGTTTCTGACCACTGAACGTGTACAGTTTAACAATTTACTCCTGGAGCCATATTGAAATTCCAATATCTCTGGAACTGAACCATACAGGGCCTTAAAAATGCAAATGCCAAAACGAAAAATTTGTTAAGACCCAATAAATATACTCAGTAAATTTACATCCATGACATTTAATATTTTGGCTTTTATCACTATACATGTTTATCTTTCTTCAGAAAAAATATTAGCAAAATCAAATATTTGAGATGGAGACCTCTAGTTAAGTTGACACGGAATGACCCTAAAGTCTATTACAGAAAACACCTGCTTATTTAGTTGTGTGTTATAAGTACTCATTTATTTTTGCAGGTTCTAAGCATTTCTTATAGACTGTCCATTCAAAACAAGCTGAGAACTGTGCTTCAGAAATGACCTGTTGCTAAGCTCCGCCCCTCTTGGCTACTGTTGCTAACTCAGACAAGCATGATTTTCAGTACATTGTGCTGACAAAGAGGTAAAATTGATTGAATATTACTGTTACAAATAAGAATCATGGCCCAGTTGCATGAAAACCGTTAAGTGGTTTGACTTTAGGGTCTCCCTAAGGGGGGGGGGGGGGGGGGGGGGGGGGAATCCCTGAGGCAAGGGCTTTCTTTAAGACCGTTGCAACAAACGTCTTAACTGTCAGCCTTACCTAAATGTTTATACATCTTAGATAGTTTCTGCAAAACATGGCAATGGACAAACAGACCATTGACTTTTTTCATTTTTTACTACAAAACTGCTAAACTACAAAATTTGTTATGGAGATTATTAATAAAGAGTTCTAGGCAAACAATATCATGTGTGCTAACCAGCTTTACAGAATTGGAAACAATAAAATGTAAACCCAGGACAAAAAAAGCCATTCTTTTATTAGAGGGGAAAAGAAGAAAACATCCACGACTGCCACTATAATCCATCAGTCACTCTTGCCCACAAGACAAAAGCCTTGCATGAGATAATTAGCCTAATTAACTCAAGCACGCAGTGGAAGTGATAATATATATATATATGAAAACATAGTTGTTGATTTAATTATTTTTTATTTGTATAGCACTGTTCCCCTTGAGTCGGTCACTCTGAGTCACGTCAGTGACCGACGAATGGGATCTCGCCAGAGAGACCAATCCACTTCGAGTGTAACTAAACGAGCCAATGGACATTGGCATGTGGTATTTCGCATCTGGCTGCCACACCCTGCAGCGCGGGTATAAGAGGCAGCAGGTGCACCGTATTAAATCAAATTTTCGCTTCGAAGCCGAGTGGTGGTGCATCACTACTGCTCTTCCCTCCTTCAAGTGATTGCAGAGACGAATGCGAGCGTTACGGCACAGCAGCGGTGGTCACGGTCTCACGGGAGAAAAAAAGATGGTCTTCGTGCAGACAGCCACACCAGGAGTGTGCGGTGGCCAGCTCCCCTGCGTGCTTCAGCACTAAAAGAGCAATTTCTCCAAAAGAGCAACACCGGTGATCGCATCTTTTTAAAGATGTCTTATCACCCGTGCGTTTCTGGGTGTGGTCATTTCCTGGTGCCTCAGGATGGTCACGATCGCTGCCTCACGTTTCTAGGCATTCAGCATGCTGAGGAAGCTTTCGTGGATGGTTCATGTTCTTCTTGTGGGGACATGACCATCTCTGAGTTGCATAAAAGACTCCGCTATGTCAAACATGGTGGAGTCCCTCTGCCTCTGCCGCGATCCAGCGTTTGTCCCTGCACCCGGGGCGGCACTGTGTCCGGTGGAGTCTGAGGTGATTTGAGGGCTGTTCACGGTGAGGGCTTCCCCAAGTGGACTTTCTCCCCCCTCAAGCACTCCGCAGCTGGTGGAGCAGGCTGGGCCTTCTGCAGGTAGGAGTGCACCACTCGTTTCCTTCGTTGCCCCCTCTGACAACCAGATGTCGATCGCTGCATCGGAGGGCAAGCCCTCTCTCTCCGGGGATGATGACTCGGCTGTGTTGCCCCCTTCGGGTGTGGTAGCGTTGTCCGAGCCAGACCCAGAGATGACAGCTATGCTTTCCCGGCCAGCTGAGAATGTCGGGCTCGTGTGGAATCCTCTACCACGTCCCGATCCTTCGAGGCTGGACGAATGGTGGGGGTCGCGTTGAGAACCCCCTCTGGTGCCATTCTTCCCGGAGGTGCATGAGGAGCTCACTAGATCATGGAAGGCACCTTTTACTGCCCAAAACAAATCTTGTGGCTCCTCCGCCCTCACTACCCTCGATGGTGGGGCGAGCTGTCTCGAGCAGCACTTCCAGGGGAGTGGAGACTCCATCCCCAGGCGGTTCAGCTGATTTGAAGGTGGTTCGGAGTTGCTCAGGTAGACCTGTTTGCGTCTCCAGAGACCACCCACTGCTAGTGGTTCTACTCCCTAGCCGAGGCAACAATCGGCACAGATGCACTGGCACACAGCTGGCCCCAGGGCCTGCACAAATATACGTTTCCCCCAGTGAGCCTACTAGCACAGACACTGTGCAAAATCAGGGAGGACGAGGAGCAGGTCCTGTTAGTGTCTCCATATTGGCCCAACAGGACCTAGTTCCCAGAACTCATGCTCCTCGTAAAAGGATCTGCTTTCTCAGAGATGGGGCACCCTCTGGCACCCACGTCCGGACCTGTGGAAACTCCACGTGTGGTTCCTGGATGGGATGCAGAGGTTCTAGGTGACCTACCCCAGGAGGTAGCGCTCACTATCGCTTCAGCTCGAGCACCGTCCACTAGACGGGTCTATGCTCTGAAGTGGAACCTGTTCGTCGAATGGTGTTCCTCTCACCATGAGGACCCCCGGAGATGTTCGATCAGAGCCGTGCTTTCCTTCCTGCAGCAAGGGTTGGACCGTAGGCTGTCCCCCTCCACCCTTAAGGTTTACGTTGCTGCTATTTCCACCCACCACGACCCTGTAGAGGGGAGGTTGGTGGGGAAGCATGATCTGGTCGTCAGGTTCCTTAGGGGGGCCAGGAGGTTAAATCCTCCTAGGCCTCCCTCCCTACCCTCTTGGGATTTGGCATTGGTGCTAAGAGCCCTTCAAACTGCCCCCTTCGAGCCTTTGCAGTCAGTCGAGTTGAAGTTTCTTTCTATGAAAACCCTACTCCTGACTGCATTGGCCTCGATTAAGAGGGTGGGGGACCTGCAGGCATTTTCGGTCGACGAATCGTGCCTTGAGTTCAGGCCAGCTGACTCCAGTGCAACACTGAGACCCAGGCCCGGCTACGTGACCAAGGTTCCTACCACTCCAAGGTGGTGAACCTGCAAGCGCTGCCACTGGAGGAGGCAGACTCAGCCCTAGCTTTGCTCTGTCCTGTACGCGCACTGCGACAGTACGTGGACAGAATTCAGAGATTTAGGACCTCAGAACAGCTCTTTGTCTGTTACAGAGGACAGCAGAAGGGGAAGGCTGTCTCCAAGCAGAGGATGGCCCACTGGATAGTGGATGCAATCACCTTGGCCTATGAAGCACAAGGTGTGCCCTGCCCGCTCAGGCTGCATGCTCACTCCACTAGGGGTGTCGCATTATCCTGGGTGCTGGCTCGTGGTGCCTCGCTAGCAGACATTTGTAGAGCTGTGGGCTGGGCGACTCCTAACACGTTCACTAGGTTCTATAGCCTACGTGTTGAACCGGTTTCTTCCAGCGTTCTCACATCAAATGGGTAGTGGCACTGAGAGGCCCAGTTCAGAGTTGGCTTGCGGCGTTCTTAACGCCTAATTTTCCAGAGAGTTCCTTAACTAGGCAAACCCTGTCGAGTCCTCCAGCAATTCGGTGGCCAGATGTGGCGAAACGTCCGGTGCCAGGCCTTTCAGCCAATGAATTCCTGAAATCTGGTGTGAGGCTAGTGCCCATATGAGTGACCCTGTTGGGTTCCCATATGTGTATTTCCACGGTGCAGCTACTAGAGCCGTGTTTTCCCCAGCTGACCGCGTTCTGCCGTTTCTAAATGATGCAGCCTGAGCCATTTCAGAGACTTCCATGTGCGATAGGGCCCTACGGGGTTACTTCACATGAATAAATGTCACTTAACCCCCTCTGGGAGGAGGTGACTCCGCAGTGTGCCTCTTCCAAATGGAAGGGCACGCTTTCCCAGTGTTATCCAAGTCCTACTGTTTGGTTTGCTCGAGGGACAGCAGTAGTCAACCTTCTCTGTCTAGAGCCCGGTCCTACTGTCTGCCTTATAGGAAGGACCTGGAGGCCTACACAGGGCACTGGAGGGGGCAGCTCCTGTGGCGCTTTGGTATGGATCCCATTCTTCGGTCACTGTCGTGACTCGGAGTGACCGACTGAAGGGGAACGTCTCGGTTACGACTAACTAACCCTTACTAACCCTCGTTCCCTGAAGGAGGGAACGGAGATGTCACGTCCCGTCGCCACAGTTGCTGTACCACCGCTGAGCTGCCCGGGTCACCGGCTCGGCTCCTCAGCGAAAACATGATTTAAAGCGGTGCACCCGCTGCCTCTTATACCCGCGCTGTGGAGTGTGGCAGCCAGATGCGAAATGCAGCATGCCAATGTCCATTGGCTCGTATAGTTACACTCGAAGTGGATTGGTCTCTCTGGAAAGATCCCATTCGTCGGTCACTGATGTGACGTCTCCGTTCCCTCCTTCAGGGAACGAGGGTTACATACGTAATGGAGACGTTCTCACTGCTTCAAAGAATTACTTTCAATATTTTGAATACCTTATTTTGATCAGTAAAATGAACCTGTGCTTGAGTTCAGCAGATGACTTAAGGGAGCTTTTTTTTTTTTTTTTAGGGTGAAATGTTCACATAGTACTTTGTTGCAATTAGGGGTGCACGATAAATATCGGGTGATAATTAATGCGCATCTTGTCAGTAAAGCCGGTTCTCTAATCAGCGGTAAATTCCAACACGTGCATGATTTCACATTGAGCAGCATTTACTACACAGAGCCGTTGCGCAAAACCACGCTGATAATGAACATGGATTTGCGCAGCTTGTCAGTTAACAGCGGCTCTGTGTAGTAAATGCTGCTCAATGTGAAATCACGCACGTGTTGGAATTTACCGCTGATTAGAGAACCGGCTTTACTGACAAGATGCGCATTAATTATCGCCCGATATTTATCGTGCACCCCTAGTTGCAATGCATAACAGATTTTAAAGGTACACTTGAGTGATTAAGGGGAAATACTTCTTGATTTTCTTGGGTAGTCTTGACCTTATAACTTAAGGCTTTCTTAACTTAAGGGCTTTGTTGCAACTGCAATGGATAACATTATTGTAAGTGAATGATAAGTACTACTATTAACACTTTAGTTACTATTCACACTTCATTTACTTACTAATTCATATGTAATGAAGTAATATTAACAATGGAGCAAACTGACATGTCTGTGATTAGTTACAATAATAATTTTAAAAAGCACTGTAGAAAATTGTTCTTCTAAATGTGTTGACATTTTTGTTGAAAATCTCAATATAATTTACTATACTATAGTACTTTACTATAGTATTACTACTACTACTACTACTACTACTACTAATAATAATAATAATCACATAATTATGTTTTATGCTCAACAAAGCTGCAACAATTTTATCAAAAATACAGTAAAGTCAAAAATATTGTGAAATATTATTACAATTTAAAAAAAAAAAATTCTGGTTTAATATGTTTTCAAATGTAACATTTCTGTGATGCAAAGCTGAATTTTCAGCATCATTACTCCAGTCTTCAGTGTCACATGATCCTTTAGGAATCATTCTAAAATGCTGATTTGCTGCTCAAGAAACATTTCTTTCATTAATTAAACACTATTAATGTTAAAATCATCTGTGTTCAAAGTATAAATGCTGAAAACAGTTGTACTGATTAATATTTTGTGGAAAGTGTAGGGCTACTTTTTTCAGGATTATTTGATGAATGCAAAATTTAAAAGAACAGCAATCATTTGAAATTTAAATATTTTGTAACAATGTAAAAGGCTTTACTGTGTGTAAATTCATTCTTCTTATTATTATTATTACTATTAATTAATTACCAAGTACCATTTTATAAAAGCATTAAAGAACTTGTATTAAAACATACTCAACATATTCAAAAATTCAAATGCAGCTGATCAGAGTGTTGAACTACAGGGTTTAATAACATCGCTGGCACCGATAGCCTAGAGTAGAGTATGTGCGCTTAACTGCCGTGGCTAATGGCTAATGCATCCCTTGGAAATGTCTGTCAAATCACTGAAAATGTTATTTTATAAAGCAGCTCGTCTTTCATCTTGAGTCACCTGGCGGGGAGGATACGGTGAGTTCAGATGTGTGATACAGTTCTCTAATTAAACGGAAGCCGTGTGTAGGAATATATCTGAGCTCCCGAAATACAGCGTGACGAAATTCACTGGAATATTTGCCTGGGATGGTAAATGTGGTTATTTCAGCGTGGATAGACACAGATGTGAAAACCCGACATGTGTGTCAATCACCTCAAATACATCTCTTTTTTTTTGTGTGCCGTTGTCTAAGGGGTAACGTGTGTGAAAGCGTTCAAATTTATAAAAGCTTTCACAGCACTTCAAAGCTCCCTGACCACTCTAGCTGTCTGTTCCGATGTAATAGACAAATAAAAGCAACCCGCGCTCAGGACATTACAATTCAATTCGTGCAAGCGACCAATCGGTCCCTGTTAATGGCGAGCCACATGTTTCTTACTGGCTCAAATCAAAATGGCTTGTGAAACTTGCTCGTATCTTGAACGGAAACACACTGAACAGCACATCTAGGCCCATGCGACTATGAAGAGAGAATGTGCATATCAAAAAGCTTTCAGCAATTCAGCAACCATGTGCTCTCTCAGGGGGTGAGGGTTGAGAATGTATTATGAAAATTGAGAGGAGTAAGAAAAGGATTCTTACCTGATTCTGGATCACCTGTGGAAAGAAAAAGTCAAAAGTACAAAGTCAGAGGCACCATTCCAGAACCTGGTTAAAAGATTACAGATGCATAAAACAGAATTCTTTTATCTAGTCACATGTTTGGTCCTTACAGAAAGTAAATCACTAATATCTCAATACAATTAAGACTTTTTGAACTGGCTTGCATACTGATTTGCACGAGAATATGAATAACGGCATCTTAAAACAAGCTGGTGCTGTTATGGGGAGAGCACAAAGGGAAAAAAATGGGTTGAGTCAAAAATAAAGAAATTAAATCATAATGGATTATGAGGTCCTATTCATCACCAAAAATGAAGAAAAGAAAAAAAACACATACTCTTAAAGTATATAACAGTATAATAGCTTTTTGACAGAATACCTACTGTAAGTTATTTTAGTGAACACTGAAACATCACTAATTTACATAGCACATTACTCACATTGAAAGAATTCATTTTGCTCTGTTTGCAAACTATGAATACAAAAGCACCATATTTCCACTGGCAGCCAAAGCGGCTGTAATTCTGAGGAAACCAGATGAATTTGTGCTAGTAGTGAGGGAGTGTGCAAGCGGCTCCAGGAAACCTCCCCGAGTAAAAAAAATTCGATCTGTTTTATGTCTTAATCAAACACTTCAAGTGTATAACCAATATTTTATAAATTCAGAGGAAAAATAGGTCTGCCTAAAATAATGATGTCTCCTCTAGTGCTCTGTGAACAAAAAATGATATCAACCAGAACATCAAAAGAATTTGGCCAAAAGGAGGATTACAAAACAAACATATAAAACAGTGAAAGAGAAGTCCAATTGCACACCTGTGTTTTCTCTACAGCTGTGGGTTTGTATGTTGGTGTATGTTTGTATCTCAAAAGGTTGTCTTCAAAGTCTATTCAAAATGAAATCTCAATATCATAATATTTTTGTAATAGCTATTTGGGTCACAAATGAACACAGTACAACCACACTGACTACATAACAATGGTAGATTTTGGCTGAAAGTTTGACAGGGTCAAAAACAAGAGTGTCAGGTCAAGTCCAGCTTGTCACATGAGTTTTGTTATGCATTCAAATACAGTTTTGGTTTGCCAAAACAATAGTTGGTAACACTACTTAAAGCTTTTATATATAATGCATTATAAAAGTAGTTTTAATGCATTAATTATGCCTTGTAATGCATGAGCGGATTGTTTGATCTCATGAATAACTGTAACCACAGTTATAATACATTATAATACTTATCAATTCATTGTTACACCTTTAGAAAGTAATGCATTTAGACACAAACAAACCTTCAACTAATACAATGCATTTTAACTTTGGTTACAATTAGTTATGAACATAAAAAATGCATTACAACCTACATTATGAATACATTTATAATGCATTATACATAAAGGCTTTAAGTAAAGTGCATATTAGTGTACTTTTTCCAATTCTTTATGTTTCATGAATAGTTCTGATTCATAATGGTTTCTGTTCTGTTCAAATTTTGCTCAAAATCAATGAATTCTTTCCCTGCCAAACTCATAATTTTGCGTTATGAGACAACGCTAAGAAAACTTACCTACATTCAAGTGTTGATTAAAAAAAAACATGCTTGAAGCTAGAATAACTGATTTTGATAACTGAACTGATTTTTTTTTTTTTTTTTTTTTTTTTTTTTTTTAAAGTAGAGGCTCTGATCTTTATTTTTAAGTATTGCATGTTCAGATACTAAAACAAAATATTCTGGGGGCCATGAAATTTTAGTAAAAATTATCAAAAATGCTGGCGGTGGCTGGCAACTTTATTCAAAAACACTAACAGGGAAAAAGTTAAATAGCTAAAATACATTTCATACAGTATAAAGATATGATGTGGAAGGTAACTTCAGATTGTATTTTATCTTTTGAAAAGGATAATCTTTTCAAATCATTAACAATAAATAGCAAGTGCCCATTATGACAACTGAAGTTATATTATACAAAATGCTCACCTACTGTATGCGAGTTACATGAAATAGAATGAAAATTTCTGACAACTACCCCCCGTTTCTCATACATATAAATTCATAGCGATTCCAGCAGAACATGTTTGATCCATGATTTCATGAAAGTTAATCTGATGGAACTAAACTAAACTAAACTAAACTAAACTAAACTAAACTAAACTAAAATAAAATAAAATAAAATAAAATAAAATAAAATAAAACAAAATAAAATAAAATATCTATTTCTGTCAGTGACTGCAGTAGTTCTCTCAGCAGGTCAGATGCCTTGTGGTTTACTTGCTCACTGAGATTATATACCTCTACAGTAAATTATCACATTCTTAAGGCCTGGAAAAATATATATATATATCTTTAGCACTGCTCATTTCATGTTCCTGTTGCTATACTAAAGGGGAACTCACAGCAGAGACGGAGACAGTACCACATACTGTATCAAGGCTCCAAAACGCCAAGATCAATGCAAATATGCATTAAATAGCCTTTGAATAATGTGTTAAAGCTGTCTCAGTAAAGGCTATGAGCTGTTGTTAATGTATGTAATTACAAACATGCTTTTAGTAAATGTCACATTTTCCCTACTCCATATGAGCGTCTGTCTCAGCTGGAGTCATGGGAAATGATAAATGTACTCACTCTCTAAGTCCAGCTGGCAACAACAGGCAAAGTGCTGCCAAGATTAGCTATGGTAAAGAGAGCAGTCTTGTTGTTAAACAAGTACATTTGCCACCTGAAGCAGACATTTATCATTTAACGATTTGTTGGTAGTCTGTGTCTTTTCAAATATTACGGTTAGGAAAGTGTGGCCATGTATAAGCCACACAAAATATATATAATATATAGTCAGGGATAACATGCTGCCAGACACCAGACGGCTTTATAATAAATAAATAAATAAATAAAGCAATTCAAAACGATGTAATAATAATAATAAAAAGTTATTGCCCCCTTCTGAATTCTTGAAGTTTGTGGACATTTGTTAACACTGTATGAAATGATTTTGTTGTGGATTGCAGCAGTAAATAGAGAGATTCTGGTGGTAAAATGGACAGAAATTGTGTCCCTTTTATTTCTTTGGTGTTCAAGGTTTCAATTATGTGATCTTCAGGTGTGAAAAAAGTATTTTTCAAATGTCACTAGGATGAAACAGTTCTGCAAGGAAGAGTGGGTTGCAAAAATCCTCTGCAGCAGTGTGAAACACTTATAAATAACTACAGCAACTGTTGCAGTTATTGCTGCTAAAGGGAGTGTAACTAGTCATTGACTCTAAAGGGGCGATTTCTTTTTCCCACAGGGATGGTTGTTACATAACAAAAACATAAAATATGCATCTAATTTTTTAATACATTTATAGGTTTTTGGCTGAAAAACTGATGACATTCAATGTAAAACTATGCAAATAAACTGAAAATAAGTCAAGGGACAAACATGTATGGGCTTTTCACAGGTGAAACAGTTATCCCTGGGTAATTCTAAGTCCTGGGTAAGCTGAGGTAAAATTCGTGGTACTCTCGTAAATGCAGAAAAGAAGAAATTGTTGAATAAAGTCATTATTTTTGTTTTCTTTGCACACAAAAGGTATTCTAGTAAGTTGAACCACTGATGTCACATGGACTATTTTAATGATGTCCTTACTACCTTTCTGGGCCTTGAACATGGTAGTTGTGTTGCTATCTATGCAGGGTCAGAAAACTCTCGGATTTCATCAAAAAATATCTTAATTTGTGTTTTGAAGATGAACGACGGTCTTAGGGGTTTGGATCGACATGAGGGCGAGTAAATAATGAAAAAATTTTCATTTTTGGGTGAACTATCCCTTTAAGAGCTGTGTAAAAAGCCCTGTATTGTAGTGTGCCCATACATATACAGTACAAACTTCTAGGTTTCCTTTGAAACAATTCAATTTCTGACACACAAGTCCTTTGTTCTTGCTTCCAGTGAAGTACAAGATGCTCTTTAGATCATTCTCAAATCATGCTGAACAACATGATCATCAGGTTTTACATAAATTCCTGGAGTTCATGCAGTTTGAGTGCTGCTGTCTTTAGAGCACTACAAAATAAATTAAGACTCATGTTAATAATTTACTCCAAATTTAATGTTGCTAATATAATTTGTAATGATATAAAACTGAATCGTTTTCACTAGTGGTCGTTAATGTCTGTTCAGTATACAGTTAAGATATACATCTCTTCTGTTATGGTAGAAGCAAAATATACTTTTATCTTTTCAGAAGTATGGAAGTTATCTGAAAACTTTTAGCAGACCTTTTTGTCAACGTCGACAACAGAAAGCTAACGAAAAAATAAAAGCTCTCCACACTGCTGCCTGTCATGAGGGTGGGCGCAAGGCTCTCGCTGAAGGTGACATTTTGCTGTGCTGAATTAGAAATGTTTTGATTAAAGATGGGAACTCAACATAAAGTATCTGGAGTTGAATCAAGGCACCATTACAGTGCAATGAATTCAGGCAAAGTAAACATCATTGGGACGTTGTTGCAACCATGACACACTACTGTTTACCAAAACATTTTCTTTCCAATTAGCAGCTTGCGCTCATTACTCTAGTTTTGGATGAATAGGCACATTGAATAAGGTTACGGCAGTATCGTGTAGGGAAGTTTCACAAGTGATGAAAGAAAAGCTGTGAAAAAAAAAACACTTTCCATCTGTTCATGTTTCTGTTGTATAGACCTTTGATAGTGCTAGAGCCCCCTCCCTCCCCCCAAGACAAATGACTTGTTATTTGAGGACATCAATCTTTTCATTTATCAAAACATATTAGCACATAATTCATTCCAGGAAAAATAATGTTGTGTGATAATGTACCTCATACCAAACATTATTAAGGGGAAAAACAAGAAATTGTTCTCTCAGTCTGATATTGTATCAAATGATATCAATCTCAAATTGATATTGTAAAAAAGAAAGGCTATTTTATTCGAGAATGCTGTTAAGTAATGGATAATGCACAGTCAGTCTAAAAAGGTAGTTTTAGGATAATGTCCATTATCCAGCTTATTATTTGAAAAAAATAAAATAAACTAAACTAAACTAAAATAAAATAAAAAGTAACTGGCAATACTATGCAAGTTGTCTAAAATGTATGTTATATTCAGTATTAACTTAGAATATCAGCAGGGCTGAATCACAGTCATACTGATATATGTAACAACAGCACATTAATTAAGTCATTATTTACTCACACAAATTTTTGACCCTTTTTGAGCTTTTTGGCCCTGCATAGACAGCAATGCAACTACCACATTCAAGGCAAACCACAAAAAGGTAGTAAGGACATCATTAAAATTGTCCATGTGACATCTGTGGTTCAAACGTAATATTTTATGAAGCTATGGAAATACTTTTTGTGTGCAAAGAGAACAACTAAGAGAGATGAACTAATGAGAGATGGACGTTCTACGACAGAACGCTGGCTCATGCGTCAGCAGCACCACACACATCTTCAAATATTAATACGAAACAGAAGATATTGTTTTATAAAGTTGAACCAAAAAAGTCACATGGACTATTTTAATGAAGTCCTTATTACCTTTCTGGGCCTTGAACGTGTCAGTTGCGATGCTGTCTATGCAGGGCCAGAAAGCTCTGGGATTTTATCAAAAATATCTTAATTTGTGTTCCGAAGATGAACAAAGGTCTTACGGGTTTGGAACTACATGACAGTGAGTAATTAATGACAGAATTTTTATTTTTGGATGAACTATCTCTTTAATTATTAATGTTTTATTTCTGAAAACAGCTAGAGTAGTTCCAAATGTTTTGAGTGTGAGCAAAACATAGTGTATCAGGACTGACATCTAAATTCCCTCCAGTTTTGTAGTCAATATGAGACCCAGCAAATGTGACCAAAAAAAAAAAAAAAAAAAGTCCCTTTTTTTCTCCAACTGATCAATCTCTTAGCGTTTGATCTGCGAGCACAGCCAGAGGCCGAGCTGAGAAAAATGAGCCCGTACCCCTTCAGCAGCAGTCTGGGCTGCATTAGTTTCTCTGTGTAGAGCTGCACCTCAAAAGACAAAGGCTGGAAGCAAAGGCGCATGCTGGGTCATCTGCTACTCTCGTTCTTAACTTCTGATTTATGGGTTTATCATTTTTTTTCTTTGCTTTAAATGGTTAAACGTGCAACGTTTAACCATTAAGTCTGCTGAAGACTACTGTCCCGCATCCTTGCAAGTAATTAAGGTCACTCATTAGTACCTAATAATTAACAAGCTGGGTCGAATTCCCCCCACCCACACTGTAATTAAAAGTCTCTATTACACTTCAGAGCCCACAGGGGCAGAGTCTTCTTTCTCTGCTGTCTCTTGTATTGACCTCAGCTGACTCTGGGGCCAAGGAAACTATATAATCCTTTGAAAAAAGAAAAGCTGTACAGTACGTCTGAATAATATAAAGGACCTGACTGACTTGAGGTCAAATTACTCCAGGTGGGCAGACAGCGTGCTTTTGAGAGAAGCCATCCAACTGTTCTGTTCCAAAACATATTAACCTGTCTATGCAGGCAGCATTTTAAGGCACGATTGGCACAGTGCTCAAAAAGGTAGGCAGCATAATGATTCTGATGTCAAATACTAAGGAAGAATACTGTAGCATGTATCCTTCTCAATGCATGCTCGGAATTCTTATATTTAAATATACAAATTAACCATTTAAATTAAAATTTGTGTGCACCAAGTATATTTTTGCTTATTAGAGTAGCTTGTCAGTAGCTTAGCAACAAGCTAACACCAAACTCTACTGGAATCAATTGTGAGTCATGTCTCCAGAGTGCCATTCGTGTGGCATGCTGAGTTGCTGCCTGTGCGGAGAGTTCCAAGTCTGTCACTTATGAGGATCCATTATGGTTAGGATGCTGCCTTGGAAAGCAGCTGTTTATGTAGGCATTAGGCAGCGAGGCAGCTCGCTAGGTTTTGGAAGAGGGCCAATTTAATCCTTAACAATCAAGAGAATAAACAAACACGATGCATTACAGCATGTTAGTGTTTGTTTGCAGTCTCCAGATTACAAACTCAAATACTGGAAATAATCATAACCGACTTGACTGGAAAGCTAGAGTTAAGTAGTTTAAGCTTTGAAATTATACCACACGGATAGATCAGCAGAAACACTTTTTTTTTTTCTAAAATTTATATCTACTGTTCAAATGTTTGAGGTTATAATATTTTTTTGAAAGAGATATCTTATGCTCACCAAGGCTGCATTTTTTTGGTCAAAAATGCAGTAAAATGCTAATATTGTGAAAAATTTAAATGTAATTTATTCCTGTGATGGCAAAGCTATGAATAAAGCAATAATTTAAAATATGTTAATGACTTTTGAAGTATATAACTCGTCTTTCTATATATATATATATATGTGTGTGTGTGTGTGTTTCACATGAGACATTTTTGATATTTTGATGAAGACATACATCCTCATATGAGCTTCATGGTCCAATCATTAGCAAATCCTGCAATTAGCGAACCCTGCTTATCTCACACAGGCCCGTAATCACTTGAAGTAATTAAGATTGACAGGTCAGTAAGGAAATCAAGGAATCAAGCAGCCTTCTGTTATTGCTGCAGACAGGGAGTGTGCTCTGTCTAAATTTGTTAGATAAATATGTCTGACTGAAGTGTTTTTGCATTTCAAGCGGCGGCACGGTAGACTACCCTTATAAAAAATAATTGCAGTTTAAAAGCTTAGCCTGACTACACTGCAATTCGGCAAACATGCAGATAAAAGAATGTGAAGTGTATAACAGATAGTGTAATGACAGTTATCAGCCGCCACAATGAGTCGCTTCAGCTGAAAGAAGAGGCAAGAAACATTTCAAACGGGTACATTATTTGCATTTCAAGTACACACCCGTAATAAAGAAAGAAGGGAAAAAAATGTGGACATATTTTAAATAAAACACATTCAATCGGCAGCTTTCAATCAAAACCTCTCATCTTTTTTTAATAAAGCCAAACAGCTAGAATGACAGCAGAGCTCTGGCTCTGTGCATTCTGGGTACGGTTTGTGACCGCACGACACCAGGACCAAAACAAACATGTGAGGGAGAGCGTAAGAGTGTTACCTGCTGCAGGAGTGGCCATCAGAGGAGCTGCTCCTGGGGCTGGGCCAGTGGACAGGACAGGGGTGAGGAGACGCACATGGAGAACACACAGATAGCAGAGAATGAAAGGGCACAGAAACCAACGGGACAAAGAAATGGAACGAAAATAAGGTAGATTAAATGAGTTGTGGAAGCAAGGGTTAGGTACAAAAAAGGGGAGGATCGAAAAAAGAAAAAGGAAACGGGAGAGACCCCATACCTTGGCTCTTTAACGTCAGGTGCGCCAGACCTTGAAGGAAAAAACAGGAAAAAGGAAAAAAAGAAATAAGAGGGTCATAAAAAAGGCATGGGCGGAAACGAAAAGCATTGTCACAACGTTTGACTGCAGTTTGTGACAGACATCCTGAGGCAAACACGGATGCCAAATTTAAAGGAAACCAAAGGGGAGGGAAAAAAAGGAGGAAGGTAAAATAAACACACACTTCTTCAAGGGAGGGCAATAAGAGGTGTTGAGGAGGAAAAAAAGAAAGGGAGGGAGGGAAGGGAAAGGGTGAGGAAAAAAGCATTTCAGTTGGCACAAGTGCCAAAAAGGCACTTGCTCACAAAAAAAAATGCTTTTTCTCCTAATGGAGCACATATTTAGTGTTTGGCAGATAGCATTCCTTAGATCATACTCTTCTATGCTATTGCAGTTACACCCATAAATGTTGCATTCGAAAGCCATAGACTCATAAAATAGCAAAGAGAGATCAGAAAGCAGTGGGGAAATGTCTCATAAAAAGCAGCGGGGACCAAGATAAATTCTCCCAAGCACACAGAGGCAACCCGTCCCAGACGGTCTATCGCCTTACTAACAGACAAAAGCCTGCGAGTTGATTTCGGCGCTGTAATAATGTATGCAGCTTGACAACTCAATACCAATCAATTACACACACCGATGCGGGAGCCATTATCCGGCAGTTTGCGTTCTGTAATCACGATGCAGTGGTTGCTGTTTACTCCGACTAATGCGACCGAGAGTCATAGAGAAACGCAGAAGACAATCAGGAGGAATTGCTATGCAAATCCAGATGAGAGCACACCAAAATCGAGGGGTCAGGCATACGAGTAACCGGTGTGGAGATGTTTGACATCAAATGCCGTAAACAAACTGGAAAGTACACGAGCGAGATCAGAAAAAAATAATGCATCAGCTGGGAGCTTCGTGAAAATCCACATTAACTCCATTTACGCCTTTACGCGCTTATTCTGTGTTGTGAGGAATATGATTACCTTCAGGAATGCCGCACGTTAGCTGTGAATGCTCTCTGGTGAACTGAACCGCATTCAAGGCGATTTATAATTGAAAAGGGGGAATGTTTCCTTCAAATTCTGAATGTACCTCCAAGGAACTGCATGGCAAAAACAATCCGAGATTTAAAGAGACCGGGCCTGTTTGGAGCTCTCATCGCCTATGCGTTTCATTTCCGTGAAACAAAGGAATATTATGATTATAGAGAGCAGAGTTATAGCACCATTATTCTCTCTGATATTCCTGTGTGATTCCTTGACAATTACCACGGTATCGTCACTTGCCCTACTACTTCTATGCTGCACTCTGTTAGGGAGATAACGTGGCTGTAGAATAGATCATTGTAACTGGGAGTTACTAGTCATTGTGCAGCCAATGCCATAAAAAAATATCACAAATGAAGGGAGCGAAACGATAAAAGATGGTTTGGTTTTTGAGAATAGAAGAAGAGCTGCAACTCGTGAAGAATAGTAATATGCAAAATCGCAAGGGATACGGTAAACAATGATACAGAGACAATATCTAAGGAAAGCACAATGGCAGTATCTGAACAATGTGCGAGACTTATGTAAGTGTTTTAGAACAAGTAACAGCCTTGGGATATTGTTTTTGCTCATTTAAATATTGAAATACATAATATAACGATTAAAAGTCGTATTGTATTATTTTAATATTCCCTTTGCACAGTTAAATATCAAAATATATAATATGACTATTCAAAGTTACATTATTCAAATATTACATTATTGCCAGAGCTGGGTAGTAACTGATTATATGTAATCTGGATTACATAATCAGATTTAAAATTTAAGTACTTTATAATTGGATTAAATTACATGGTAAAATACTCGTAATCAGATAGCAGTTACTTTTTTACTGATTACATGATTACATACTATTCGCACATTTCTCTCTAATTCCTCTTTTTCATGTTTTAAATGCTCCTTTCTAAAATAGCCTTCTGCTTATATATACGGAGAAAGTCTTCCAGTTTTGTGGACATTCACAAAAAGACCAGTCATTAGTCAGATGCCTACACTGCATTTGACCACCGGATTTAAAAAAAAACAAAAAAAAAAAACAAAAACAGGTTTAAGAAGTGTTTCAACATTGCATCAACTGCTGATGAACACATTCATTTTTATTTGAATTATCACTCAGTGGGTTTTTTAACCATGTATTACGATGTCTTTGGAAGGCTTTTGTCTTTCAAACACATTAAAGTGCACAAATTCACGTTATTTCTATTTTACATGTAATGCAGGCATTCCCAGACTTTTCTGTCATCTGAAAATCTTTCACCTAATATATATACCTGAAGTACCTCCTGAGATTTTAAAATGAATAATTTAATAATTAAGTAACACATTTGCATGTTCATGGGTCTCTGATGTTGGTTCATATGACAATATTTCATTTTTTAGTAAATTTTTTATTTTGATTGATGTCATTTTAAAATGATTTATTTTAATTGTACCTTTTTTTATGATTTAATTTATTATTAGCTTTTCATTAAACTCAGGAACCCCCTGCAGTTCCTTTTCGAACCCCAGCTTGGGAAACCTTGACATAATGTAATGTTTAATGCACTTTATGTTGTTCATTACAACAAATCGAATACATTTTCTTTCTCTTTGTATTTTTATATCAATATGGTACAAGATTATCCTATTTAAAATCAATGTGATAAACGAGTTAAGCCAAAAGTAATCTAAAAGTAATCAAAAAGTAGTCTGATTACATTACCTAAAATGTGTAATGTAATGGATTATGTTACTAACTACAATTTTTGTCACGTAATTTGGAATCAGTAATGGACTACAATTTGTAAGTAATCTACCCAGCTCTGATTAGTGCCCTTAATCATTTAATTATTTAAATATATAATATGACTATTTAAAAGTCATATTATAGTATACTTGAATAGTACCTATGCAATACTGCATACTATAGCTGCTCAAAAAAGATATTTTGTATAAAGCTGAATTAGAAAAATGAACTTACATGCTAGCATCCCTATTGTGATGGCAAAGTTCTTCGTTTAAAGAATAATTTCAGAAAATGGCTGGCATGAAATACTTTTTTGCTGACGTGCTGCAGTGTGACATGCTGTACTCCATCAAAAACCATTTGAAACAGCATTTTGCTAATTCTTTTATGCTTATAATTGTTATTCATGCAGCTTTTATGAGCTCATATTAATTGAGAGGGCACATGGACTATTAGTACATTTAAAATGTCATTTGTCACACCGCAGAACCATTATCTAAAGAAAATTAATAAAGGTGATAAACCTGAAATGGTGACCAGCACTTAAAATTCACACTGTCCCTTAAACGCTAATATAAACTGTAACCGAAAATCTTTTGTTTATTAAAAAAAAAAGCCCTTGACTTTGTACCTTCTGAAGAAATGTGCTACCTTCAAGTAAATAATGGGACATTTGGATTCAAATGCAGAGTTCATTAAAGCAACTGAATTGATTTTAATCCTACTCAATCCAAACACTTTCAAAACAATAAGACAACTTCAACTTAATAAAGGTTTATAAACCTCAAACACGAACATCAATTAAGCAAACCACTGGTAAAATCAAACCTATCTCCATCTAGCATCTTTCAATTCTATCTATCTATTCTTCCACTCATCCATCAAAAACTGCAAACACCTCGTTCTTCACGTGTCTGAATACAGTAGTTATCTGGTCTGGTGAGGTGACACCTTGCATTATGATGCCCATATACTAAGAGGCATCGCCTTTGAAGATGATCCATCATTTATGTGCCTCTCACACTTTTAGACACATAAAGAGAAGCTATTTTATTTATAAATGACCCCACATCCAGACTTTCTTCTGCATGTGTTTTAGCAGTTTTTTCCACCACCTGAAATGGTGTTCCTTTGCCTCATTCATTCTAATTTCAGTCACAAAAGCCTATAAAAGTGTCTGTTCCATAATTCCATCTGTCACTAGTCACATCTCAGCTGTCACATCTGTTTCGTATAACAGTTTATGCCACAGTGACTTCTCAAATTTGAAAAATGAAGATGAAATTACCTACAAACTGGCACATAATGGAGTACAGCAAAAAAGCCAACTGCATCAACAGATAGCAAGGGAGCACAGAACCACAGAAAAAGTAACACACACCTTCTTATTTAAATATTAAATATTAAACAAATATTTAAACAACGATTGGCGCGGCGAAAAAAAGGTTGCGGAGCCGCTCTACTGTGAAATGGAGGCATTTACACTGTGTTTACATTCATATTTCTTGCTCAACAGCCTTAACTAAAAGGAACAAGCACACAGTCAGAAATAATTATTAAATATTAATTAATTTTGGTCTCTTAGTTCTATTAGGTCTTAAAGCTACACGTCGTCGCATTAAGGAATTTTTTCATTAAGCCGTTTCTCCCACAACCACCAATTTCACGCGCGCTCTCCGATTTGTAAAGGGGGGGCGATTTTTTCAGCTAATTTAGATACAAAGACGGACAGTAATGGCTCATGGAGAAGTCTCACTTCCCTCCCAGCGATGCACATTTTAATATGAAACAGGTAGAGTGGCTGCATACCCACTGAGCTGAACAGCGGACAGAGCGGCGGTAGCCTTGAGGTGTTGGTATTTTAAAAAGGAGCGTATGCTTCATGTAAACATTTATTTTCTGAGAATGCAAATGCAAGGCGTCATTGCCACAGTGCTGTCTGACGTGGAGAGGCCTGCTGTGGACGTCTGCATTGAAATGCGGTGGCCCATCTGCGTTGGCATAGCAACAGGCTCCCGTGTCTCCCTTAGTATAACATTGTCGGCGCAACTAACCCACTCCCTTCCTGCCTGCTCCTCTCTCACATTTCTTCTCTTGTTCCTGCTCTGTTATCATAGCCGTTTACCTCCACCTGTCTGGCTTAATCTGGATGAAAGTGGTTTTCAAGAGTTCAATTTGTTTAAATGGGTCAATAACAAGGCCATAAAAGTGTTTACCTCATAAATAGGTGTCTGGAAGAGGGGAGATATTTTTTAAATGGCAAGCCAGTATCGAACTGCATGCGGGAATATTAAGAAGCGAGCAAAGGAAAATAAATAAATAAATAATTCATGGCTGGCAAATCAAAAGAGCTTGTTTAGGTTAACGTGTTTCCATTACAAGGATTGTTTCGGCCCATAAAATGCATATTGCAAAATGTATGGGCTGATTTAATATGCATGTCTTGGTGAATATAGTACATTTCAAGACAATCAGCTAGAAATATCATTTATAATATTGTCTTTGCGGTTTCATAACATTCATCCAAACAGAAAAAATAATTACGGGATTTACTCCACGTAATTCCATCCTCACATTTTGGCCTATCCCTACGTTCCTGTGGAAACAAGGCAAAATGATGCTTGCTAGCTTACTGAACTCTATGGAAGTCAGTTTCTGCTACATCAAAAATAAATAAAGTCAGCACAAGAAAAAAAAAATAGGCATATTTATAATAATATTTAGAGAGCTCTCATTATTTCAAGATAACATCAATTATTTCAAGACAATATGATTATTTCAAGATATTTTAGAGATACATCTAAACAGAAACTCAATTTGACATTGCATTTAAAAAAGTCTCAAAATAATGAGATATCTTAAAATAATTTTAATTAAAGTGTCATGAAACCTTAAAACATTTTGAGATGTTAACATATATGGACAGGTTGCACATCAGTGAAAACAACAACAATAATCATTGTGTCTATTATTAAGGGAAAAGTGGTTGTTTTTTTTTTTCATTTTTTGAAACAATTTTGTTCTTCCGGTTCAAAAAGCAAAGTTAAACCTACAGTCAGGTCCATAAATATTGGGACATCGACACAATTTTAACATTTTTGGCTCTATACACCACCACAATGGATTTCAAATGAAACGAACAAGATGTGCTTTAACTGCAGACTGTCAGCTTTAATTTGAGGGTATTTACATCCAAATCAGGTGAACGGTGTAGGAATTACAACAGTTTGCATATGTACCTCCCACTTGTTAAGGGACCAAAAGTAATGGGACAGAATAATAATCATAAATCAAACTTTCACTTTTTAATACTTGGTTGCAAATCCTTTGCAGTCAATTACAGCCTGAAGTCTGGAATGCATAGACATCACCAGACGCTGGGTTTCATCCCTGGTGATGCTCTGCCAGGCCTCTACTGCAACCGTCTTCAGTTCCTGCTTGTTCTTGGGGCTTTTTCCCTTCAGTTTTGTCTTCAGCAAGTGAAATGCATGCTCAATCGGATTCAGGTCAGGTGATTGACTTGGCCATTGCATAACAATCCACTTCTTTCCCTTCAAAAACTCTTTGGTTGCTTTTGCAGTATGCTTTGGGTCATTGTCCATCTGCACTGTGAAGCGCCGTCCAATGAGTTCTGAAGCATTTGGCTGAATATGAGCAGATAATATTGCCCGAAACACTTTAGAATTCATCCTGCTGCTTTTGTCAGCAGTCACATCATCAATAAATACAAGAGAACCAGTTTCACTGGTAGCCATACATGCCCACCACCACCATGCTTCACTGATGAGGTGGTATGCTTAGGATCATGAGCAGTTCCTTTCCTTCTCCATACTCTTCTCTTCCCATCACTCTGGTACAAGTTGATCTTGGTCTCATCTGTCCATAGGATGTTGTTCCAGAACTGTGAAGTCGTTTGGCAAACTCTAATCTAGCCTTCCTGTTTTTGAGGCTCACCAATGGTTTACATCTTGTGGTGAACCCTCTGTATTCACTCTGGTGAAGTCTTCTCTTGATTGTTGACTTTGACACACATACACCTGCCTCCTGGAGAGTGTTCTTGATCTGGCCAACTGTTGTGAAGGGTGTTTTCTTCACCAGGGAAAGAATTCTTCGGTCATCCACCACAGTTGTTTTCCGTGGTCTTCCGGGTCTTTTGGTGTTGCTGAGCTCAACGGTGCGTTCCTTCTTTTTAAGAATGTTCCAAACAGTTGTTTTGGCCACGCCTAATGTTTTTGCTATCTCTCTGATGGGTTTGTTTTGTTTTTTCAGCCTAATGATGGCTTGCTTCACTGATAGTGACAGCTCTTGGATCTCATCTTGACAGTTGACAGCAACAGATTCCAAATGCAAATAGCACACTTGAAATGAACTCTGGACCTTTTATCTGCTCATTGTAATTGGGATAATGAGGGAATAACACACACCTGGCCATGGAACAGCTGAGAAGCCAATTGTCCCATTACTTTTGGTCCCTTAACAAGTGGGAGGCACATATGCAAACTGTTGTAATTCCTACACTGTTCACCTGATTTGGATGTAAATACCCTCAAATTAAAGCTGACAGTTTGCAGTTAAAGCACATCTTGTTCGTTTCATTTGAAATCCATTGTGGTGGTGTATAGAGCCAAAAATGTTAGAATTGTGTCGATGTCCCAATATTTATGGACCTGACTGTACGTCATGAAAAGTGGCGTATATGTGGTAATTTGGAGTGGTGATTGGCTGCTATGGCTAATGAGTACGCATCTACGTCATCGGTTTTCCGAGCTTTTCTCAGTATTATTCATGAGAATGAACTCCAATCCAATTTTATTATGATCCAATCAATGCGCTGTATTACACATGAGGTTGTATTATAGCGGAGAATCCAAATCTCATAAAAGAGCTTCCGTGCTGTCAGTTCACCTCTGTAAACATGACCGCAGCAATATTTAATATGACAACACGTGGAGCGCGCATGAGAGAGCTGTTTATGCGCTGAACGAGTACCATGTTCGCGCACATATCATGTCTTCTTCAAATAAAATATGCGCAAATAAAGGCGCTGATACAGCGGTACGTCTGATCATGAATGTGATGACAGGATATTATTGTGATACACAGCAAACAATGATATAGAGCGAAAATTCAAAAAAAAAAGAAGAGTAAACAAAAAGTAACCATGTCTTTATTCTTTGTTTTAAAAATATTTTAATATTCATTTGTCTGTATAATGATTGTGTTGTAGGTCTGTGTTTTAGTGGTTGTTTTCTCCCCTCTTCCCACCCTCTACACTCCCACTTTTCCACAGTTTTACACAACCATTTCTGAAGTCTTTTTCAGATCCAAGGTGTGAAAAACCAGTACTGAAGCAGGGAGGTTTCATGACACTTTAAGACTGAACAAATTTTTTGAAACGAGAACATAAAGAAACAATATTAACTCAAAATAATCAGAAAGGATCTCATCATTTTTAGATGTCTCGTTATTTTGAAATCTCATTTCAGATATCTCATTATTTCACGATTGTTATTTTACGATTACTTTCAGATGTCATTATTTTAAGATACTTTAAGAGATTAAAGATAGATATTACTTGATAGATATATTTAAAAGAAACTACCCTAGATACAAACTCATTAATAAAATAATGACATCTTAAAATATTAAATTACGTAATGTTTTCTGAAGCAGCTCAAAAAAATTAGATATTATCTTTAAAGGGATAGTTCACCCAAAAATGAAAATTACCCCATGATTTACTCACCCTCAAGCCATTCTACGTATATATGACTTTCTTCTTTCAGATGAATACAATCGGAGTTATATTAAAAAAATGGCCTGGCTCTTCCAAGTTTTATAATGGCAGTGAATGGTGGTTGAGATTAATAAAGTTGTGTTTGTGTAAGAAGTGCATTGCTTCACTTCAGAAGGCCTTTATTAACCCCTCGGAGCCATGTGGAGTACTTTTTATGATGGATGGATTGATTGGGCTTCAAAATCTCAACCACCATTCACTGCCATGATAAAGCTTGGAAGAGCCAGGACAATTTTTAATATAACTCCAATTGTATTCGTCTGAAAGAAGAAAGTCATATACACCTAGGATGGCTTGAGGGTGAGTAAATCATGGGGTAATTTTCATTTTTGGGTGAACTATCCCTTTAATGTAAATCGAGATTATTTTATCTTGAAAAGATGAGATTCCAAAATAATCAGACGCAGTACTAACTCAAAATAACTAGATAGTATCTCTAATAATAACGTGTTATCTTGAAATAATGACCTGTATGCTGGATTTTCTGATTTGATGTGGCAGAAACACAAATGTGTGTGGTAGAGCAGAACATTATTGCCACACACAAGATCACAAACATCATAAAAAGAGAAAAATTACTTGCTGCCTCCATCTGTGAACGCTAAGAATTCTCAGGAAGCAAGCGACTGTCAGAGTCTCATAAGCTACTGGTGACAAGATGCTTTGCAAATGCTCAGTATATAAAACTCTGAGCCATAACGGATTCTCTATCTACTGCATATCAAAACCTGATCTCTGATTAGCTCCTGCACGGCACTGAATGAGAAACTTCTGAATATGCGGAGAGGGGATTAGTCTGAAACTCCTGGAGGCGTTCCTTTAGATGGAGGATTATATCAAGGTCACTGACGTACTGGGAGGATTGGGCATGGCAGTGCCAGCTGTACCCGCTCTTCTGATGTCCTCGCATGCCACTGCTCTCACGGGCAGCTGACGGTCATGGTCACTGCGGTCAAGCCTGCTCTGCATTACCTAACTGGAGCAAAAGTTGGATGCAGAAGAGCTGAGCTTTGGATTTCGCTCCGGCACTCAAGACTGGCACCGATGCCTAAGTGAGCAGCAGTGACATAAGAGCTTTTCCTCTAAGGATGGAAGCAGAGGTATGATAAGGCTGTAAACATCCTGAAGCTGACGGTATGCATGAGAGCACAGACAGCTAACTGAGGCAACTCAACATCCCAAAACATGCTGTCAACACGCACACCATCAAGTCATATGACCTCAACACAAAGTAACAAGTGTAAATGTGAGTAAAGCGCGTCGTCCTGCAGGGATGTAGAGATTTGTTTAAAACCCAGGGTAAACGTAATCCTGGGTTATCTATCTACTTCTCACAGCTCATTCTCTACCCTGGGCTAATAATTAATCCTGGGTATTCATGTTTCAGAATTTACACTGTACATTTGTAAACACTGTTATTTGTATATTAACACTCTTATTTGCATATATGTTGCATATTTATGAGGTCAACAACATTGACTGGACAGAAAATGTTGCAATCCAGTTTGACGGTTTTAAGTCTTCTGAAATCAAAGCAGATGCTGAAAATTAAACAGCAAAAAGACAGATGCTGAAATTAAACAGCATCATTAATACTTAATGAGATGTTTGTTTAGTTGGTAATGCTTTACAAAAAGGTTTAATTCATTAACACTAGTTAATGCATTTAGTATCATGAACTAAAACAGTTTTTTTCACAGCATTTATTAATCTAGATTAATGTTTACATTTATAAATATAAGTGCCATTTTCATTGTTAATGCTTGTTTATTCGCAAGACACTAACAAATTATTTAGACAAAAAATGCTAAATATGAATTTGTAAAAATTATGAATTATTAAAAAATACTAAGATTTGCGTTTTTTTTTAAGTCTCTAATTCTCATTGAGACTGCATTTACTTGATCAAAAATATAGTACAACAGTTAAAACTTTTTTTTTTCTTTTAAGTTTTCTTTTATAATTCATCTTAATTTATTCCTGTGATGGCAAAGCTGAATTTTCAGCAGGCATTACTACAGTCTTCAGTTTCACATGATCCTTCAGAAATCATTCTAATATGCTAATTTGGTGCTCAATAAACATGTATTATTATTATTATTATTATTATTATTATTATTATTATTATTATTATTATTATTATTATATGTTGAAAACAGTTGAGCTGCTTAATATTTTTGTGGAAACATGCTACATTTTTTTCAGGATTCTTTACTGAATAGAAGAACAGCAAAAGAACAGCATTTATTTCAAATAGAACATTATAAATGTCTTTACCTACCTGATCTCATGACAAAAACGTACCTGTGGGAACTTTTTCGCAAGATGCGAAATACGTACCAATAAGTACATATCACTGCAGTTTCCAACAGAATTTAACATTAGAGGCAGTAAAACATTGAGCATTTGTAATCATTTTCATACACAGTTTGATTACAGCTCCATATGTTTCGCTTTCTGGACTTAAAAAGCTTGCTCGGTAGTTCAGCCGACATGGAACTGGACTTAGGACGTGGAATCCTTGGGTATGAATCCCATGAAAAACATGACTCACGATGAAAGAACTAAAAGATGAGAGATTGAAAAACAAGCTAAAACAGCACGCTTGCGATTGAGTTTTTACGTCACATTCGCTTATGTTCATACTATCGGGTAGGTTTAGGTGTAGTGCAGATGGTACATTATTTTAAAACATCACTGAGCATTAGACTTGTAGCGCCACTCAACGGACATTTCAAGTCAGAACTGCGGTGACACCTACAAAACCACCGTCAAAAAACGTACCATATGTTCCAGAAAAAACGAACACTCTTTTAGCGCCACTCAGTGGACATTTCACATCTAATATGTCACGAAACATACATGGCGGTACGTATTTTGCATCTTGTGAAAAAGTTTCCACAGGTACGTTTTCGTCATGAGATCAGGTTGGTCTTTACTGTCACTTTTAATCAATTTGATGTATCCTTGTCCAAAAAAAGACATCTATATGATAGTGCAGATTAATAAATGCTGTAAAAGTATGGTTCGTTTAAGCTATTGTGAAAAACATGATGACGATTAAAACAGAAACCCTTACTAAAATGTTTTGAGTTCTGAATATAAACTAACTTTGAATGCTTCCTATCTACCTTACCTAGCAAGTCTTGTTTTTAGCTTTACTGTAATTTTTGGTCCTCCAACTAGACAAGCCATCACGGAAATCCATGCAGATGGTATTTTCAGCAGTGACATGGCTGAGGCATCTGGCCTATTGCAAAAACACATTTTCTCATATCTGCTTTCTGCTACAACACCTCCATCTTCCTGTGACCACCCAAACACGAACAGACCCATCCACAAACACTCCCTGGATCTCCATGTGACAGAATTTTAATGCCATACATACACAAACTGATGGGACACCTAAATCGAACTTTTCAGATGTCACATTGCATTCCAGAGAAGGTGACGAAAAAAGCGGAGTGGTTGCGAGTTTGCTTGAATGAGTGTCATCTTTGTTTTCATGCGTTCTGCACTGGAAACAAAGTGCTGACACTGTGTGAAAGCTTTAATCCAATAAAGACACAAGCATTTTCTTTATATGGCACATCCCTGTCCAATTCTTGCCATTTGATGTCCACTTAGTCCTAGCACTTGAGCTCTTCACAAGGGAAACGTAGGATGATTAAAAGTCTAGGCTAAAAGCACATGTTGTAAAAGAAGGCCCCTGTCATCCACTAGTGTCACTGTGGCCTTTAAGATAACATTCTTCTGTTGAGAACGAATACAATACAGACACCACCAATGATCACAGGCGCTTCAATAACATCATTGAGTGTACATTTTAAATAGAGCAGACCTTTTCACAATAGACTGCTCCTTTTTCGAGACCTCAGACTTGCGCCGCTATTACATAGGCATTTTTCGCCATTTCCTTCTAGCTATTTTAATTTTCAAACTGCTCACAAAAAAAGATAAATAAAAAACCCTGACTTTCTTCAGTGTATCTGTTAAGTGTTTTAACATCTACTGAATAATGCAGTACATCATCATTTTCAAGCCCAGACATCACATCAGCTCCAAGGCACAATATAATACATTTTAAATAACCAAGGCATCATGGATCTCCTCGATCAGAGAGACATTTTTCATCGCTAGCTTTTGAAAATCAAGATTGAGTTGATGAATTTTCCACAGGCCTCAGACTCAACCCATCCATCCACATAAAATATAGAGGTCCTTGGAGCTAAAAACAAAAGGACGGACATCACAAACCGTGGCGTTTAAGTTTTATCATTCACACAGAAGGTGTTGGAAAAATAATATATACTTGGGATCTTCTCCAGCATTCAAACTTGTGAGTTGTGAAGTGTCAAGCCTTGCAGGATTCATCTCCTACGCCGCTCTCGCCCTAACTGCGAGGTTCAATTTATCTTCCCCATGAGCTGTATATGGCAGAACGGTTTTGCATGACCACTGCCAACTGCCTTAATCCTAGCCTGGGTTGCACTTACGTGGTCTAATTCAGCAGATCTAATTCAGAGATCATTTAAAAGCTGCAGGGCTGGAGCCCCGAACCTCCGGCCCTGCAAAACTGGAGACCGAGCATTATAAAATCCTCCACAACATAGCCGGTGTGGCGCGTGCAACGGCACATGCCGCTCAATCTGTCGCTGAATCTGGTCTTTGTCTCATGCAGGTGAGTGATTTTAGTCCACTCGAGTCAGTCAGCAGAACTGCAGTACAAACTGACAATGCAAGGAAGGATGACACCAGCATCACTATCAGCTCTGGCATATCAGATATCTGAAAAGACAAAACATTGGTCTTACCTCCTAAAACTTGTTGGAGAGCTGCAGCAGGAATGATGGGAAAGAAAAAAAGAGAACAATAAATCAACAACACAGAATCCACCGTTTGTCATTCAGCCTGTTGAAACTATAATGAGCAGAATAAATGCCATTGCTGAAGACTGTATGTACGTGTAATTGCTAGGTGAGACTATCAAAATATCAAGTTAGGTTATGGTTCGTATTTAAGTAAACAGACCTTGTTTGAATGTCAAATCCTGCTATTATGAATCAGTTAAACCAAATGTTACATGGAAAACAGGCTAAAATGTAAACTACTATAAATATAAATTTAATAAAAGTATGTAGGCCTACTTGTAATCCTACACTTCATAAATATTCAGGTGTGGGAGCAAAACATCATGTGGATCCAAGAAAAATCATATGCATCAGTAAGATAAGCGTTCAAGGAACTCAGAGGGTGAAAGTCATTGAGTGGTTAAAGAGTATTACTCAAAAATCTTTGAGGGCATGTGAACTAAAATACCACCACTTGAGTATACAGTAAGTACTTACAAATGTTGTTGGCAGCAACTTTAAAAAGCTTATAATTGCATCCCTGGGAGTCTACTGTAGATTTCAGTTTGACTAAAACATGATAAAAATGCACGCACCACTTCTTTGAGTCATAAATCAATTCATACACTCAAATCTTATTGTCATTACTGCAGATGACTGTTTATAGTAGATGTCTAGATGATTAGACTAATGGGAGCTGGGATGCATGTTGCTCATGTTGTTTTCTGAGATACAATGATTAAATCTATAAATGGGAGTTTCTTCAAGTTCGGGAGACTTTTATTTCCCAGGGGTTGATTTTTATTAAAACTAACAGATTTCAACTTTTTTCTTTGTACTATATGAAGGTCATATTAAACCTGTCTTGAAACTTTTAACCAACTCTGCATCCCAATATGCCTACGTTACTATACAGTAGGTGAAAAACAGAATGTGTGGTATACATAAAACAGTGTGAAAAGTACCCGGATGACAGTTTGTGAACTCTGACAGCATGCTTCTGACTCAGAAAGCTTGTGATTTTGAACACACCCCATTTTGTACTTTATTTTTAGTCAAGATTTTTTATTGTTTTACCTTTTTCCCCAGAAACACTAAAATATTCTATCCAAATCAACTGAAATAAGAATTTATGGTCACACTTCAGTTTAAGGTCCAATTCTCACTATTAACAAACCATTAACTACAACTTTTGCCTCAATAAACTCCAAATCTGCTACTTATTAATAGTTAGTAAGGTAGTTGTTAAATTTAGGTATTAGGTAGGTTTAGGGATGTAGAACATGGTCATGCAGAATATGTGCTTTATAAGTACTTATAAACAGCCATCATGTTAATAATAGGCATGCTAATAAGCAACTAGTTAATAGTGAGAATTAGTCCCTATACTAAAGTGTTACCGAATTTATCTTAAAATATGAAACCGCATCATAAAAATGTGAATTACTACATTTAAAAATGTGATAAAGAGTAAAATAATTGGTTTTCTCAAGTACACTTACTATAAAAATAGTGTCAGATCTTGATATGACATTAGAGTTGTGTCTAGTCTAACTGTGATGTGTGAAGAAATCAAAGTTGGAAAAAAAAAACATGAATAGAACATTTCAACCCTTGGGCTGTGTTGAAAATCCTTTACCTAATTTGGTGGCCTTTTAAAATTGCCTGTAAATGTCTCATTATGCTAAATTATCACCAAGTCTTGTATCTCAGACTTGTTTTAGGAACTGACTGGTCGTGGGTCTTATTGATCTGAGCTTATGCACCTCAGTTTTTGAGTGAAAGAAAGCATTATTTGTTGGATAATTCTGGCAGTGCTCACTCAAAAACTGAGGTAACAAGTGCAACAAGGTGGGAGAAAAAAAGTACAAAAAAATTATAAATTGGGGGGCTGTGTGAGCAATCAGTAAGTTTTAGTCTAATGCAATAACACTAATTAGAATTTTTGGGAAAAAGAAAATCCCCTGCAGGTCAAAATGGCTGGAACACAAGATGAGGGTTTACCAAGTGTCATTTCTAATCAAGCTATTAAAAAAAAAAAAAAAACGTGTGACTACATTTGTGAGCATTTTGGATGCATAAAATGCAAGTTATGAAAAAAGCCTTAGTAAGACAGTAAAGCCCTATTCGCACAGGATTAGTATTATCTGGGGACCATGTGTGATTTTGAAATCACCCCCCCCCCCCCCACATCTGAATTTCGCGTGGTGCATTCGCACGGGATAAGCGAAGCCTGTGATTTTACTCGAATTTACTGACTTATCTCCTGGATACCCGGATGTCAAGGCTTTGAGAGTCCTGTTCTATGGTCCAGTTAGATGGATTTAAAAAAAAAAGAAACTAATATAGTTTCGTGCCCTGTGTCATTTACATTTCACCAGGTTAAAATAATATCTCAAGCTTTATGCTTGATTTATTTGTTACACATTAACCTCAAAACCTTTTCAGCTTTCTCTTTCTGCAAATTGTATAGCGATATGACAGCACCCAAAATACTATAAAGCACTCCAACGCAGCTCCATTCTTCATGAAAGATGGATAAAGGCGCACAGGAAACAAAAACCTTGAAAAATTATATACGACCCACCAAATGCTGGTCAAATCACAGAGACGCAGATTCACACAGGACTAATATTATCACAGGACCTCGGTGTTCGGCGAAATATGGTAGGTCATTTGCGGGGGGATTTTTACTTTACAAATTACAGACATGACCGATTCGCACGGGATTAAGATCACAGACAACCTCCGCAATTATTACAAATGACTGGAGGTCAACAGGTAATACTAATCCCGTGCGAATAGGACTTAAGATGTTGGCCATTTGACAAAAAAAAGAAAAAAAAATGGAAAAAAAAAATTTGTCCACGTCATTCACACCATTTCCACCATAGAATGCTATTAAATGTACAGTAAATATACAGTACATAATCTGAGATGTGATGCAAACAACACTGGAAATTTATGACTTTATTGGAAAAAATAGCAGAATTCTCCTTATGCATGTAAATCAACAATTTAATGGACAAATTTAGCAGACAAATTAAAATTAGAAACAAATATTGCACTATTTACTTTGAGTAAATTGATCAAACCATTAGCATACCATCAAGTGACTTTTACTTGTACGTCACTTATCAAATATATTGTATCAAATCAGTTTTTCAGAAAAACATGTGTTCATATACTGGTTGTGGCAAGAAAAAACCTTTAAGATATTCAAGTGAAGAAAGAGAAGGAACCAGGCTTATCCTCCTCCAAGGCACACATTACAATATATGTATATTACAAAGCTAAATATTATCTACTTACATAATATGTATAATAGTAATCACGTGTTCATTGTCTTAATTATTCATATGAATAAATCTGGGTACAGGGAAAAAGTAATTTGGGACTCATTAATACCGTAATTTGAATACGATGACGTTGAGAACACGTTCTCCAAGAGGCCAAAAGGTCAGGTGCTACCTTAATGACATACTTGAGACCACAGGACAGACTCCTGCAAGCGCAGGGTCGAAGAAAAGCCTTTACTGTGAAATAATAGGAGTCGAGGGAGAACGTCAAAGGCTTGCTAGGTGGAGCTAGTGTAGGGTTGGACGGTCTGGTCATGGAAGGTGAGTCAGATCACTGGTGCCACTGTGATAATGAGGAGAAAGTAGCTGTGAGAGAAGCTGTTTGCAGCTCTTAAAAGGTGGAGGGCAACAATCCTCGCTCTAAAACACTAATGAGAACACATGGCGGCTTCCACACAGCCATTGAAAACACAGACCTAACCCTACTGCCAATTAAAGAGGAATCTTTGCGAATGTTATTTTGCGATCATCATTATGTGGCCATGGAGACGTTGGCATAAATGTGCACCCGGGAGAGGGAGCGCCGATCTATTATCCATTTTCCTAATCTCGGTTGCTCTACGGCAACAAATTAAATCCGAGGTTTCCAAGCAGATCTTAATGGACTGCTTCATAAATGAAAAGGTGATTGGACTACATCTGTCAGATACCACAGGTGCGAGGGGGACGTTAGCGCACCCCACCGATGTGTGCGAAGGGAAGCTGAAAGCACAACAAAAGCCGGGACAAAAGACGACACAAAACCCTCAGCGCAAATGCTGCTCGATTGCCTGGAGCGAGACAGTAAATCTCTTAATCACACTGTGTTTGTGGGAGCTGCTTGCTTGGCTTGGGATATCAGGCCATGCAAAACTGTCAGCCGCCCATAAATCACGAGGGCCGCTTTAACCTTTACAAGTGCTCTCCTCGGCTCCCTCAAATTGGTCATGGCAACAAAGTCCCGGAGAATTGTAATGAATCGAGCATGGCCGTGAGAGCTGACATGGTGACAGCGTCTGGAGCTTCTCAAAATGAGCGTGCTAGGCTAGCGCCACGCGGGTTATTAGCATGATCTCAGCCTGTCGGTCTGAAAAAGCCAGAGTGGCATGTAATCTGTCTCTATTTAGTGAAGTGATGCTAATCCTTCTCTTGATCTGAATCAGGTCCTCCAGTGTGAACTCGAATGAGACGAGGCGTCTCCATCAACCACGACAATAGAGGAAGTGTCTGTTTACAGGAGCTAAGATATGCAATCAACAGTCTTTTTGATTGTTATTGCAGTAAATCAATAATATAGGTGTTAGCCACTTAACAAAACAGCTTCTCACCTGTAGCATGGCTTCTAGCCAGTATCTTATTGGCAGCTCGTTTCATTATCTGTTTTTGCAACAGTTCGTTTGATCATCCTGCATAATTGTACGTGTGAAAGTTATGCTTTTTAATCAGGCATAAAGAACGCAGAGGCTGAAAATCACATTCATAATGTCTCACTTTCACTGTGCCTCAAAGCTGGAATGATTTTCCCAACCCGAGTAGCCGAGTTCCCTGCTAGCTTCGAGAAACGCCTAAGGACACCTCTCTTCGGTGAGCACTTGTCTCGCAATTGTTAATGCACTCTTTCCAAAAAATGATTATTCTTAAACTCTAAATTCTTTCACGGCTTCTCAATGCCATTGCTGTACTAGTCTCCAAGGGTTCAAAAGCAAGGGTAACACTTTAGTATAGGCAGCAATTCTCGCTTTTAACTAGTTGCTTTTTAGCATGCCTATTATTAACATATAGGCTGTTTATTAGTACTTATAACGCACATATTATGCATGACCCTATTCTACATCCCTAGTCCTACCCAATACCCCATAAGCAGCAAATTAGGAGTTTACTGAGGCAAAAGTTATAGTTAATGGTTTGTTAATAACAAGAATTAAACATTTTTTTCCGTTTGGCTCAGTCTGTAGTTCAGATTTTGACTTGCTCTTCCAGTGTTTTCACTGGCCTCACCAAAAAAACAAGCATTGTAATATTTTCAGACTTTTTGCATTTTAAAGGCAAAAATAAAAAGTATTTTACCTTTGTTTGTTTATTTTCTTCACACATCACATGTGTCATGTTTCATCTTGAGCACTGACACTGATGACTACTTGGTAAACAAGTGCACTTTTGATAAAACTTTAGGAGTGAAATTCTAAAACTGGTATAAGGCTACAAAAAAAATAAAATTCTTTTTTTTTTTTTTTTTAATAGCATGAAAGCTGAAGTGTGAAGGCATGGTAAAATGTTTACAAGAAAAATCAAACCTTCATATAACAAAATCAAAAAACATAAAAAATAAACCATCGCCCACTAGAACATACAGTGCTTCTAATTGAAGAAACAGTCATTAATATATAATTTGATAATGCACTGATCCTAGCATTATGTTCTGATATTCTACGCCATTTAAATGATATATTTCCTTTTTGAAATCAGGAACAAATAAATGTTATTCCAATTACATCTTCAGAACAACTTTAATGAGAATTACCTAGTAAGTAGTAAACTAAATATGCAACAAGTACTCCTGACATTTTGTGGATGAAAACCATGAAAATATGAACTCCAGCAATACCCTTTTGTGGCTTTGCAGTCTGCCTTTATTTTCCACTATATGGATTTTGAAAATGCAAAGCCACACATGCAAACCAGCAAATGCACTTGAGTGCGCAGGGATGGGATTTGGGGTGTCTTTCCTAGGTCTAAAAGCAAATCTGACAAGCTCCAACAAGCTCCTTTTATTAAACAAAGAAAGCAAATGCAAGCAATATCTAACACCAAGATCCTTTCCCCTCTGAGAAGGAGAGCTAGCATTAATTTTGACCTTGCAAAGACCTGCCGCAAAAATCAGGTGGTATGTTGACAGATCATGTAGACCTACCGATAACCGAGTGTTCATTGCATGAAAGAAAATAAGTGGGTGAATCATGAGGGACACTGAGTTAGAAAATTACGTTTTATATGAATTTTCATACTCCTGTGCCGATTTTTTTTCAGTGACACCAAAGATAGATGTCAATATCTATATATCTATATGTGGAACTGATATTTGATCTTCCTGTATTCAGATGCATCCAACATTATTAGTAACACCACAGGAACACAAATTCATTCTATCAACCACAGTTAATCGGCAAATCAAAAATCAGCATTAAAAGGAATACTTCACACAAAAATAAATATTATTTACTCTTGATTCAGTCAGCAGTTTCAAGTTAACAGCTCACTGGGGCGGAAGATTATCAATAAAAAAACATCTTCAATTTCAGCCCGTTCCTCACAGGAAGCCATTATAAGGTTTCAAAAGATGGACTGTGTTGTATTGCAAACGGCCACCGAGCAAAATTAACAAAGCAGCTGAAAAGACTCCATGTCCTGTTTTAATTACTTGCTGAATTGCTGCCTAGTGTGTAAACCATTATTTGGCTTCTTGTGCCCTCTGCCAAGTGCGGTAAACTATGGTGCTGATTACCGCACAAACCGGCTACTGGCAAAAACACACAAGCCCTGAGCCGGGGGAATGTAGCTAACCTCACTCGCTTGCGTTTTGGCCCCAAAAGAAATACAAAACTGCACAATGGCAGCAGATGCCTGTCTGAAAGCGAAATACAGACATGCTTGCATCCTTGGCACACACAGCTCGATGTTGAGGGCGACCCAGACTAATTTGTGTTGATAAATAAGACAGACTTCTCAGTCTACATTATTTAATCCTGGGGAGCGGATGGCCTTGTTTTCACAGTGAAAGCTTGTTCCCTGTACACTTAAAGAAAAGCCTCTGCGAATCGAGGCTCTCACACAGACTAAAAAGTCCACAGAAGGGATGGATTCCAACGCTACTGTACATGAAAAGGTTTTTGTTTGATGCAAACTAGACCTCTTCAGCGCTGTGCTCTTGCTTTTATAGAAATAATCAGTAGACTGTACGGGTGGGTGGTATGACCAAAACCTTATATCACTGTATGAGTAATTGTATATCATGGTAACCGTATATATAATGATAGAGTTATTTCTGCAATATTGAAACCACTGTAGCTCAAAAAGTATGGCACTGGTATTGCCAAGCAGGGACGTGCACAGACATTTTGAGGGGCAGAGGCTCAAGTGGAAAAAAGGGCACTTCTACTATTTATTTAATTTTTTTTCTAAACCAAATGTTAAATATATTAGGGGTGTGTGATATTGACAAAAAAAATATATCTCAATATTTTCTGGGATTTTATCAATAACGATAATTAGATGATATTTTGCTGAGTGTGTTATTGTGCTGATAACCGTGGACAGCTGACTCCTAAAGTTTTTGATTTTCTTCACATTCTGTGTGGTGATCAGTTCACAGCAGTGATAGAAATTAATCTTTTCCAATAAGTTTAAATTGATTTGTACCTTTTATGGGCATTTTTACCTACATAAAGGCATTTTTTCTAAAAGTGTGCATCATCTTTTGAGTCAAATTCTTCAATTGAATCAGTCAGTTAGAATAATAATACTAATAATAATAATTATTATTATTATTATTATTATTAATATTATTATTTGGGCTGTTACCAAGCAAATGAAATCAGTATTGACAAAATTAATCTTTGCAATGCAGAGAAAACACAGAAGCTGCATTAGAAGGGGCATTTAGATGTATTTACACACTGTTTAATGCAGGACATGAATGTATTTAACCTGCAGTTACAAATGCAATACTGTTTTGATATTTAAAACATAAAATGTTGAATACTGATATTTGAAATTATTTTTAAAAAATGAAAAGATACTTTAAATGTGAAATTAAAACTGCCAGTAGATGGCAGCAAGTCACTGTTAATAAGTGAGTCATTGCGATTGAACTGAATCATTTAAACAGTTGATTCATTCAGGAACAAAACAGTGTCATGCTGCTCAGAGATGCAAATTGGAATTATATTTGTTGGCGAAATACAGCAAAAACAGTCAATATTGTGTCTACAACGTAAGTGTCTTAATATTTAATTCTTGTTTATTGAACAAGATGAACAGCTGTATAAAATCAATATCACATTTGTAATGGTGCTTTTTCGGTGGAAAAAAACGTCAGTCTTTGTGTGATACTGATTAACTATATGAAATTATATAAATACATAAATTTCTGCCCCCCATCTCTTGAATTTTGTGATCATTCTAAATGCATTTTAATAAACTGAATCATGCAGTGAAAGAATAAATTAATGAATATAACATACATTAAAATACAATATAAAATAATAATACAATATAAAATAATTGATTTTATTTTAACAATAACAACTATACCTCAATATACTGACAATGTTATTTTTTTTAAATAACGTTTCTGGATAGATGGGAGAAAAGAAAAGAAAAGAAAAGAAAAGAAAAGAAAAGAAAAGAAAAGAAAAAAGAAAAAGAAGAAAAGAACACTGGAAGCACCCATCTGTGACAGTTTGCAGAGTATATTATTTTTGCTTGCCATAGTTTTTTTGCTTGGTGTCAGATTCTTCAAACCACAACGAAGATATACCTCAGTATAAACGATACAGCAGAATCTCCTCCAGCCCTGGAAGACTGTAGTACTGTACAAATAAAAGTAAAAGCCTGCTTTCGTCATCTCCAGTCATATGAAAGCATCCCGTTAATGAGGAACACTTGTGCCTGTGTGCAGTTCTGCTTATGTGCCTTTTAAAATGGTAACTGTATTGATTTTAAGAGCTCCCAGCAGGCCCGTGTTAATGCTGTATATATATATATATATATATACACAGCACAGAAGCGGTGGCGATAATACAGCATCTGACCAGCACTGCAGTTTATGCACCGCTCATGTATTGGGTTGAGACCTCATTAGCATGCCTGATGCAGATGCAAGAGAAAAGATGCACACACTGCTGATATATCGCTTTGGCCTAGATTTCCATTGTGGCGAGGGCAGCCTTAATTGATACTGACGGCCTTTTTAGCTTTGAGGGTAAAAGCCTGCAAAATTTCACCTGGGAGGTTTGACAAGGGCATGGCTACGGAGACCACTTCCCACTCACAGTCTGGGAATATTGTTAAATATGAAAAGACACGCGTGTAATTAACCGCCACCGTTTGATGAGTCTCTGCTAATTCTTCAGAGGATTTGTTATATCAATACTTAACTAGAAATAATAATTACACTGTGACTCTTGATTATCTATGCATTTTTTTAAATACTCAAATACTCCTCTGCAGTTGATAAGTCGGTCTTCCGATGGATAATCCCTAGAGTAAAAGCAAGGATTTAAGGCGTACGAAAACCAATTGTTCCTTTTAATATTGTCCTTTACCAGTGTCAAATCCAATTTGCTCTATCAACTTTCAGGATGATTTATTTTTCTGTTCTTAACATCTCTCCGTCCCACATATCTCTCTTCTTTTGAAGCGCCGGAATATTTCATCTTAATTCGAAACGTACTTGCTGGACTCCGTCACGCTGGCGTTCTCTCGGTACAGAGCAAAGCGGCGCTTCCTGCCGACTCCTCAGTGGGTAACCGGAGACTGCATTAAGTGAAAAGCCAAGCGTGAGCTGCCACTGTCTCTGTCCTCGCTGCCTGTTCAATTAGAAGGAGAAACGGGACAAATATATTTCTGTATGAAGTCATGCAGATTTGGCCTCGGGTTTAACACCGTACCGCCATATGACAGACTGTGACTTCTCCGAAGGGCTGAGACATTGCTGAGTGGCCCTAATTAGTCTACATATGTCACCTAGAACAGTTTCTATGGCAAATTGCTCTCCCATGCTCCAACACATGTCCATGTTTTCATCAAATTAGTACGGGAATATGCTACACATGCATTCAGATCGTACACAGCTAGAATTACTAATGCAAACATTTTTTCTTCTGCTATAGCTCTGATCATTTTCTGGCGAAATACATCAGTCCGAAAGGCTCGGATATAATTTACTGGTGCTTTGTATTGGATTTCACATAATAATACGGATATAAAATGAAAGATGTCTCACGGTGATAATGCCAGCATGATTTAGTGGATTATTACTTTGGTAGGTAGTATGATTTTCATTTATATTTCGGAATTTTCTCTATCTATTTATTATAACTAGATTCCCCCTCCCCTTTGTTTAGCTACATTTTCAGTATTAAAAAGGCTAAAAGAAACCATTTGATTTGAATGAAGCTGACATCAGGATACAAATAATGTGCTATCTTTCCGTCGCATATGTTTGAGATGCTTTTTTTGCATATCAATCCTTTATTTACAGTTAAAATAAACTGTTTTTTTCTAAACAGCTGTAAACATGCAAACCCTCTGAACCTGATCTAATGAGATCTACATCCAAAGATATCTCATTAGCTATAAATTCTCAAGGCATTTTAAAAGGCTAATGTGCTGCAATACCAGACCATCTGAAACATACCACTGTAAAAGTGGCGTTTCCGTGCTTCATTAAAGTCGGCATGAAACAAAAATTCACCCTATTCACATCTATTTTCTAAACGCCTGTTATAGATCCTATTCCTTTTTTTTATTTTCGACCTTGTCATTTTAAAATAAAAATGTCAATGTATGCTGAACTTGTCCAGTTTTTTAGTCTGCTAAAACTTCACCTCTTTTCACCTACCCACATCTCAAAATCAATCAACAACCGATGCACAGAATCAAGTCTGTTCCTGTTACACCTTAATGTATGTCACAATATGAAAGAAAAGATCTGCCGCAACGTTTTATCACAACTTCAAAGGAACGATTCACCTACTTTTTTTTTTTACTCACCCTCTTGTCATTCCAAACCTGTATGACTTTCTCTTCTGACAAAGACAAAAGGTGATTTTTTTTTAAGTTAATGAGACCTGAGTCAAAATGGTAAAAAAGCACCTTAAACACATCATAGAAAGAGGTCCATCTGAATTGCATGCTATATTCATAGACTTCTGAAGTCACGTAATAGCTTTGTGTGCAGAACACACAATTTAACTCTAAAAATTTTGACATCTGCCCTAAACTTCAACTCAATGGTTCACTGATCAGGTCACAGTGGATAACAGTTCACTGGAGAGGAAGATTATCAGTGAATCTAGTCTTAATTTCAGTCTGTTCCTCACACAAAGCTTTCACATGACTTCAGAAGACTTGAAACAGTGCACAATTAATTTGAACCACTTTTAAGCTGCTTTTTCACCCTTTTCAAATCTTCAAAACCCCATTCATTGTAACTGCATAGAAAAGAGCGACCAGAATATTGTTCAAAATGTCTCATTTTGTGTTCCACAAAAGAACAAAAATTACTCTCATTTTGTTCCAAACCTATGTGATGGCAGAATTTCCATGTTTGGATGAGCTATTTCTTGAAATCACCCAACTTTCCTAAAAATTTCAACACTGTCCTGCAGTTACACCACAGATATTGCAAACATTTTTGCAGACAGACTGGAGTTTAAGTGCAGAGGAACAAGATAAGACAAACACTCAACCAAACTATTAGAAAACAGGCAGACCAGATCAGATAATGGTTAATAATTTCCAACTCATGTGCCCTTGAGTTCCTTAAAAGCAAACAGTTTACCTTGACAGCTAAGCGCTTTATCCAGTAAGGCATTGTGATAAGAACATCTTCATGTTATGTAAGGCCTTGAAGCACATCACATTGCTTACCTTCAGTGCAGTATTTCCCTTTGTAGCCAGTACTGGAGCAATCGCAGAGCACCTCACTGTCATGAATGGAGCAGCGTCCTCCATTGCTGCAGGGGTTTTGTTTGGTACACAGGTATTCCAGATCATTCTTCACACCCTGGCTGTCCAGGAGAGCAGGAGGAGTCTCTCCTAACTTCAAGTTGGCGATCAGGCCTCGGAAAGGCGGCTCGTATTTGACCGTGCTGGACGTGAGGGCCGAGAGACGCACGTCCGGTGGGATCCCACCCACGTACAAGTCACTTGCCACCATCATTTCCCTTCGCTTGGACTTCACCTCCACCCCTTTGCTCTCCCCGTCCATCGCCAGCATGGTCTCACGGTAATTCCTCGTGAGCAGCACGCGATGCCAGCGTTCGTCGCTGACGTGCGTCTCCATGTGCAACGAGGCTGGCTCACCGCAGTGGATGGCGAAGCGCAACTGCAGACGGCCGTCGTTGATCAGAAGCTCCAAGAAGTCGCAGTTGCCGCCATCGTCCAGGTACAGCACCACAGCTTTGCTGATGTTGGTCTTCATGGTGAAGCTCAGCTCTCCGGTGGCTCCCGCCTCCCAGGGTCCATAACGAACCCACTGACCAGGCAGACCGTCGAACTCCAGAGCCGTGGTGACAGCTACGGCCACCATGAGCCCCAACCAAACAGAGGCCCGCAAGAACTTCGCGCCGCACCTCCACTTCCGCGTCATCATCTTCCAAGTGTGCTCCTAATCCTCCTTTTCTAATGTTCCGTTTCTCTTAATCCACTGCAGAGGAGAGATTTATTCCCAGCCTAGCGTATTAATTTATCTGGCCTTTCCAAAATAGCGCTGCAGAAATAGCAAGGTCCCAGTTTTCTAAAAACCCCCAAATATTTTAGAGTTTCTTTTCACTTGATTCTCCATCTTGATTCTCTTCTGAGTAACTCCATTGAGGAACACTTCTGAAAGACCATGTATAAAAAAAAAAACTCACACGGTACTTAGTGCTTTGAAATCTAAAACTGCTCTAAAAATCTAGTTGACTCGACATGTTAAAAGACCGATTTATGCATCTCACCCTCTGGTGAAAGTAGGATTACTGCTGCGGTTGTATTTTTCATTTTGTGGGTAGTAGGTCAAATACATGATTTCTTTCCCCAGAAACCCTCAGCTCCCTTTAGAGAAGTGCATCTGCATTCCACCGGCAAGACGTCACCACCGGAAATCCTCTGAGCAGGCCTCTGAAAGTAAAAAAAAAAAAAAACAACAGACAGTATGTTAATTTATGAGCAAACTCACATGCACCCCTAAATTTTGTCTGTGACTCAAAGTACAATCGTTTCTGGCCTTTAGTTGTGAATTTCTTTTAGGAGGCCAGTTTGATCACAAAATCAAGACCTGGCAGTGTGATTCCCTCAGCTGAGAATCTTTGAGCATAATGAAATCAATCTTTAATGCACTTTGCAGTGTAACAGACTGGGCTAGTTGACAGATCCCCTCATTCGCTTTGCAAATTTGCCGATCAGTTCACAGATGAATATTCACAAACCGGCTCGCAGCTAGTGTTTTAAACAGCTCTGAGCCCCCTGAAGCCCTCTCAGTCAATCAACACCTCTCTCTTTCACCCATATAGTGGCTGAGCATAGTAGTGCAATAGTGACAGCGTCTGACAGCAGAGGATGACAGATAATAAGACAGAATGTGAGCGTAGTACGGGCATCAGGTGAGGAGTGTAAATGATGCATGTTTATTAATGAGGAGTACGCAGCGGCATGATCACACCACACTCCTTTTATTTGTGTGCGCTGTATGTGTGCCGAATTCATTAAAGGTAATATGCAAATCTGTGATAACCGCTCAATGCTTACAGCAAATCAACAGTGACGTCTGATCTTGCGGGTCAGTTTTGAGTGCTAGGCTGTGGAAGTTGCAGCAGACTACTGCAATATACGGCACAGTGTAGGAATTACACAGCATACAACCAGTCATATATCAAGAGTCTGGAGATACTGTATGCCTGACAATAATGCTCATCTCCATAATTTAATCATTATTTGATGAATTACTACTTGGTCAAGACAAATAGCTCTTTTAAAAAATTAAAATAAAAGTTTAATGCTTGGTTTCCGTGGAACAGTTTGATGTAAACTGAGGCAAGTTTTTCACAAAGTTTTTTGAATATAGCATACATTTATAAATAATTGCACCCAACAATCAATCAATCAATCAATCAATGTTAGTCGTAATTGTTATAAATAAATAAAAATAAATAATTAAATAAGGGCTGTCAAATCAATCAATCGTGATTAATCGCATCCAAAATAAAAGTTTGTGCTTATATAATACGTGTGTGTGTACTGTGTATATTTATATGTATATATAAATACACACACATACATGTAAGAAATACATGTAATATATATTTATAGTTATATATAATACAAATCATATAAAGAAGGCTGTGAAAATAAATCTGCATTGTTAATCCTTTTGATCTTTTATTTAAAAAAAAAAATACAAAAAACTAACCTTTCATTAGAGAATAAGAAATAAATATTTTTCTGTAATGCACATTGGCCACAATTAATCATACCCTTTTATTCAATACTTTTTGCAACCTCTGTTTGCCAAGATAACAGCTCTGAGTCTTCACCTGTAATGCCTGAAGAGTTTGAAGAACACCTGAAAAGACATCAGAGACCATTCCTTCATAAAGAATCTCTCCAGACCCTTCAGATTTCCAGGTCCATGTTGGTGCTTCTTCTCTTCAGTTCACCCCACTCATTTTCTATAGGGTTCAGGTCAGGAAACTGGGTTGCCCATGGCAGAAGCTTGGTTTTGTTCTCAGTGACCCATTTTTGTTTTGATTTGATTTGTTTTGATTTAATTTTGATTTGTTTGTAGATCAATCCTGTTGGAAGATCTAACCTTGGCCCATTATAAGATTTCTAGGATGGACAGTCAGTTTTTAATTTTTTATCTGTTGGTATTTGATAGAATCCATGATGCCATGTATCTGAGCAAAATATCCAGGATCTCTGGCAGAAAAATAGGCCCACAACATTAAAGATACAGCAGTATATTTGTACACATGGGGAACTTTATCCTTGTGTGCACCAAACCCATCTTGAGTGATTGCTGTTAAAAACCTAATTTTTTAGTTTCATCTGACCATAGAACCCAGTCCCATTTGAAGTTCCAGTAGTGTCTAGAAAATGAATATGCTGGAGTTTGTTTTTGGATGAGAGCATTTTCTTTTCTAGATTTTTCTTGAAACACTCCCAAACAACATGCAGTGATGCACTGTAGGTGCTGTTTGAATATTTTTTTTTTGTTGTTGTTTTTTTGAGGCTTTCTGACACCAAGACTATTTTCTATTTTCTGCAGTTCTCCAGCTGTGATCCTTGGAAAGTCTTTGGCCACTAAAACTATCCTCCTTGCCTTGCTTTAAGACAAAATAGACCCATGTCCTCTGCAGATTTGTAACATTTTCTGTTGATTGGAAATGCTTAATTATTGCCGTGATAGTAAAAATGGGAATTTTCAATGCTTTAGCTCTTTTCTTACAGCCACTTTCTAATTTGTGAAGTTTAACAATCTTTTGCTCATCAGAAATATATTCTTTGATTTATCTCATTGTGATCAATGATTAAGGGAATTTGACCTCATATTTATATTCCTGTGAAAGCCATGGCTGGATAATTTTATGTTCCTAGACACCCTGGTGTGATAAATACAAATATTAATGGGAATATACTTCAGAGATATTTTACTCATAAGAATTTCTAGGGGTACCAATAACTGTGGCCACTGTGTACTAGAGAAAAATATTTATTTCATAATGTGATTTTCTCCTACTTTTTTAACTTCAATTAAAGGTTAGATTTTTTTTTTTTTTTTTTAATTTTTGAATGAAAGATCAAATGGATAATGCAGACTTATTTTCAGTTTTCTTTGATCATATTTACCAAGGGTATAAATAATTCTGAGCGCAACTGTGCATAAACACGTAAATATTTCTTAAACATATACAGATAAATATACACAGTACACATACATTTTATTTGTACACACAGACTTTTATTTTGGATGCGATTAATCACGATTAATCGAATTGACTGCCCTAAAATAAATAAATAAAACCATCATCATCATCATCATCATCATCATCAAGCCTAATTTATATACAAGATGACAAATGACTTAATTAAAATATCCATTGCACAGCACTGTTTCAGTGAATGAAAGAATTAATGCTGACATGGTCAAAATGAAACAAACGGCTTGCTTTCCATGAATATATTATAAAAGCTATCATACCATACAATAATAATAATAATAATAATAATAATAATAAATTGTTGTCATTATTATTATTATTATTATTATACTATTGAAATCAGTCAATCAATCAGACCTAATTTATACATAATGACAAAGTCTTCATTAAAATACCCACAGAGCAGCACTATATATTCACTGAATTTATGACCCCATTAAGCTGGAATGCAGGTGTTTAGAGAATAAGCCAAATGAATAAAGTAACAAGTGCAGTGAATAAGACATTAGAAAGGTTTTTGAGATGAATTACCACGCACAAATGTGGCGCAACTGCTCAGTAAATTTGGCCCTGGAAAACAGATCACCGTGCAGCAGGGTGCCGTACAGAGCTCAGGGGTCCCCTCTGTTCCTCTAGCCTCATCAGCATCCATAAATAAAGGTGCTTGTATGGCGGAAGAGATGGTATTGAAGCAATATGCACTCCGCAAGCGGAGAAAAATTAATTTGATCACACAAAACGCGAGCTCAATTTCTCATTTGCTTCTAATTAATTACTGTGATCATGCACAAGAGGACTTTTCAAAAGACCTTGAAAGTGATAACAGCCTTTCTGCCTTTCGAAACCTGGCCTTAAATAATGCTCTCCACTCGTTGGGGAAAGAGCATAAGGAATAATAGAGGGGTCTATTGGGTCATTTTCTGCAAATAGTAGACAGGGGAAAAAAGATGAAGTGTTGGAGATAAATTAAAAGGCCTGTTTTGAAAGGCTAACAACGGCACGAAATCTGTGGAAAATCTTCAAAAAGGTCTTGTGAAAGATTATGTTCTCTTATGTTTGTCAAAGGATTAGTGACTACATTTCTTAATAGCTGTTCCATACAGCATGCAGCACTGTGCAATAAAGCCAACGTGCGCACATGGGGACGGGAGGGGAGAGAAGAAATATGAAGCATAATTGGAATGAAAAGTAGTTCAATTTAGATCAAATTGGCTCCTGTAACACTCAATCCTTTGCTATTCCAAAAATATCGGCCATGTAATTCCGCTTTAGTGCGGCAGACAGACTGTTCTCCCCGCAGAAGGATCATTTTGTACCGCTGCATTGCATGCAATGTTCTGGAAGTGACAGTGACTTTATTGTCTGTAAGTAACAAAATGACATAAATGTAGTGTCTCTCAGAGCGACCCCATCTCACACTTTATCAGCACACGCCAACGTGCCTCGGGTGCATGGCCTTCTCATTTGTAACCAAACAGGTCCTGCTAAACATATGCAGGCAGGGAAACCAGTTGGAAATCCAAATAGAAAGCATTCCTCTCTTTGTCCCGGTGCGGTCATTGTCATTAAGGTCATTATCTGCCCTTGAGCGTGATGCATGACTACAACACAGCGCATAACAATGAAGAGAGCAGGAGAGGCGGCCCTGACAAAGTGTTTGGCATGTTCGTGTCCACTCGTGACAGTGAGAAAACCCACTCCGAATTGTTATCTTCCCCCTAATGATGTTTTAGTGCCGATTTAAGCACTCAACACTTGCTGATCAAAGCCCGGTTCCCAGGTCAGTGTGCTATCTGAGCTAGAACCAAATAGAATTAGCCATGCTTTCTGCGCTTACATTGGAGAGTAATGGACAGCATAAGGATGCACTGAGGGCACTTTAGGGAGCGAGTCCGTGGCGTGAATTTACAATTAGCACATACGCAACAAAACGCCCACTGAATACATGAGCATCTTTTGTCAAGCTTATATTTAAAGATCACACTCGAATTAGCGCATTCATATTCAATTAAGCATCGCGGTTCTGCCTCACATTATTTCCTCTTGATGTTTCTTTTAATTAGCCAAATCAAATCGACATGATTAAAAACAGAGTCCTCCTCCGCCACCTACCCACACGGAATGGCAGTTCCGGAAAAAATCTGCCCCCTTTTGTAGCTGCAGAGCAGCATCCGGGGCTACGCTAAGCAGGAATGGCAGATGGCTAGCAAATGGACGGTTCAGATTGTGCGTTCACAAATTCAGAGCACTCGGTCCATACGAGGAGAGATAATTGAGATGAGGTACGCGACTAGCCGCAAGGGAGACGGCAGCCCGCTGCTATGGCAGAGAAGCTGGCTGTCCTTTCAGCACCGCGGACAGCAGCCAGCAAATATCAGCACCATGGACAGCGCCGCTGACCCGCCATCAGTGAGAGCTCCAGGCTTGGATGTGAGATCAGTAGACCGGCATAGGATGCAGCCGAAATCCCATTTAAGCAGAACTGTGTGAGTCTCAGAGGGAGAGAGCTATAAGCTTAAAGTCCCAGATGATTGGGCTAACTCCACCTGTCTGTGATGGACGAAGGGTTCAAAGCAAGAGCAGGCAGAGGCTAGCAAACTCTTTGACATGCTTTCTGTAATCTAACACTCACTGTACCATTGCTTCAACCCATCTTTGTGGAAAACCTGCCCTTTTTACTGTGAAGTCTCATTGGAGGTGGGAATGCATTCGACCCAGGGCTGCCAACCGCAGGTCCGTGGAGAACACGGTCTACATAAAACTCCTCTTGACATTTCCAAACTGCTAACTAATTTCTAACTTTCCATCTCATGATCTGTTAAGCATTATATCAGGGTGTTTCTTCAACATCAAGCACTTATGTCCCAGGGGATAATATTTATCTTTATCCTTTTGTTATATAAAGGTTTCGTTAAAACTGTATTGAAAACTTATCACGCAACTCTTCTTTTTAAATAATGACTTATTGTTTTATAAGAGTAAAACCATAAAATCTAAATACAAGACCCAGACTTTTGATCTTAAAATATGAAAATCCATCATAAAAAATATGTCTGACACGTTTTTCTATGAATTTAGCCTTAACAAGCCAAGGTCATTTAATTCTAAAAGTAGTTAAATGTCATTTCCACAATTTATTATTAAATTAGTATTTATTATTAGAGGTAAATGTAAATAACTTACTGTGTAATAATAATAATAATAATAAATGCATATTTTATATAATACAGTATACTATACTATAATATAGTGACAAGTCATTATATTATATTATAGTATATGTTATATTATGTTATAACATAGTACAAGTTATTTTTTCCACAATTTCTGTATCACTTTAAACATTATATTTACCTGTATTATTATTATTAAACTGTTTTTACTATTAGTGGAATGTGAAATATGATTGATATATATTTAATAAGAATAATATATATTATTATAATTATATTATATTATAGTACAAGTTTTTATAATAAAAGACTAATAATTATATTATATTATATTATATTATACTATACTATATTATATTATATTATATTATATTATATTATATTATATTATATTATATTATATTACAAGTTTTTTTCACAATGTTATGTTATGTGCATTGGAGTCTTAGGTCATGGCTGGGTCATAGCTACTGCATAGGTATTCTTTGAAAGCACTGAAAATAAATATGGCTAATCCCGCTAATTATGCAGAGAATTCAGGTCTTATTAAAACTGAGTGCTTGCCAGTGCTGTGTGGAGGTGTTGCGGAAAACCCCCAAATGTACAAATCAGGAGTTATCATCAACTTGCTAAGCAGGGAAGTGTTTACCATTTGCACAGCAGTAATTGTGTCTAAAAAGGCCAAATAGGAGCATAAAAAAAGATTTGCTTCATTGTATACATTTAAACACTTAGCATGCTCTTGACAGCTTGATGTGAATACGAGCAGGGACTCAAGGATTGACAAGGGACAATTCTAGAGAAATATGATCTTCATAAGCATTTATATCAAAGTTCAGCCAAATGTTGCTGGATGAAAGAGGCTCTCTGTGAATACCATCCATCGGAGTGCAGCAGGAGTTGTGATGCTCCATTAAAAACGTGTGTACGTGTAAATGTGAGATGGAGAGAGGAGGAGAAGGAAGAAAGGAGGGGGTGAAAAGAGGGGGTGGACGGAATCAAGTCGCTGGAGGGAGAAATAACACTTCCAATGAAATGCACAGACACAATTCCATTATTAAAGCGTCCAACATGTGATCCAAAGACAACTTTAATTGCACAGGTGCCTAAAACGATTGCACTGTCTACACGCATTCAGAACATCCGTGATGTCTCGGGGAGAATCATGCAGAACGTGAAGGAGGAGGAGGAGGGAACCCTGGGAGGCGGAGCTATTTTGATTGACGCATGCCTCGACTCCGGCGACAGCTGCGGAGTCCACTCAATGACAAATTGTCAAGCACATAATCGCAGGGTAAAACACACAAGATCTAATTACCACACATTGTCTGAGTTTCCCCTTCATTCGATCTTGCAGGTGCCAGAAATAATTGCCATGTCTGAAAAGCAAAGAGTAGGCAAAGGCAAATCGAAAGAGCTGCGGCTAATGGAATACAGGCCGAGGCGACTGTTGTTTTAAAAACCCCTCTGGTAAGAAACCATTGAGCTGTGAGGTGGTACTGCAAGTATGCATGCGTTGTGTTTTTCCTGACATATTGCAGAGTATGCAAAAAAAGCCCCTCGGAATATCTGCTGTGTCATTGCGTTATCTGATTTGCCATTCTGTCTGTTTTTCCAGCACGCTTCCACGCTTTGGAGGGTTTAACGGCTGTAGGAAGTGGAGCGGTTAACCGCGGGGAGGGCGAAGCTGCAGGCTGACAGGGGTGGTCAAGACGTTGTGTGGCGGCTGTTGGAAAGGGACGGAGCTTGGCGGCAGGGATGTGAATGGAGGCGAGGGGAAGGGAGGACACTGTCTTGGCTGACTGGATGGAGAAGCCCTGGAGACCCTGGTGTGATGTAGTGCAGTGCGGAGCGTGGAGCGAGCGATGAGGTCAGGGCACAGCAGATACAGCATGTGGGCCTGCAGTCCTACAGGACCGTCTCATTTGTTTCCTATCACTTTCGCAGTCCAAAGGGAAGCCTGAGCAAGCAGGAACCAGGGGAGGACATAAATAAAGCTAGGCTCATGTCACATCTTGAGGATGATATGACACACAATGCTGAGGTTCAGTCTGTTCCACACGCACGGGGTCGTATATCCTGGGGGAAAACCACAGGACTTGTACTTTCAACAATTATTTTCAATTTTACAGTGAATGTTGTAAAGTTGCAAATACATGTCTTCCCTGCCCCCTGTGCCTAGAATCCACGTACAGGTAAAGTTCAGCCATGGCAGGTGTATGATTATTTAATGAACCAGAAAGAAAGCAAAACAGTCTGGTTCTCAGAAAAATCCCATTAAGTTCCTCCAACATCAGTGTTTAAACATTTTAAGACAGACCTACCATGAGCTCTGAGGTCATTAGGGTGAAGATATATGCTTTTGTAAGAGCTACAAGTCAGTGTTGTTTAAACTACAAAAATAACATTTAATAGCCCCATTAATGGTAAGCAACTCCATTACACATAACCCAATTTCTGTTTGTTTGTTTGTTTGTTTGTTTTGTGTACGAAAATGATTTTATAATTGGTCATTTTAGTAAATTTTTCCTCAAAATTTTCTAAATTAAATTAAAAAAATAGTCAAGGAAAATTAAATTAGTTGATAATAAAGCAATAAGCCCCAAGAAGCCGTGGTTTACAGTGAATTTATAACAGCTAAGGGACGTTATTAGGCATGACGTGAAGCGGAGTGCCTAAAACCCCCTTAGCTGTTATAAATTCACTGTAAACCACAGCTTCACGGGGCTTACTGCTTTTATAAAACGGTTATTCCATATACTTAGTAAGGTTTCAAAAAATAAAACAGAGCAAATAAATGTAATGATATTAATAAAAACAGCATTCTTCCACCAAACAATGTAGTTCCTCAGAAACAGCTGTGGTTGGAACCTATGGTTGGAACAAAGTGGTTGCCAAGCAACACACAAAGTAAACAAAGGTGTAGGTTTGTAGTTTAATTTACAACGGCTTCGAACATGGCTCAACCAATCAGAATCAAGAATTATCCATTTTATAATATGTTATAAAATATGTCAAACTGTAACAGAACAAACTTTATCCACATCTTTTTTAACATTTTGGAAAAATTACATTATTAATAAGAACTATATATTATTAAATTAATCTCATAATATACATTTTGGTAACACTTTACAAAAAGGTTTCACTACCTAACATTAGTTAACTACTGTACATTAGTTAACATGAACTAACAATGAAAAAATTCTTCTAAAACATTAATTAAGCTTAATGATTATCTCAACATTTACTAATATATTGTTAAACTCAAAAGTTGTATCTGTTAACATGAACAATTTTATTAAAGGGCACCTATTATGCCCCTTTTTAAAAGATGTAATTTAAGTCTCAGGTGTCTCCAGAATGTGTCTGTGAGATTCAGCTCAAAATACCCCACATATCATTTATTATATCATTCTGAAAATGCCTATTTTGAGTGGAAGCAGAAACATGCTGTATTCGTGCATGTATCTTTAAATGCAAATGAGCTGATGCTCCCCGCCCCCTTTTCCAGAATAGGGCTGTGCCTTCACAGCTCATACCTCAAATCTCTGCCAAAACAAAACATCTGTTTGGTTTTGATTATCATGTCTATTGCACGTTTTAAAGCAGTGTAAACTTCTGATATACGGTTTTCTGAGTGCACACATCCGAAGCACATGCACAGAAAGCGGCTGTCACACAGCATGTGAGTACTAAACTAAGTTCTCTTTCATGTCTTATTGTGCTTAAACTGTCAAATACACACAAGTTTATGTTAAAAACACACATAAGTTACAAAAACACAGTCGGTTATGTCTGTGAAGGTAAACAGCTGGGAAAGAAATCGCATGTTTATATTAGATCTGTGTATTAAGTGACAGCAGCGTAATATACAATACCTATACTGCTGTCTACACTGTTAATATGAGCCAAACAATAAAATAAAAACAATCACTCACTGCTCTTGAATAACTAATTTCTGCAGTTCTAATAAGAAGACATTTCATACTTGAATGCTGCTTTTAAATGCTCTAGCTTTACGTTTACGTTTCTAGTTTACGTTTGGTCTCGTACTGTATGGCGTACCTTGTTAGTGTCTGTGCTTGCGTGGCCATTTATTGTGATTAACAGGAAAGTGTGTTCAAGCGCCAGCAGAAGACGGTGTAAGAAATACTCTTTGAGAGAAGCAGTCTATCAGCGGAAGTTAAAAGTAGCTCGCAAGTGTATTTACTTGTCTCATTAGTGTTTAGTGCAGTTGCCGTTGCTAGGAAACGCTTGTTTTGTTTACTGAGTGGAGACGTGCTGAAATCGCGTTTGGTCTCGTACTGTATGGCGTACCTTGTTAGTGTCTGCGCTTGCGTGGCCATTTATTGTGATTAACAGGAAAGTGTGTTCAAGCGCCAGCAGAAGACGGTGTAAGAATTACTCTTTGAGAGAAGCAGTCTATCAGCAGAAGTTAAAAGTAGCTCGTAAGTGTATTTACTTGTCTTATTAGTGTTTAGCACAGTTGCCGTTGCTAGGAAACGCTTGTTTTGTTTACTGAGTGGAGACGTGCTGAAATCGCGTTTGGTCTCGTACTGTATGGCGTACCTTGTTTGTGTCTGCGCTTGCGTGGCCATTTATTGTGATTAACAGGAAAGTGCGTCCAGCTGAATTCAATTAGTGATTTTTTAGACGGGTATAAAAAAGGTTATTATACCGCGGTCGCGGTAGCCCTCGTCATGTGAAGACCGAAGTGTGTAAAGACCATCGACACTACCGAGCGACTCCACCGGACAGGGACACCGGCAAGGGATAAGTATCGCTTTTCATTTATTCTCTTTCCTATTACTTGTTTCACTTCTCTTTCAGTTTTTATAACCATTTCTTGTATGTTTGGAACAGTTATTTTTTTAGGATTACTGTTAAACTAATGTAGTTTGATTTGTATATGTTATCTATTTTAATTTTAGTTACAGTTGTAGTTATGTTTGTCATTTTATTAGTTTTTTTTCTATTATGTCTGTATAAGTTACTTATTAAGTTTTAGTTTTATTTAATTTGAGTTATTTTAGTACTTCAACAAACTACATGGAAATGAAATAATATTGAATTTATGGATGTGTGTGTGTGTGTACACGTAGTTGTTTTTGGTGTTTGGCTTAGTTTTATGTTAGAATCATTATTACACTCTTATACCTTTTGTTCTATTAATATTTTGAATTGTTTGTAGCTTTATTTTGTTTTCATTTAAATGTTAAGTTTAGAAATTTTGTCATGCATTTCTCATTTTTATTTAATTATTTTTTAATGTGTGTGTATATATACTATTTATAAAGTTTTAGCTTTTAGTTTTGGATCAGTTTTAGCTGTTTTAATACTACAATTGATTGTTTCTGTTGTCCTCATTTGTAAGTCGCTTTGGATAAAAGCGTCTGCTAAATGACTAAAAGTAAAAGTAGCTTGAATATAAACATGGCGGATTATGGGCGGGATCTCTGCTATTACAGAAGTGTTAGTAAACAGTCATGGACGGGACCTGTGCAAAGTGATGTCACATTTTACAGATTCTGCAGATGGCTTGTTCTAAGATACTGATAATGATTTATGGGGATTTAAAAAAAAGAAGTGGGTATATTTTTATCATTATAGGGTGGTTGTGTACACATACTGCCAACACACATTTATGTTCAAACAAAATGTAAACGTAAATTTTGCATAATAGGTGCCCTTTATAACAAACAAAATACAAAATAACATATTGGATTATGTTTCAATATTTATCCATTTTATTCCTGTTATAGTGTTATATTTTACCATCATTTGTTATACTGTTATATTCCATCAGTATGTTTTAATTAAAATCATTTCATTACAGTCATGCATTCTTTGGTCTTATCTCCATTATTGGTAATGACATCAAAAATCCTTTGTCTATTTTTTTAGCTTCAAATCAAAGTTTTTATGCTTTGAGCTGGTTGGTTTGATTCATATCTTAGAAATCTCTATTGAACAATGTTCTAAAATCCCCATTGAGAAAACGAATGGTAAAAAATACTTTCAGAACAAAATGTGTCCAGAGAACAACAGAGTCCATTGCAATGCATTTGTCATTCGGACAAATTCCAGTGAATCTTGTCTATCATTAAATGGACAAGGATGAACCTCTCTGTTTCTAATCCAATCAATATATATCCACAAGACCTCACGATGGATGGCAGGTGTGACCTCGACAGCTCTCGAATGGAATCAAATGTAAAGAAAATCAATACGGTGAGAATCAACAACAGGGAACGAGGGGTGACAGTCTTAAGTTAACTGATGCTTCTGGCTCGGCCCACGCAATTCGACAACAAAGTCGTTGCCTAACTTGCTCATCCTGTCCCCGGCTTTTCACGCTAACCGGCTGTGACAACTATGACACAAGCAGTCACATTAGCGTACCACTTCAGTTTGTATCCTGTGCAATTTACCTTCTTCAGTGGATACCAAAGTGACACAGCCGCATTATTTCTCCCCCTCTGCTGTACATAACAAAGCTATGTGTGTATTCAATGAACGGAAATGTACACACGCACAGCACAGTCCCAAACCGATGCTGTTAACCGCAACTGATATTATCTATCACAAGTCATGTGAGATGGAGCTCAAAGTCATGAAAAACATGATACAATGAAGAGACATTACACAGATGTATGTGCATCATAAACTAATATGTTCAACCTAATAAGGCACATTACAGTTAGTAGCTCATCCCACATCCACAAGCCACTAGGAGTCCTACAGATGTTCTCTTCTGGTTCAAGCAGCGGGTTTGGGGTCGCACCCCATTGCTCTCGGTGGGCTCTGCTAAGGTGGATAAACCCTGGAGCAGCGGTGGATGAAACAGTCACGCAGGGGTAGATTGAGCCCATAAGAGCAATTGTACAGATGTACAACGCTCTCTAGACACAAATGTGCTGATACAGGCCATCCAACAGGCAGACAGATGCTGACATACATACAGAAATGGGCACGGAGCTGTGATGGGGGAATGTACTGGGACATGCCATGCAGGACTGGAAATTTAGAACAAAAAATAAAGAAAAAATGATGGAAAAAAGAACCAGTTTTTACGTAGAAAAAAAATACTGGGGTTGAATGATTTATAACATTTGGTTGCATTAACAGTAAGTTGACCGACTGCATTATTTTTCAACAGAATATTCAGCCAAGGTGCTGCACCACTAGTAAATCCAGGAAAAAAATGGTTTTCATTGTGAACATGATGTGCAAGACTGGGTGTTGCAAAGTAATACAAAAGACAATAACACCACATCTTTTTATTGCATTGTCCTTACTCATGCCCACGCAGCAACAAACATACTGCTGTTATCCGATTTGCAATCAAACAACTTTTCTTTTTAACGCATTGGTCTAAATGAAAAAAAAAAAAAAACTACATTCCCACTTTTTGACAAATGAATTTCTATCACTTTTCCCTGACCTTTCCTGTACCCTATGTGGTTACTGGATAAGGATTTTTATTTAATTTTTTTTCTTTGAATTTGTTAGCAAATCAAACACTTCTATCACTTACAACCAAGGTTCATTTAAACTTGTAAAGCCTGAAATAATTGTCAGAAAAATCTGATTTAGTTTACTGAGCCTTTAGAAGAAAAGTTTTGTATGTCTGTTTTATAATATTCGGTACATCAGGCTTTTATGGCTCATATAATATAGGAGAATATGAAGCTCACACTGAAAGAGGAAAAAAGACCTCAGTTTTATTCAGAGTCCGAAACCAATCAAAAATATATGCTATTTGGTGCAGTTGCATAAAAAGATATAAATATCAATTGTCACTCTATATCTCCCGATTTTGTCTTAGTAAAATATTTAAAGGGATCACAACATGAATTTTTACAATTATTTTAATGTTCCTTGAGGTTAATTTATAACGTTAATAAAGTTTTTATTCATTTATTTATTTATTTTGGAAAAAAGCAATTGTTTAGGCATGTCCTGTTACGATTGGCTAATGTTACTGCATATAAAGAAGTATCAATGCTCCTTTGCAAATGCATGTGAGTAAGTGTTATGAGAACATTATCCATATAAAACCATCATTCACAGACAAAGCATTATGAAATTATTTACTCATGGTTTGTGTTGCAGCTGCTGTCAGATCCAATACAACAGACTGCTTCATCTGTCAATGCAAGTTTCTTTGCAAACTCTCCATTACACAACAATACCTTTACAAAACAATCTGTAGTCAAATGCCCCAAATAAGCATATAATACTCCAACATGATCCAGGATGCCATTAACAACAAACCATCCACTTGTCCTGATAAAGTCTGTACAGAGACTCAAATGAGCTGTTTAAACTGGACACGTCAAAGTGAACGTTATTTTACACTTCCATTTGTCCTGTTGTCGACAGACCCAAGCATATGAAGTATGTCAGCAACTGAATGCACATCTGTATACTGTATCCAGTTTAAGCAGCATCAGTGATGATAATGGATTCTGTTGGCTTTTTGACAACTCGACACTCTCATCCGGTGTAGAGAAGTGTCAGCCATTAAGTGACTGAATGCCAGTGGGCAGGGCCTGTGGTGTGATGATGTACAGCTAATGTATATGCAATTAAAATATTATTTATTTTTCTAATACACGCTCCTGGGGCCAGTTGCATAAAAGGTTTAGACTAGTCTTAAAAGTTAGTCATCTAATTTTTTTCTTTAAGACTGGTCAAATTTTTTAAAATTTGGTTGCATAAAAACTTAGATTAGTCTAAGTTGAATCCAAAATATAAGACTGATTACCCCTTGGCTAACTGCTAGTTGGTCAGACTAGTTCTTAAGACACTGTCTTAACATAGAGGCTAAGTTTATGCAACTTGGAAGGCCCCTGGTCTTACAGTGAGTTACAACATGTGAACTGCTTATTCACAGGACGATTAGGCCTACTCACATCTATAAAATAAATACCCTTTTAGGTTGAAGTCAACTAGTCACCTGTTTTTTGTTTCATTTTGTTTTATTTAGTGAATAGTGTGCTTCATTTAAAAAAAAACAAAAAAAGTACTAAAAGAATCATTACCAGAACTGTTAGGAACTGAAATCATTAAATGGAATCAAAATCTAAACAAAGAATCATTAAGATTCTCTACAACAAACTTCTAAAAAAAAGCAGAAATAAACTGGATAAAAGCCATGAATATCAGGAAAAAAATAACAAAAATTTAATTAGGAGAAAGAAAGATAAAAAAAATTGGGTAAATAAAAATACAGCACGGTGGAGTAATTGTACAGGCATTGTGTTCAGAGAGCCTGGAATATAGAACACGCACACACATACACGCACACGATGTGAATAGATAGCACAAGCATTCAGTGCATAAAGTCAGAGTAGGTGACAGTGACTAATGGCTATAGATGGGGATGGGCCAGAGCTTTCTGGAGCAATGCCATGCGTGATTAATCAAAACACTGCATATGTAAGGAAATGTTCACAGCCACCACGCATGACAAGCTATAGAGATTTATTCCATGCCCCTCGAGTTCAGAGTGCAGGGTTAATGCCAAAAAACAACTGGCATATTCCGACGTGGAAAAACTCTATCAGGAAAACACAATCGTGTGATGAGTCAGAGACAAATCACCTACGAACTGAAGCTGATCGGACACGTAGTGACAGGGCCGAGAGTCTATCAGAATCTGCATATACACCAGAGGTTCAAAAACAAAATATAGTCAGCGTGAGCAACAAACGAGGATTAAGGCGTGTCCCAAATCCAATTGAATTATAGATACAAGAATGAAATTGGGAAAAAAAGGAAAGGAAAATACTGGCACAACCTCTATCCAGTATCCAATTGTTCCACTAATAGAAAAAGAGAGAGTACTAGCAAGCATGGACGGAAACCTAATCTCACTAATAAGCAACTTTAGAAGCACGTCGATGAATGAAAACGAGAAAAAAAAACATGCAGGAAGGTGGTCTATTCAGAGAGTGCAGGAGCATGAAATTAATAGGACATTAGCCTGAATAAAAACTAACTTTCATAAACCAGCTCCACTGCAGGGGCAACAAAAGGACAGGCCTGATGTGGAAAACAATGAAGAGCGTAAGAGGGAGGGGGACAGGTGAGGACAGACATCAGCCGAAGCTTTAATTTATTCAACCGAGCAATATGGTACATCACAACCACCCAGTGTGAATAGGACAGACACTCTAGGATAATTCAGTTTATCAAAGTCAGCTAGCATCTCAGAGCTACTCGTAGAGAAAGAGAACCATTACTGGAGTGGGCTTTAAAGGCTGGAGGCTGCCTGCGCCATTCCTCTAAGTGGTTTTTTGCCGTTAGCGTTGAATTACGGATTCAAATTGCACGGGAAGATGGGGTAAAAAAACACAAACCTCATAGACAGGTTGTGGTTACAGATCTGCAAACTACATATTTTCCATAAAATCAACTAGTTGGTGGGCGGAAGCGATTATTCGAGTACTACGTCTTAGAATAATTAGGGTCTGACAACTCACACCCCAATCAGATGTGTTTCTTATGCATTTGTGTATTCAAAAACATCCAGAGAGGATGCAAATATATTTAACAGAACGCAGATTCTGAGAATGAATTTTTGAAAACTCAACTTTTTGTATCCTCATCCTGATTTTTCTTTTAAATTCTTACTCATTTCATGAATTTGAATTGCGGTAACAAACATGACTTGCAATTTGAATACAATTAAGATGAACTAAAACTTGAAGAAGTGCAAATAACTCATAAGAACAACAGACTGATAGAATAACAAATGGTTGCTGGAAAAGCCACCTAAATGTTGCGATTAGTTAACCAAAAAAATTCACTTTTGTGGACAAAGGTAGAAAAAGACAATTTAATCTGTGTTGAATTTCTTTGAACTACAAACCAGTAAATTCCTTCGTTATTCCAATTGTACTTCCAATTTAAGTGTGTGGTGTGCCTAATTCAAAATAACATGAACTTGAAGGGACAGAAAGGAAGATGTACAAAAAGAAAAGCACAACCATTTAATAGGAAAACTGACACATATTAAAAAAAAATGCATTAAATGCATATATGCATAAAACTATCCTATTTCTCACAAAACCTTTGGAGGCCCTTGGATTATGTATAATAACAGGAAAATCACTCACAGCAGACGATCTGATGTCCGATGGTAATTATTTTGAAATTTAGTTACACAAGTCCTGCTTCAATGGCTGTACCCAGGTCTGGACCTCGGTAAATTTCTCATGTTCAAAAATAAAATTTGTTCTCTGAATGACTAATTTGCTGATAAACTCTTCATATGAATGTCTGCATGACATGTATAATTCAGTTTAGACAGCAAGGATGTCCCTGGTATGAAAATGATCTCTGCGAGGCACTGGCGGAGTGAACGAGTCTTCAGAGAGAGTTGTGAGTGAGGGCGCGGGCGAAGCCTCCGTGTTGCCAGCTATTATAAGCGTTTTTGGACTTTTCTTTTCCACTTAATTTGAAAATTTAGAAAGTTAATAAAATAGGACTGATTTATTTATATTATCTTATTTGATTTGAAATAATTTTGGTTTATTCATATTTATTTTTCAGTTTTTGTTTGTGTTTTAATAGCAATATCTGGCAACACTGCATCGCGGCACTTAAACTGACAGTAATGAAAAAAGCCCATGGATATTCATTGCTGACAGTATAGCACATTCGGTCAGAAACGCTATCAACGTTGTCAAAACAGCAGCATTTGACACTAGTACACAGATCTGTAGAACAAGTAGGTTCCAGAATGAAATGAAATACGTAAACACTAGCCATGTATAAGTCTATGCTGTCATTCAGTAAAATTCATTTAAATTAGATGTTAAAATTAGATATTAAATTAAAATAAATTAGTTAAATTCAGTAGTTAAATCTTCACAAGTCATGCTAAAAATATTTATAAGAGCACTAGACAAACTTATTTATATAGCAATGGTTATTAATAAAAACTGTAACAGTAATATGTATTGTTGCATGAATAATGAACAGCTGATAAAATTATCCACCCCTATCTATAGTAAAGTTTTAACAAATTTTGATGCAGTAGGGTATGATTTAAAATGATCATCCCTCCAAAACAGAGAAAACATCTTTCACACTTCTTTTAAAGTGTTTGTAGTGTATATATTTAGTTGTATTTGTAAAGGTTATTTTAGCACAATTCGGCAATTCTTTAACCACCCCCTAATTATTTCACTGATTAATCAGTAGACTTTGATTGGTTATTCAGCTTTTGCAATTAGTTAAAATATTGAGTTATACATATTCTAACAAATAAAAGGTAATCACTTCAGCTTTTGAAAATCATATTATATAATTACAATAATTATATAAAAATAAATATATTTGGCACACAAAATGAGATGACAGACAGAGAAACTCTTATTCACCATTTAATTAGCTATATGAAAAAATATCTGAACGACACATCATTCTGCCTAACATCTCCTTTTGTAAGTCATATGGATAAGAAACAAAATAAAGGTAAGATGTTTTAGTTTTGCATAAACTATTTTATTCACAACATAATCTCTTTTAAAATACCTAATAGGGCTATGATAATCAAAACAGTCCTGAGCTGGATCAAGCTTTGATCTCTAAAACCAAACTGTCACTTTAATGAAATAATATTTTTTCCCTCACTAACAAAAAGATTTTTTCATTAGCTAGCTGCTTTATAAGAGAAAATCAAGTTGTAATTCTAACTACATGCGACACTGACTCTGGTTTTTCATGTTTAATAATACTGTAAAGCTTCTTGATTTAAGGCTGTCTATTGCATGAAGTACTATATAAATAAACATGACGTGACTGGACTTTACTAGAGTACCGAACTGCAGAGCTCATGCGAACATCCACATTGGTGTAAAAGATGCATTCTTAACTGCTGCTTTCTCACCACTGTCAGTTTTTGTTGTGTTTTATTTTGTTATTGAGAGGAAAGTGCACAGCATATATTTACATATTCATCCTAACGCCGCTCAGCAGCTTCAGGTTTGGCTGCGTTTGCTCTGAAGCACTGTGTCTTCATCTCTTGAATTGCATCCAGGAGGACTGAATTAGCATCTTGCGCTACAGTGCCACACTGGTCAAACCACATTATTGCAGGCTCTTACATTAGGGCATATGAGATCAAATGACTACCCGACAACAAAAATATGTCAACAATTTTTATTGTTGATGTTGTCGATAATATCGACTAATCGTTTCAGCCCTATTTATGTTCAACATAAGAAAGAAACTCATACAGGTTTGGAACGACATGAGGGTGAGTAAATGATGACAAAATTTTCATTTATTAATAAGAAACATTGACCACTTCTCTGGTGTTCGCATTATTTTGTCCAACCCCTGTATTATATAACACTGTATGTACAATGTATGTATGTATGTATGTATGTATGTATGTATGTTTTCTAGTAGTCAATTGCTGGACAACTAATTAACCTTTCCTGAAATGTTCCTAGTTCTGGTTCTAGATAAAAATCCACTATTACACCACAGATTCACCACCATCTGTCATGGTGGGGTTGTTATTTAGTGTTTCCATCAATGATTCAAAGGTCCTACATGACTTTCTACTTAATATAGTGTCAAATGGACATGACGTTGTGGTTTAGGTGGACAACACCTGATGTCATAACTTCTGAGGAAGTGCATTCATGAAGTGCATTGGGGAACTACATGACATCTTTTAAGTGAATTGCCTGTCACTTTGGATGAGTGTCTGTACGAGAGATTTCACTTCAAGGTGGACCTCTTTACCAGTCTGTGGTCAGGGGTTTCTCATCGGTGGGCCGTTTGTTTATCCGGGATATCTGTGCTAATTGGTGTGACAATGCCTGCACACTTCACATTACGAAATCGCTGATGCATTTATTCAAGGGTCACTTCGGGGGCACGCGAAAATGTTCGGTCAATGTCGACAAACCGCACAAACGACCTCCGCTGGGGACTAGGTGGGCAGGAAAGGAGGGGTGGCCAGAGTGGACAGAGAAACAAACTGCCATGTCTATTTTGTGCTCCCAGGCCAGGATGAAATCAGTGTGTGGCTGGGAGCCAGAAAACCCAGGCTGGTGGAGAGGAGACTGACCCAGCGCTCATAAATTATTCTGATCCTGGCCGTGGCCACCTGTGCAGGATAGAGGGAGGACACAGCGCTGGCCTCCAAAATGACCTGACGATGTGGCGCACGCCGGCGCTACAGGACGTAGCCTGCCCCCTTCCCCCCAAGTGCCTATGCACGACGACCTTGGGAGGAACAAGGGACGACGGTGACATCAGGCTTGACTTCCTAAATTAAAAGAGCAGAATGGCTCCAGTCGTCCCTGCTGGCATCTGCGGAGGGGCGGGCTGGCCTTGTGACAGGAGAGGCGCACTGGCCACAACACTAAACAAGGTAGATTACATTACGGCTATCTGTGATTAACAGATACAGATCTGCAATGCAACATATGCTACAAAAACCCTCAATAAGTATTGACAATGTGTTTGAACAAGAACATCCCAACAGTTCTGCTATTGTGCCTCGTTAGAATGTCATTTCAAGATGACTTTGATGTCTGTTGGACTCCCACATACAACCTCAGCAGGGCTCAAGAATACAGATCTAGACGCCATTAACAACAGCCAGTAAAGCTTTGTGCGGGTTCATACGTGGTTTCATCAGATATTGTCTTGTGGGAGTGTAAGCCAGTGTTTCCTACACACAACAACAAAAACAGCACAAGCCGCGTTGTCTGATACGCGAACAACTGACTCTTGTGAACTGATTCTTTTTAATGGCTTGATGAGTCTAAAGACATTGGTTAGACATAAATCAGAATCAGTCAGTAGTTACTTCAGGTTTATGAGGCGTATCAGTCTGTTTACTGACTGGTTGTTCATATGACAACATGTACTTAAAAATCCATATTCTCAAAGTTATGTTGTAATAAAATTAATAATATAAATATAAATAAATGAATAAGTAAATATAAATACATTTGTTTTATATATGAGGTCCGATTACAAGGTTTATTGGACTACAAGAGAAACTTTGTCGGGTGCAATGTTAATTTTGACAGGCATTTTTGATTTAGTCTTAGTCTTGAGACGAAAATGCTTAATAGTCTTAGTCACATTTTAGTCATTTGAGTCTTTCATAGTTTTAGTCTAGTTTTAGTCGACGAAAAGTCATTACATTTGTGTCAACTTTTAGTCATTACTTTTAGTCAAACATCAGTTACCAACATTTATTTAGGTAGCTATTTTATATGTAGTCTTCTAACAGAAATAGTCATTAATTCTTCTCTCTTTAGACCAAATCAATAAAGCTCATGAGAAATTTGAATCAAGGATTGAATTTGGAAAACCTGGAATAAATGATGACAATTTTCATTTTTGGGTTGAGACACAAATTAAACTAATTTTTAAGATACAGTAGGTTTACTTAAGTTCACATTTATTTAACATCTTTTGTTGGCTAACATTAATGACAGATAGGTATTTAATTAGGAATGCTGTCCCTTTAAGACGGAAGGCATGCATGTAATACTGACACACATTCAGTTTTCACCCACCTGTTTACCTTCACTTAAGCCATAACTGACTGTATTTATGTGAGATACTCTACACGATGGACATTTGGACTGCTGTGTGTGTATTTGAGAATTGATCGCGCGCTGTATGAGAACTGAAGAAGTGGAGTGTGCGAGAGAGAGAGCATTTCTATCAGTGCGATTCCGCCTCTCCCGCCTTCGCTAACTTTAAGTTAATCGACAAAGAATTGTGATTCCCGGGAAAAACGGGACGTCAGGACACCCTATCTCTAACCTGAGGCCATTGTTTCAGATCGCTAGTTTGCGTTTTGGTAGCCTGTCCATCCACTGCGGCTGCCATATTGAGACTAGATATGCGAACGCCCCTCATCCAATCGCAATCCAATGACAGGGACGCACATTTTGAAAGACAAGACAGTTAACTTAGCCTATAGGATGTATTTTGAATGTCCGGTAGTCCTCAAATTACATTCTAGTCCTGTCTCGTCTTGTTAACGAAGACGCGGCATACATTTCGTCATAGTTTTTATCATCAGATATTAGTTTTAGCTCGTCAACGTCACGTCTTAGTCACAGAAAAAAATGTTCGTTAACGAATATTTTTTGTCATCGTCTTCGTTGATGAAATTAACACTGGTTGGGTGATGTTTTGGAACCATAATCTACACAAAAAAATATTTTGGATGGGTTTTATTCAAATGGAACTAATATAATCATTAAATTGGCACAAGTTTAAACCAAATGAAACTAGGAAGTCTAGTCTACACACTAAACTGTGACTTCATTACATCACACATGAGTGACTTGTTAAATGCACTCGATGAACTGAAGCACTTCTGAACAACCATCTTTAATCAAGCCAATCTGTAATTTGTCAATTAAAAAGGTCATTTGCCTCTTAAATGCTTCACTTTAAGAGCCAATGCCTCCCTCGTCTTTTTTTTTTTTCTCCTAGAGCTCTGCTTAGAATATGTAACATTGCTGGAATATTCAATGAAAGGTGCCTTCAATCTAAATTTATGAGGACGCTTTCAACCACAAACTGAACAAAGAATAACAGGCAGGTTTTTTTTTTTTTTTTTGTTTTTTTTTTTTTATAATGGTATTGTGGGAAAAAAGCCACAAACAAGTTTTTTAGCTGCGTTTCCACGTTCCATTATGATGTATTCCATCCACAATACGGTATTTGGCAAATTACACCCTCTCCAGCAGACCTGTTGGTATAAATAACACCAATGAAATAGCTAATCAGCACAAAATGACGCACGGATGCAATCAAAGTAAAGCCTTTCTGCCCGAACACTCACCCACAGCTCCTAGGTATACAATTGACCACAGTCAACAAAATATTTACTCTGAGAACTGCTAGGAGAGGGGATATATTATATTCGCTACTATTTTTGCAGCCATGTTTTTCTTCGCTTCTCGCCTCCAGCATGTGCTGCTGCCCCAGCTGAAACCAAGCAGTACACAAAGTCTTTTATCTCCTGCTGCTCCTCTGTAGGAGCCTGATGTAGATTAGGGAACAGACGGTTCTTCGGCACTGCGGAGAACCTCCATTACAGCGTTTCACCATCAGCAATCACGCAACCCTCATTAAACCAAAAGAAGAGAAACAGAGACGTACAGACAATTAAGAACAAAGGAAGGAGGAGGGAGAGACAGGCTTCCGACGGCAAGACACGATCCACCTACGCGGTAATCAATCCATCCATCAATCCATTCATCCATCCATCCAGCTGCAATCAGTACGCCAATGATCAGTCAAGTCGAGCGTTTAATTAGTAAAGAGCTCTGTTTCACTGGGCGTATCCCAGAAGAGATAAAGGAAGGTATGGAAGAAAAAGGGCCAAGTAATGTAGAACACAACGTGAATTATTCAGGGCTTTGAGGCTGGGTTTCCCTGAAGATGAGTAAATAGTTCAGCAAAAAGACGAGAGCGTCTAGCCCTTTAGATAATGCAGGAGTGGACTGTGGAGAGAAGAGAAGGCTCTTACGGACTAATCACACTAGATCGAGGTGTGTGTGAGAAAGTCCTCAGGAAGTGTCAAGCAGCACCTATTCGTCAGAGGAGTCTTGCCTATTAGTGTGCTTAATTACTCTCACATAGAGACCCACATGCGGGCGTTTTGCATCGATACATGGCGATGGCCATGCCTGGGCACGTTACACGGAAAAGCCCTCGGGAATGGAACATCTCAAATTAGATCTTTCGAATATCTAAATTGGTTCTTCAGATGAGATCTTAATCTCACAAACTGTGCTCTGAGTCGCTAAAATATCAAGGTCTGCATTAAGATTTTTGGTTCTGTACACACTGCAGAGATTTAATGGGAATTCTGTTGTGAGCTACGGTTGTCGCTCATTAATAACCAAACTCTGTTTTAAAGGGATAGTTCACCTAAAAATAAAAATTTTAGTTCCAAAGTGTCGTTCCAAACCTGTATGACTTTTTATTGAACTCGAAGATACTCTGCAGAACATGTGTTTTGAGGTTTGGGTTTAAAGAACCCAACTGACTTTCATTTAAACAAAAAAATTAAATAAATAAATAAATAAAAAGATCCTTTTCAAAATATCTTTTGTTTTAAGCACAAATCATACATGTTTGGAACAAAGTGAAGGTGAGTAAATGACAATTTTCATTTTTAGATGAACTCCTCCTTTAACACTATAAAAAGCAGCAGCAAGCATTCCACTTAAAATATGGGTACTTAATAAGTGTCTTTATGTATTTATTTATTTATTTATTTTCCATATTTTAAGTGGAATGCATTTAAAACCAAGCGGATATTAAGCCAGTGCAATGTTGAAAAAATTACCAAAAAAAAAAAAAAAGATCTTTGAATAATAAGCACAATTGTTACCATCTCACCAAACAAGATCAAGACTTGAAATCCAGCAATAGCCTTGGCCACCTTGACAACCTGTTCCCTTTAAAAGGATAGTTCACCAAAAATGAACATTTTGTCATCATTTGCTCACCCTCATGTTGTTCCAAACCTGAGTCTCTTTCTTATGTTGAACATAAAGATATTTTGAAGAATGCTGGTGATCAAACAGGTGTGCTATGGAAGTCAGTTCTTCAAAATATCTTCTTTTGGGTTCAACATAAGAAAGAAACTTATACAGGTTTGGAAACGACATGAGGGTGAGAAAATGATGACAAATTGTTCATTTTTGGGTGAACTATTCCTTTAAGGTTATGATTTAGGTTTAAAGGTGTGATTTTAAATGTATCTAAAGTAAAGAAAGGTATTTTTCAAGGATCTTGTGGCCCCCTACAATGTGTGCACAGTCCATACTTTCTGGAAAATAGAGATGCACAGATATTAAGTTTCTGAAAAACACGATAAGCCAATCATTATTTTTTTCATATTATGGCTAATAATCAATAAAAGCCCAATATAAAAATTATATACTATTTTGACTAAATAAAATAAAAATGATACGATAACACAAAAGGCAAATAATTATTTTTTATATAACGGCTAATGATCAATAAATGGCCGATATAAAAATTATATACTACTTTTGCCTAAATAAACAAAACATTTAAAATTTAAAAAATTTTTAAATCAATCATTTAAATGATACAAGTAAATTTATGCATCACAACATTATGATATAAAGTACAAGAAAATGGATATCCATTTTGAGATTTGCTAAAAAATTGTTGCCGTTACAGTTAGCATTTTACATATTAATTATAAATGAGCATTAGATTGAGGCAAATGTAGTCTAAAGGTAAAAATAAAGGGAAAACCACATGTATAATTAATAGAGATGCACCGACTGCAATTTTCTTGGCCGATTCCGATTTTTTGTAAGTGTGACCTGCCGATACCGATTTTTGCCGATTCAGATTTTCTTTCTAAAAACTATAATTGACAGCATATACAAACAAAAATCTATACTTTTTTTAATGCAAAACATAATAAATAATTTATTTACAAAATAAAAAAATATTAAACATTACAATTCCCCCAATCTGGATAAAGTTAGAGATGTTCTCTCACTTAAACAACTCTCAAAATAAAGTGCTCTGTGACTAGAAAAGAGGTAGAAATAGCAATAAACTAAAAAGGAGTTGCTGCATATAACAAAACAGATGTCATTTCCCAATATGTTTCTTAAATTGTCATTTTTCACTAACCATATTAAATGTGTAATCTTCCACATCAAATTCTTACATTGTTTGAATTAATTCAGTTAGAATAAGAAACTGTAGAGCTGTTACCATTCAAATGGAATCATTATAAACAATCTTTCTACTGCGGGAAACACAGAAGCTGCATCTGAAGTGGCATTACACAGACTGTTTGATAAAGCTGAGGTAGAGGTCTGCAAGCCCATCGGGTCCCGACAAGGCCCGACACGTTGAGTCCATTCGGGCCGGGCTCGGTTCATTTTTTTTTTTTTTTTTACAGATCGGGCTCGGGTCAGACTTGGGCTCATTTAGCTTCTCTCCTTTTATTGTGCCCATATATGCCCAGAGCACACATGGCTACTGTATGAAATACTGATTATATCATAAATATTATACATCGTCTACACAATAGCCTACGCAACGCATATACACACGCAATAGCATACAGGTGACAGTTGACCATGCAGAGCATCAGGGAGAAGCTGGAGCGTGGGAGTTACTAAAAGTTCCCAATGCTTCGGGAAAAGTTGTATTTTGGATCATCCATGCATTTGATGATGATCCTGACTCGCCATGTTGTCATTGGATGCGCCTTTAGAGAGAAATGCATCTTTAGGGATTTTATAATGAAAGAGTTTTTGTTTTCAATTTGAATTATTTCTTTTTAAAGTAGTAATTCAAAGCTTTCTATAGATACTATATTTAAGTCACTGAGGCAAGTATTCGCTGTGTTTCGGTTTTTCAGAAGCGCTCCTGCTCAAAACCGAAACTGCTTTTTTTCCCTTTATTTTATAAAAGCATGTTTTGTTGATATTATGAGTGCAAACAAATAAAAGTAGACCCTTTACAGTTCCGAACAATGTAGCCTATTACTCTTATTTTATGAGCAAAAATGATAGCGTATTTTGAAATATTTCCAATGTGATCGCTCTGGAACATCCTGTAAAGTGCGCTTTACTTCCATTCTCCGCACAAACGACTGGATATGCGTCACTGCACATTTATCTAGGTTAAGTGTTTAAACTAACATTGTGGAGCAGTTTTATAACTATAGATTTAATTTTAGACAAATCATGATGATTTGAGAAGGCTAAATTGATCAAACATATATGATCAACTCACTGTCTGCTACTGGCCACTTGATCATTACTTTAAAAAACAAAAACTTACATTTAACAAATAAAATTAATGCTCCTAACGTTTTTCTAAATTAACTTAATAAAATAACAAAATGAAATACAATCACTTTGCCATTTCATACAAAACTGAACTATTTTAATAGCTGAAACAGTAGTATAAGCTGTTTTGGGAGAAGGGGAAAAACAGACGGGCTCGGGTCGAGAATTCTGATAAGCTGTCGGACACCGGCCGGGCTAGGGCCTGAGTGTCTCGGGCCAGGTCCAGGCTAGGGCCTAGATTTTAGGCCCGTGCAGAGCTCTAAGCTGAGGTGCCATAAATGCATTTACGCTGCAAAATTTCGAATGCATAAAGAATTTTATAAGATTAATGCTTTAAATATTTTTTAAACATAAAAATAAGAAATGTTGGGGAAAATGCAATGATAGTTTTAAATATGAAACCAAACCAGTAGGTTGCGGCAAATGACTGTTTGAATGAGTGAGTCATTTAATACTTCATTCAACAGATTCATTCAAACGGCTGATTCATTCAGCAATGAAGCAAGTGACGTTTTTATGAATGGGTTACTAAATCACTGACTCACTTGATTCGTTCAAAAACGTGGATTCATTCAGTAACGTAACACCGCTGTGTTGCTCGGAGACACAAAACAGTTCTGCTGTGGCTTTGATTGGAACTATTTTCATCAGCAAAATTGAGCAAAAACAGGCAATATTGTGTCTAAAATGTAAGTCACTTAAATTTAATTTCTTGTTTATTGAACTACTGTTGTATAAAATCACATAGCAATCGTGCTGAAACATTTTGGTCGTGCAATGTTGCATACCTAAATCATATATTATAATTTTTTTTTAATTCACTACCGCAGTATGCATCTATAACATTCATTTGTTTTGATTTCTGCATGAGTCTCTCAGGCTGCGCAAGCCTCATCTGGCATGACATAAATACATTATTTCAGTATATCAGAAATATATCAGTCGCCGTAAGTGTGACGTCAAAACAGACCGGCTCGGAATCGGCAGACTGATTGGCTGGTCACCAGTCCGGGCCGGTCATGCGGAAAACCGGCTAATTCCAGTCCCTGGCCGGTTGATCGGTGCATCTCTAATAATTAATAATATCCAGAACAACTAATACCGATGTTGTACAAATATATTTCGAAACCCTATTGAAAACGAACGTTTCCTATTCATCTTATGTTTATGGTACAAGGTGACAGAGGAGGAACAGAAGCACAGACAAAGGATCCACATTAAAACCAACTGACATGCAACATCATCGTTATACATGAAGCTGCATTTCTAAGTGGCTTTAGACGATACTAACACGGGTCATGAACTTCCCAACTCTGAGACCCCGATCCCACCGTTTGGAGGTTAATCCAGCTCCTCCCACCTCTCATCTCTTTCACCCTTCTCACCTCCTTTGCTACGTGACATCACAGGCTACAGGAGGCTCCAGGGACCGTTCGCAAATCCACGTTCCCTCACGCAGGCTGAGCTTTCAAGCCCGGCAAAGCTGCGGAATATTGTGAAGACCAGAATAATGAAAACATAGGAGGGGGGAGAGAGGCAGCATGGAGCTTATCTGCTTCGTCTGATGTTTCTGAGTGCCTCTAAAAAACATTTCCCCTAAAAAAGCTTGCATTATTTCTTAAAAAAACGATTGGCATTCATATTAGTGCCATAAACCGCCCACCTCCCTGCCATTGCTTTATGACTGGCGAGCGGTTGACAGGGAGGTGAGGAGTAATCAACAGCACCGCGGGAGGTGGCTACTGGCCTGCAGAGCCGCGTTGGCGGCCATATTGTGTCAGGAACTACAGGCATCTGTCGAGGATATGATCGGCCTTTCCACCACCCCACGGAGATCCGAGCCGCCTGCTGAGGGTGGCACGGCACGCTACACACTTTCACACACTCCATGTGTTGCATCATATGGGGTTCAGACACATACAAACACACTTAAATACACAAACAGCATGTTAATACCAGCCACACATCAGAGGTCTCTAGTGGATAATGGCTCCATTTCCACAAACGCTACAAATAGTTCCCTCACATTTAACTGCGGAGTTAAATTACGTTAGTTAAAAGAGAAGCATCTGATTTCGGTGCATGGGGGTCAGTCGGAGAGAACTAATTGAAAGGATCAAATGACTGTGTTACTCGGGCAGGGTCATGCCTATTTCGCCGTTTTCTATCGATCCTCTGTGTATTAGCGATATTATGTGAGCAGAGCTCAAGGGTCAAGTGACAGCGAGAGCTTAAGCGAGCTTTATCAGTCGGCTTCCTATATCGATTGTCCTTGAGAGACAAACTAAATTACACCGATGTGTGTAAAAAGGTCTCCTTTTACAACAAAAATTAGCCTTGCGCATTATTCAACCCTGCTTCGGTCAAGAGAAAAAAAATATTAAACCCAAGATATGGATATAAATCATTGCTGGGGTAGGAGAAACCACAAAGATAGAAAGCAATCAGCATTTAAACCGCTGAGCTTGAATCTTTATGGTGAAGCATTATTTTAATCTTAAGATTTCCAATAATGTCTATTGATGATTACAGATAAATATTTCTGACGCAGTCTACTTAAAAAAATACATCAAAGCTTGTATTTAAAAATCAAACGAGAGATAAAACCTCTTGTGCTTATCCAAATGATATTATAAAACTTAAAAGGGGTAGTTGAACCACAAATTACAATCCTGTCATCATTTATTCACCGTCATGTCATTTCGAATTTGTATGGCTTATTTTATTTCTGTGGAACATAAAAGAAGATATTTTGAGAGATGTCGCATTTTTTGTTCAAGTCAACAGTCACCAAAATGGTTTGGTTACCAACATTCTTCAACAAAAAAAATTTGGAATAACATGAGGGTGAGTAAATGATGACAATTTTCATTTTTGGGTCCACTATCCCTTTAAAGGTATAGTTCACCCAAAAATTCTGTCATTAATTACTCACCCTCATGTTGTTTCAAACCTGTAAGACCTTTGTTCATCTTCGGAACACAAATTAAGAAAAACTGTTTTCTTTGTGCACAAAAAGTATTCTTGTAGCTTCATGACATTACGGTTGAACCACTGATGTCACATGGACTATTTTAACGATGTCCTTCACTACATTTCTGGGTCATAAAATGTTTTAGTTGCGTTGCTCCTTTGGAGGGCCAGAAAGCTCTCAGATTTCATCAAAAATATCATAATTTGTGTTCCGAAGATGAACAAAGTTCTTACGGGTTCGAAACGACATGAGGGTGAGTAATTAATGTCAGAATTTTCATTTTTGAGTGAACTAACCCTTTAAATTTGTTTGGTTGCATTTACATTTCCTGCCATATCATCTTCACAGGCTAATTCATGGCAGATCCAGATTCAACATTCAACAAACAATAAATACAATGATTTTATAAAATTCAACTAAACAGTTTTGTATATACAGTACTTATCAACAAAAGATTCTTGAAATGTACTAGTGAGAAAAATTGCAAAAGCTTTTTAGGATCCAACTATACAACTAGACGTTATTGTCTGGGTGACTAGATGATGTCAGTTGCTCAATAAAATGATATAACAGGACTTCAGGTGATTACATCTGGCAAGCATTAATCTGACAAAGACTTCTGTCTGCACTGTATCACTTAGCTCATAGAAGCATTGGCGTCTCTCTTGTGCTACTGTGCTATGCTTGCTCACACTGGGCCTCATTTATCAATCTAACGTAGAAATGAGCACAGATCCGTGCACACAAATCAACTTACAACAGAGTTCACGTGTGATTCATGAAACATTCGTATGCTGCCAATCTCATCGAATGATCATATTTTGATAAATCTGGCAGCTGAAAACAATCGTCATTTGAATATCATGCCCCTAAAAACACCCCGGTTTAGAAGCCTCGCCCCTAGAGTTTACGACACGGAGAAACAAAACCCGGCCAAAAAGAGGAAGTAATCTCATGAAAGAGAAATTGATCTTACTGCAAAAACACCCGTTAACCTTTTAACTGCAAAGAATTTCATTATTTTTTTTATTAAATACCGGTAAATATAAGGAAACCTTTACAAACATAAATATTATTTAGCCTATTTAGTTCCTTTCAGTGCACAACAAATCATTTACTTTTAACGATATTACAGAACAAGAATGACAAAATAAGCAGCTATAAAATTATATATTAAACTATAATATAAAAAAAAAATCACGCTATAAGCTGGCATTTATTATAAACAGCACATAAACGCTAAGCAAAGCTGAAACGGCATGCGCTCACGAGCCTCTCTCAGGTGCATGATGCGATGATTGAATCCTCATGGTCTTTAGTTTATGCTGCTATTCGCGCATATAAAGCTAAAGCCCTGTATAAAACAAACAACAACAACAAAGAAGACATTCTAATCTTACTGGTTAACGATTGACTAATGAGCTTCGATCGGTTGACGGTCAGGAAAATAATCTAAATGAACAAAATGCTATCATTCTACAATTCTCCACCCGATTTACTATGCTGTGCGTACACGAGCTGAGACCAGACGTGAGATTTGATCATAGCCACCGCTCACGTCCATATTGATAAATTCCAAGTTTTGCGTTGAAACAACCGTACGCCCAGTTTTCTGTCGTACGTTCGTCTCGTAAATGAGGCCCACTGTCACTATTTCCATCATTTTGATGTAAAATATTCCCAAACATTTGATATTTATTTCTGAGACCCTAATTCTGCAATAAATAATGTGTGTTGTCCAGTGTAACTGTATTCAAGGATGAAAGCTTTAAATCAATACTATTTTGTAATTGAGTGACTCAAGTAACTCAAGGAATTGTTTCACCCAAATATTGATCTTTAGAAACACAAGGAACAACACATTTTTTAAAGGCAAATTGCAGTGGAGGGCACAAATGTCATTACGGCAAATGACCAATCTCTAAAAAAGCTAAGTTACGGCATGTAATTTTTGTGCAGGCTGCTGAAGAATACCACTTTAATGGAGGCTGTATTTGACTCTGAGACATACAGTGAAAAATAATGACTTAAGGATGATTCAGTTCAATATGTCCACATAACCAGTTTAAGCAACATGCTAACACATCAAATAGTGGTCTGTCAACACCTAAATGCTTTCTAAAATAATTATAGTGCATGCACATGCCTCACAGTTTTCATTCCAGCACGTTCAAGCCAGCAACGTACTATATTTGATACTCCTCAAATATTTCATTTAGTAATTCGTTTTAAAAGTCTTATCCTAAGAATTAAACTTCAGCAATTAATTCAGCTAGTACCGCTTAGCGTACAGACTTGTTTAGTAGATAATTTCCGCCTTAGGTGTGCGATCTATTTTTAGATGCTGTAAATTTCCTACTTAAGATTAAACTTTGAACCTCCCACTGGCTTACATGTAGCATTCATAACATAGCCTGCCATGAAAACATCATTGTAACATTTGCATACTGATCATGATTGGTTTTCATTCTGAATTATGATTGGTCTAGTCATTCCTGCCTATATTTAACCATATATAACCATCTTTTCGATGCAAAGTGTTCCAAGAATGACTTTCAGGTGCCCCACTGTGTGTCTGACAGGTTAATTGTTATAATTGTTAGCTTAGCAACATGCTAATGTCAAACTCCACTGGAATGAGTGTGTGTGCGCTGCACGGAGTCTACGTAGAGCGATCCAAATCATGATGTGTTCAAGTCCTCCTGGGAAGTTCCTACTTATGAGCTTGAAAATCGTAATTACGACGTGATGTGCATTCAAGTGCTTTTGGTCCCAATAAAATGGATTTGCTAGAAAATTTCATACTACTCTCTCTCTTTCACTTCCCAACAAAGACTTGAAGCTTTTCAGTGCTAATGCAACATAATGAAGAGCAAAGGATGCGCATTAGGTGCGTAATTGATGCTTTATGTATTTTATCGTTCTCATGCTGCCACAGAGAATGATGGCAAAGGCAGATTGGTTGCACAGGTCTGTCTTCTCATAAACCAGCTAAATGAGTAGTGTTTTGGTGCAAGCTTTACCGTTATTCTACATCAATGCACAAAACATACTGTCAGAATTTATGGCTTTTGCTGTAAGTTTTTAATCGATACTGCCCCAACTCTGAAAGCCAGGGCTCAAAATGAAGCAACAAGATCCCTCACTAGTTTTAAGGTAGCGTTCAACTCACAAATAGGATCACTCAAAAATTATTTAAACAGAACGTCATGCTTGTCTCTTTTAGGATGATCCCTTAGATCATCAAGACGCCCGCAGAGTGTCATGACAGCAGCTCTGATGCACAGCTAAAACCTGAACGTACATAAACTTAAATGATATTCTTTATCTGCCATTCCAGCACTAATGTTTCCTTCTGTAAATGCAAATCTAGTTATTTTCTTGTCCAGAATCTTCTTTAATGAATTCAGCTCGAACTGCTTAACATACAGGCTCCATATAGGCTTTCTGTATAAACTTTAAGCCTCTGATTTTTTTTTTTATTATTGTTGTTTAAATGCTTTTAAGTAAAGATTAAAAGTTTGCAAATCATCCATTCGCTTACATTGTTAGATTGCACAGCTTTGAAAATCGAACCAACAATGGCATAAATGTTCTTGACATTTGCATATTGACTTGTAATAGGTCTTTCAACCTCCCTTCAGTCTACATTTGGCTTTAATTCACATGAAAGAGAACTGCATGTTATCTCCTAAAAGTTTTCTTTGTCAAGCACAGTTTTCAAATGTTACAGCAAAACAGCATTATGTAAAGCGTAATACATAATATCTCTTGGTCTATATGTTAGTGTGGCTGCCTAGCCAGCTGCACATCATAATTGCGGCGTGACAAAAATAGAACAAGCAGTCAATTTCATTTGTGTTGGCATATCTTCAGGGGGTATGGGACACACATATGCATGTTCAAGAGAGCGACTACAGGCAAGCCAACATAATAGATAACAACAAAGTCAGTCAGTATCACAGTAAAACAAAGACTCGCTGGGAGACGCCACTCCTTCAAGTCAAGCACAGATACGGAGACAACGCACTCCATTGTGTCACGCGCTCAGATAAGCCAAGCGCATTTGCTAAATTGTCCATGCAAGTTGGCAGATGCCTACATCAGTCGGTCGAGTGATAAATGAGGTTATGTTAGAAATCTCTATCTTTAGGATATACCATGTCCCCAGGCTCACCACGGCACGCGGGATGAAATTTACGACCCACTTCAACTTGAAAAAAACCTGGAGGGAACAAGAAAGTATCAAAAGACAACATCCCGGGGACACCATGGGACACAGGACTGCATGTAGCTTTGACTTTGGTTTGTTTCTGACCATCATCCTCCTTTATCATCCACTCACGGTTCGCTTTCGGTGTGGCCAAAAAACCCCTCTAGATGCTCCATCATACACGGAGGCATTAAATATCCACCCCACCCACGCTTTCTGTCTCAGATGATGGAGTCATTTGTAATCGCCCTCGACTCTGTTCAAGGTACACCACACCAATAAAAGGCAAATATTGTACTCAGATCACGTTTACGGTGCTTAACGGGGAGCGGGCTAATGTAGGAATTAATGAAAGTAGGAACCCTTTCTTTTTCTCTTAAAGCATAACAAAGAAAAACATGACAGCTTGACAGGGTATTAAAGAGCGCCAGGTTGTGATAGAGCCGCCTCGCCTTTGTCCAGCAACCACGCAGTAGTGTGTGTGGCCAGCTGTTGCCATGGATACAACTCCCCTAAGGACCTTTTTGTGTACATGCAAAGTGTCGTACATGCACACGCTCGCCCATACACGCAGGGCCTGTCAACATACACCTGTTAAACTTTTTTTTTTTTTAAAGAACATTTCAATTCAGACTTTATAAAGGAATGGCGGAGAGAAAATGTCAACTGCGGGAGAAAAAGAGATGTGTGTGGGTGATGTGCTAGACGGAGCTTCTTTCTCCTTCGCTCTCTGTGAACTCAACCTTGAGAACGTCTCCGCCAAGACAGACCAATCCCTTTCCGACTCGGCATATTACGAAAAGGGGACTTCCTTTCACCCCGAGTTTTAATCTGCTCCGTACATGTCAAGTATTGGTTTGTGCTGTGAATTGCCCTGGGAGTCTCTTTGCACAAAACAATGACAGTCATCCACAGTGAAAATACACTGGGGCGAAACTTCGGCACAATTATCAGCGCTTGTTAACTTGACCTGACACGATGGCAACAAAAATAATTCCAAGAGAAAAGAGCAGGAGGAACGAACCATGAGAGCTTTGGTACGAGTTCTGCTATGAGAACAGCTCAAAATGTATCAAACGTGGGTATATTGCTTCCTAAACAGAAACCTTTTTAAACTTATGATAGTGTGGCCAAAACAATTAAACTTCTGTCATCATTTACTTATTCTCATGTTGTTCAGAACCTGTATGACTTACTTTCTTCTGCAGGACACAAAAGAAGATATTCTGAAGAATCTTCATGCAGCTCTATAGTAACTCAACTTCAAATAAAACCAAAAAACTTAGTGATGCATCTTCATCTTCGGAACACAAATTAAGATATTTTTGCTGAAATTCGAGAGCTTTCTGACCCTCCATAGACAGCAAGGCCTAGATACATAGTAAGGACATTGTTAAAATAGTCCATGTGACATCAGTGGTTCAGCCGTAATGTTATGAAACTAAGAGAATACTTTTTTTGTGTGCAAAGAAAACAAAAATAAAGACTTTATTTAATTTCTTCTCTTCCGTGTCACTGTCTGTCACCATTCACAAGAGAAAAAATTATGGTTGAACAACTGATGTCACATTATTTTAACAATGTCTTTACTACGTTTCTGGGCCTTGAGCATGGTAGTTCCCTTGCTGTTTATGAAGGGTCAGATTTCATCAAAAATATCTTAATTTGTGCTCCAAAGATGAACGAAGGTCTTACGGTTTTGGAACGACATGAGTGCGAGTAATTAATGACAGAATTTTCATTTTTGGGTAGACTAGCCCTTTAAAGTCATGATGAAACTGAAGTAGCAACAGATCTTTTCTTCCATATTTTGATGTACATTAGAGTAAATTGGATTATCAAAAAAATAAAAAAATAGGACAGAGACTTGGCTTATCAATCAGTTGTTGGTTTGATGAAGGCAGATCTAATGCAAGCTTACAGTCGATTGTAACAAAGGGGCCAGATTGTACAGATTGTATAAATTGTACATTGTCATGATGCTTTTAGCATACAAAACGTTTTTTTATAGCATGTCTTCATTTTCTTTCTTTTTGCAACCTTAACATAAAAAACTATCAGCTTATCAAATGTATTATAAATTTATATGAATTACTCAAGGAGAAATCATTATGAACTGTCAATTGTAAAAGAAAAACATTAAGAATTTGCAGCATTGATATAATCTTGCTTGCTTACAACCCATAACCCCTGAGGATTAATCAGAGCTCTCAATTACCAAAAAATCTGTCATCACATCAGCTCAGATGAAATCCACAGGCAGAGAGAGAAAATGATTGCTGGAGAGGTGACAACAGCATGTAATAATGCAAAGTAAACCCAGTGTTTAAGGGGGAGATGAGTAAACAATCCCATTTCCATGACAAAGGGGTGAAGCAGATGTGACTCACGCACAAGGCGCCATTCCAGACGAAGGCTCGCTCATCAAGTGCTCGATCTCTCACGTCTACCGCATATCCTGCGAGGAATTCGGGGTTCTTTTCGCAAAGAGCCCGTTCTGCAGTAAAGACGAGCTCCCTGATGACTTGATAGTGTCATAAATTAATAGAATAGCACAGACTCTGACTGAGACATTGATGCTGTTTCACCAGTCGACAGGAAGCTACACAACAAATAAACCAAACAGAGGAGAATAGAGGATGGAGCTCTCAATTTTTTAAGTAGATGTTCTCCAAAAACTCCTTAGGAGAAAAATCTATTAGCAAATGAGACAACTGTTGACATGCAGAAAAGAGGTATAAAATGAATTTGGATGGCATATCACAGATCATTTTGTCTAGGAGGAAACTGATGAATAACGTTTGAGCTCCAATTAAAATCTCTGACTTCTGACTAATCGAGAAAAATGTCTCCAATTGCTTCCTGCTTCTTATGTATGGAAACAAATGAGATATTAATGAGGACATATTTTTTGATTTCCTGCAGATAAAAAAAGGAGGGTTGGAGAAGAAAAAAAAACAAGACATAGAAGAGAAATAAGACCAGGATTATTATAGATAACTAATAAATACTCTTCCGTTACTTAGTAAGTATAAATATATCTAAAATAAAATATTTTAAAAACATACAACTTATTATCAGCATTATTTCTCATTTTCATTCACTTGATTTAATAAAATAACTAAAACTACAAAAAAAAAACAGACACTTAAAAACCTTAAACCAATTTAAAAAAAAAAAAAAGAAAATACAAATACACAATAAAAATCACCAAAACTTTAAAATTAAAATTAAAACAAAATATAAAAATAATAAATTAAAAATATTAATAAAAACTGCAATAATATATACATTTTACTAAAATAACACTGAATGAGAGTGTTAGGAAGGTTACTTTGGAAATGTAATAGGTTACAGATTACAAGTTACCCTATTAAAAATGTAATAAGTAGTGTAACTATTTCAATTACTTTATTAAAGTGATGTAACTGATTACATTAGATTACTTTTTGATTAATTTTCTAAATTTCTGACAAATGTTTTTAACTGTTAATCATTTTGGAACATTTAAACCAGGCAGGGTAGTACTCAACACTGATTCCTGTCAGACTTTCAAAATCCTTCATTACTTGAATTAAGATTATAAAAAATTTAATTTTAAAGCACAACCACCACAAAATCAAACTTCAGCAGCTCCTTTTACTTTGAGATCATTCTGAGGTTGAATACAGATTTAAAATCATAACAAGATATAGTAGATATAGCTATGATACTGTTTTTGAAATCAAATCTTTGCAGCTATGACAGGAAACACTGATATCCAACAATGCTTTGGAAAAAAGTTAATCTTAAAAAATAAAGCATATACACAAACAGGAAATAAAACCGTCAATAAAATCAATCAAATCTGTATGTGTGAAAATATTTAGATGTAACCCGCTTTGAAATCATTAACATTTTCACAACTAACTGTAATTTAATTACACATTTTTTTTTCGGTAACGGTAACAGATTACAGTCACAGATAACACTTTATTTTAAGGTGTCCTTGTTACACGGTACATGTACTTACTATTATAATAACAATAAATTATGCATAATTACATGCAAGTAACCCTAAGCCAAACCCTAATCCTAAATAGTAAGTACATGTAGTTAATTAATATTACTCAGTATTTAAATGTATAATTAACAAGGACATCTTAAAATAAAATGTAACCCAGTTTTTTATTTTGTAATTAAATTACGTAATTCCGTTACATGTAACTAGTTACACCCCAACACTTGTCAAAGATGAAGTGTCATCCTATATGACAAAGAGAAGAAAAAAGAGATGAGAAGAGGCAAAGAATTGAGGAAAGGGATGAGAAGAGACCTAAAAGAGACAAAGAGAGAAGGAAGAGAAGAGAGGAGGATGGAGGAGGAGATGAGAAGTAGTTAGTTAGTCATAAGACCCCAGTGAGCTGAAGGTTTCTCCTGCTGTTTTTTTTTTCCAGAGCGCAGCCAAGAGACTCTCAAACTCGGCTGAAGTGTCTGCTGGAGCTCACTGCAAGGGAGAGGAGGAATCATGAATCAGCCTGTCAGTCAGTGAAATAAAAGGAAAATCGAATGATAGGGAAAAGAGGGGATGAAGAAGTGTGTGCAGGTGCCTGGCGGCGGAGCTCCAGGCCTGCTGAATTAGTTTAATTAGGTATGTGCTCCTGGCTGTCCTTTTTCAGCTCTGCTGCACACGTATTCCCTCTGCAGACTCCACGCCTTCAATCCCCTAATTTTTCTCCCTCTCCGGGCCGTCCTCTCCGTCTCCTCCCTCCTCTAATCTAATCAGAATTCCTCTTCACTCTCCCTTCCTCTCACAATAGCTCCATCATGGGCCAAATGGGGATTGTAGGGGGAAAACAGTGCAGAGCATGTTCGATTATATCCGGCTGGTTAACTAGTAAATATGTCTGGGAGAACACAATCAATTTGCCGTTGTCAATGTCTGGCAGAGCGGCTTGATGGTATACAATGTAAAGACAGCGCAATCGTTCGTTAGTTTTACTGTACTAAATCACTGTATGGCCAGTTGGGCAGTGTGAACTCAACAAATCAGTGAACCGTAAAGTGTAATGGATCATCATGAGGTTTATTCTCTGGATGGAGTGACTGTGGGTTCTTAAACTCAAACACGAGACCGAACAGCTACAGAGTGTGAATGGCCTACTTATACGTAATTCACTCTGAATATTAAACAGTGGTAGGAAAAAGCGTCTTAAAAATGAAAAAATATACCAACATCACCTTTAAGCATGCATATTATCACCTACAGCAACACATCCAACTTTCAGTGGACTGAAAATAGGTTTCGCCTATTACTTCTACATTTCGTGAGGTCTATCAACAAATGTGTTTGCATTTTGACCTATAATATAAAGTCCACAGAGAGTGTTTGCTCGCCAACTCCACCACTTAATGCTGTCATTACCTGTATCTGGGAAAAAAATGTTTCAGTACCGTTTAAGCAGTGTAAATGGTTCACTCATAGCTAATCACAGCAATCTGTGATTGAACCACTTAAAAGGATTAAACTGAGGAATGAAAAGGTATTCTCTTTATTTCCCCTCACTCTTTCATCTGTTACAAATCAGAAATAAATAAATAAATAAATAAATAAATAAAAACCAAAAATCCAAAATAAATGAAGTATAAATAGGAAATAAATAAAAAATAAGGTATACAATTTAAAAAATACCTCAGGTTTAGATAAACATTTCATGTAGATATCAATGAGAACAGTATATCAAACTAGGGATGCAACGATTATAGATTTTGTTGGTATGATTATTGTCTGAGGAATAATCACGGTTTTACGATTATGACGATTATTATACATTTATTCATTTCACAACATTACTAATGTATAAAATCACATGAACACTCTTTAGACATTAAAGTGTTATTTATTGCTGGCTTTTGAAACAGAAACAACACAGTAACCAACAATACAGCACAAAATAATAATAATAATAAAAAAAAGACAAACAAAAGTCCATCTCTCCCATTGGAATTAAAAAAGGTGACCTCTGCTCTGTAAACATCCATGGCAGTATTTCTCTTTTGAAAATAACAAATGAAAATAGATCACAAAAGTATTTAATTTTTTCCAGTTTGTACATTCTTTACATTTCTTTTGGACCTGGGGTAGAGAATTTGGAAACATGATGAAAAAAAATCCTGTTGGTTTTTACTTATGAATAATACTACAACAGAGAAAGGAAATAACAAAGTTAATGAAGTATTATTAATATACGACTAATATCAACTTTATTTATCCCACAGGGGAAACTGTTAGCCTACTAATAATGGAAATAAACTGATATTATTGTAATCAACTGTCATCCATACGTATTCATTTTAATAATCTTTATAATAATTCATATGATTTTATATGTGGACTGAGAAAATCATGTCTATTATTTTGGTTTGTGAGATCAGAGATCGCACTGCGCACATAACATTCAGGAGGACACAAACTTCTTGTGAACGCTGCCCCGCGACTTTTATTAATAAAATAGATTAAATAGCAACTGTCACCTCTCTCTATCTCTCTCAATCGAATAATTAATACAAGTAGCTAAATGTTATAATTAAAAGTTTAATTCAAATAAATGTGATCTTACCGCACTATTTCATCTCTTTCTGTCTGAAGCGGGCGGAATCCAGAGCTAACGAGCCAGGTGGTTCTTGCCTTCACACCGTGCATTAAAATCGTTCGATGTACAGCTAGCCGTGCAGTATTCCTTATGTATTCGCTTTTTAGCAGCAGTTTTTTATGGCAATATTTAAATGACACTCATTTAATGTCATTTAAATGACAAGTCGTTCTTGGTGTACCCAAAATGGTCCCACACTATCGACAGGCATTTCTCTGGTGGAAATAAAGCTTCGCTGTTTGGTCCCTCTGTCACAGTTAATGTAAATGCATGTAGTAGCCTCCGTGTCTCTGATAAGCACGTCATTTTAAGCTGGTGCACCACTAGTGTAACTTTGTTTTCGTTTTGCGCAAGCTGCAACAGTTCCGTTCCGTGTAACAGAAACACTCGGTTTAGCGGAACCTTTACGATTAATAAACCGTGGCATTTTAAAGGGCGATTAATCGCGAAACCGGTTAATCACTGCAACCCTATATCAAACTAAGTCAGAGTTATTTCCTTTGCTCTGACACAGAGTCCACAGTTTGTGGTCCTTTCCTGATCCCAACAAAATATCAGTGGCACTTGCAAACAAATACTGTTAGACATTTTCTCTAAACTAACTTTTACTTTTTTCATTTTCTTTTTTGCAATTTACTTGGGGATTAGTTGGTAAAGTCAGTTCCCTTCAGGTCCACACAAAAGAGGTCTTTAAAATACTCAGAGAAAGCCAACCATTAGCGTCGCCATTCACATATATAAATATCTAGCTGTTCACAGATTATAATTATGATGATTAAACATACATTATTACATATTTGAATTTTCTTTTTAGCTCTGAATGTGTCCGGGAGGTACGCCAGAAAAAGCTTTACCTCTGCAAGTTCAACTGTGCATTTCAGCTGCACAAAGATGAAAATGTGTGTGCGCGTGTGTGTAAGCGAGGAAACAAGAGAGGTGTGGAAATGGTAGAGAAAGTGAGCGTCAGAGTGTGTGTAGGTTACAGATGTGGGTATTTCTGAGTGAGTGAAAACTTTGTATGCGTGCATGTGTGTAACCATGCGTGTTACCAAGTATGACTCTCCTGGAAGTATTCTTGAATGTATTCATATGAGTATTTGGCGAGATGAGCGGCAGTTTGAGTGCCGAAATGGTGAAACAAAATGGATAAATGCATATGGTGATTCAAAACAAAATCATATTCTTTCATTCTTGCTTTCAGGAGGAGACGAGCCATCATAAATAAAAACAATTTAGAGAGGACCAAGATGACCTAGTATATCTATCATCTTGTCACCAGCATGCATACTTTCACATATTTGAAACAACAAAATGCTTTTTATAAGATTATAAAAAACCCCATATCCCTCATTCATCCATCACTCTCCATTAGGAAAAGTTAAATGCCTTGTGTCAATCTGCCCAGACTGATAAAGATAAAACTAACTTCACTGCATATCTGCCTGCAACATGCATCAAACCATCAGAAAAAAAGCCCAACACCAGCAGAAAGAGCATCACTTTGCAGAGAGATTTTTTTTTCCAACATGGCATAAATGGCCTTGTAGGCTTTGACTGACTGTCTCTGAGCTTCAGTAGAACGTCACATACTCCATCGGCTTCAAAATCAACAGCCACTGCAGGGAAAAAAGCAGTATGCAAGCAGCTATTACAGTGAGGTGCCACAGGGCACACTACTGAGCCCGCTGCTGTTCTGAACCGCACCGCAAGAACACAAAACAGCTTTGACCCTTCTTAATCTCTGCCTTTCTCTTTAGTTTTGTTCTGACCCGTGGGAATTTTGAGACGCATTCAGGTGAAGTTAATCGGATCTATAAGGACAGTGTCATCACTCAGATGAGTGGGCCCTGCCAGCCGCAGTAGCCACCCGGGGACACTGTCCCATGACTTACGTCAAAACAAGCAACAATCACTAGCAAAATCACTCTAAAGTTTGCAGCAACAGTGCGGGGAGTACTCGTTAGCTACTTATGTAAACTCTCGGCCTCTATGCAGCAGTGAGGGACAAAGGAGCGAGGTGGCACACACAGTGTGTGGAGCTGTGCACGTTGCAGAATGAGCCTGCGGCGGAGCACTGCAGCTGTCAAGCAGGAGCTCTACCATGCATCTGTGATTGATTACCGAGGGGCCGCTACGTCACACGTTCACGCGAAGCAGGCCTCCGCAAGATGTGCAGCTGAACTGTTGGGAACGACAAATTTGTCCTTTTTTGTCTTGTTTGAGTCACTGTGAACTGCAGTTAAGCCTGAGGCCCAATGTGTTTTGGGCTCTCCTGCTGAGATTTTAATTTGTTTAGCTAAAATGCTAAATCACAACTTGCGTGCTTTAGGTTACTAATTAATAATAGGGAACTTCTGCTGCATTGGGAATGAATTTTTACACTCCTCTAGAGAATAAAATAACTGGCTGCACAGCTAATAAACAGAATATGTCTCGTAGTGTCTCCTTCAGTTTAATTAGGCCACTTTTTGTCATATGGCTGAATGAATCGTGCCATTTCAGCAGTGGACACAGAACTAATACGATCAGGGCTTTTGCTAATTGGAGCACTGAAAGTCACATGGCCGTGGACTGGAAGCATGCACGCTGGCAAATCACTGGCAATCACGCTAACAAAGGGAAGCCATTTTGCATATATCATCATCAGATTTAACACAAAGAAGATGGATGCGGGACTGGCGCCGGCAGCGTGGCATTTATCGAAGAGCACGACATATGACAAACTATGCTACATGATTAGACTGGGCTGCAAATTATCAGAAACAAGTAGGAGGGGTGGAGGTGATGGCAGTGTGCTTAGGCCACCCGGTGCAGCTCTCAGCAGGCAGAAGGCGGCTAGAAACCACCTCCGGATCTGTGCGGATCTCTCCCCCAGGGCTCGGCCACGCTAGCACAGTGGCAATGAGGACAAATGAGTGTGTTGCAGTGCTGACATCAGACTGGCATGGGGACGAGAGAGCCATGTGACGGCTTGCCGAAGTGTGGCCTGGAGACGGTTGCTGGCACAGCGGAAGGCCGCTGCTCCTCTCCGCCTCTGCGCCATGACGGATGGGCGGGCAGACAGCTGTTTAACATCACAAGATTTACAGCCCTCCCGTAGCAGCCGTCAGTCCAACACCTATCAGCCTGAAGTAAATCTCCTGTCTCCTGCCTCTCAGAGAGGAGCGTGAACTGAGGAGCCACTCGAGCAGTCGGCTGTTAATCACCTGACCTCTATTGTTCTGCCATAACCGAGGCCAGGCCAACCCCTATTGCCCCCCTCCTGCTCCTCTTTCACTTTCACTCACTTCTCCCCCCTCCCTCCTCCCTCCTCCACCCTCTTCTGCCTAGGGATGTGTAAAGCTACATATTTTCAAAAATCGACTGGTTGGAGGGTTGCCTGAATGACTAGTTGACTAATCAATGTTAAGGAAGCCCTGTATAATGTATTAAATGATGTTTTATTAACAAAGTTCGGGAGAAGCACGTTCAGATAATTAACTTAATTAACACGAGAGGAGCACAATCAGTAATCAAACCAGTTAACAAGACAAGAGGTGCGTATATATATATATACACAGCAGACTCACCTCTGTTCCTTGACAGTTTTCCAGCATCCCTCCGCCACCCCTTCTCCACACTTACATCTATTCCTGTCCTAACCTGTAGGGGGGGGTACTCAGGGTTCAGGCCAAAGTTCCGAGCTCGGAGCCCTCCCCTTGGACAGCACACCAAATACGCATAAACTTTATTTTATTTATTTTATGTAAGTGTGAACTCGTGAAACACGAGTTGAGCATTTCTTATGGGGCATTAACATAAGACACATCCTTGAATTCAAACATGCTGGGGTTTCCAGGCACATCCTAAAAAGCTTGTGCTGGGATACTTAAAGTCAGTATGAAATAGAAATTCACCCTATTTTCTAAATGCATGTTACTTCTTATTGCGATTGATTCATCCATACATGTGCTTCATTTTTTACCACTGTTTTGAGCTCGTAATTTTTTTAATTGAAGTTTTTTTATTGCTTTTTTTTGGAAGGCTGGTAGGTAACAGAAGTACAACATTACAATAATAATGCGGGGTTACAGATTTTTATAGGCACATTTTGAGCATTAAAGTACAATGCAAGACAGAACACGAAATAGTTGTCTACTCATTTTGAGACCTAACAGTAATATATGTCCTGAACTCTTCCCATGGATTCATAAGATGCAACTTCTACCATTTCGTGGTCTTCCAGTGTCTCAAAATAATCCTACTTGCCATTGTAATACATACCATAACAACAGAAAATACACGTTTTGAAACATTAGGTATTTGAGACTTGTCACCTAACAGACACAATTTAGGGGTTAAAGATATTTCAGAGCCATACCAGCAGCTTAAGACATCCATGACTTGTTTCCAGAATGGTTTAACAAGACTAGTGAGCTTGTAATTTTTAATCAAGAAGTCATAACTGGTGAAACAACAGACTTCTTTCTGGTGATGTATGCCGCTCTCCAGTTATTAAGTCAGCTTAAACCCCATACCGTTCTTACAATCAACTGCAAGCTCACATTCACATCTGCCTACGTCCAATCAACCAATGATAGATTGAACCAAGTTCTCGCCCTTTTTCAATAATCATTGATTTTAAGACGACATTTCAAATGTACTGCTGCAAAAAATATTGAAAGTCTAGATAAACTAGTTGACCAAGTAAACTAGTGACCCCATTCCTGCTTCCTTTTCCTTTTACAACCTCTCTTTTTCCCCTCCATCTCTCCGTTGCTTTGTAATCCACGTCTCCTGTGTGCTGCTGGGAGGTCACTGGGCATGAGGAGGTGGATCGGCAGTGGCTGTGAATGCCGCAGTGTAAAGTTACACGCTCCGGAGGCTTGCACAAGCTCGCGCTGAATAACACTTCCGCCCTGATGGAATTGCGGACAAACACACGCAAATGTTTTTGTTTTTTTTTATCATGAAGGGTAATTTCCATTGAGTTCTTTTATTATTATTACAGTAAGCTAATGCTATTTTCTATCCCCTAACCCTACTTAAATTATATTTGATAATTTAGAAGCAGTGGTTTCATTAGCACGCTGTGCTTTACAGTAGCTGCTACACAATTCGCACTGTAAGACCATATTCAGAAAGGTCTGTCTTTAAATTCACCCCCTCTAAAACACTGGCACTACATCCTCACACATGCAGACAGACCTCTTTGGCTTTTATGTCATGTCTTGAAATTTGCAAGACAACATATAAACCCTACTTTCCTGTCTATGTTAAGCTTTCCTATAAAATAAAGGTAAAAAGCAGTTTTGCACTAAACACGTAAATAAACCCTGAATTAAATAAATAGTTTTAATTGTTTCACTGCCCTAGAAATGCCTCAACACTATGTACAATGAGTTAGGCTGTTTTTAGGATTAGTATTTATTTTAAAACATTGATGTCTGGGGATATTTTTCAAAAACAAGATGCTTTTGCAAGTCGCCATGGCATGATGCCACAAAGAGAGCAGACGTTTTGATTGTGTGCATACAGTGACTTTGGAATAATGGAGGACGTTCTGGCACAAACCAGGCCTTAACATCAAAAATACACAGAATATGCAAAACTATGGAAAACTACGGAAACCTGACCCGGTTAAAGCCATCTGCTATGCAACTATGCAAATGCAGTCTAAACAGAGCACGAGTACGGTGGAGCGGGAAATAAATTGGAGGGTAGGTCACGTGAACTTGCACTTCGTTTATAAGACAACAGCAATGCTAGGTCACACATAGAGCGAAGCATTTACTCTGCTCGCATCTGCCCACCCCTCCTCCTACTCGCTCTGGCATCTGGCACCTTCTCCTACTCTGTAATGCCAGGTAATTACCTACCCTATCTGTTGCTGCTTACCCATTCTACCTACTCTCAAAACATTCAGGAAAAGCAGTGGGCTCCTTTAATTATCTGCTTTCTGCATCACTCTGGAACGCGTCCAAGTCGATCCCCCCGGACCACCTCAAAATAAATCAGGAATTCATACCAAAACCAGCCACGCTTGTGTCCATAGCGCAGCATTATAGTACGTGTCGTGGGCTGCGCTGCGCTTATGTTGAGTACTGCAGTTCAAGCAACACAATGTAATCTGCGGCTTCAAAGGCTGCCTGGGCAACTAGCGAGTCTGACCTGGACCTCTTCTAATGATAAGTGCCTAAGCGGCCTTAATCACTGGTTTCACACCATTGCGAACGTGCGCAGTGTTTGAATGCTTCTCAATGACCTGAGGTCCATTAACAATTCATTTGGGTTAGCAAGTAAAGTTCATCCGATGCCAATGAGCAAAATGGAAAGGAGGGTACAAAATAAAAAATTACTTCCCTGGAGGTGGAAACAGACACAAGGATCTCGGCGGTGACCTTTTTCCCAACTTATCATCATCCGAAGAAGTGATCCCTAGTGTTTTTTTTCCTCTTGCTTTGGCTGGCATGGGGACTGAGTCACACGTCAGCCTGGATTAAAAGCTGCCCGGAACTCCAGGCCGTGTGTTGCCTTAAGAGAGATCGCGTGTTTGCGCGTGTGGACGAACTGTGCATGCGTGACCTTGGACCTTGATAGAGCGAGCGTGACGTGTGAACACTGTGTGGCCGTGTGCGTGTATATATGTGTGCGCCATACCGATCCGGCACCTATACCCGTTCTCCGCACTCTCCTTGGTATCCCAATTTGCTTCAGCCTGAAAAAAAACTACATACACTGTGTCTGAACAAAGTCTGGGCTGATTTCTAGCCCCCTAGTGACTTAAGAGACACAACCAATTAGCTATGAGCTCACACAGACACAGTCATGAGCTCAGCACAAGGGCCTTTCCTTGATGCCATTCCTTCATCATCAACACTGCAGAACACAGGACAAATAAGTGAGCTCCACCAGACAGAAGGGCAGCTCCTCCGGAGTGCTAGCCGTGCAGCCTTCTTCCCAGACATCAGTGAAATGCTCTGAATCTGTGGATGTCTGGCCTCCCTTAGGGTGGATCATTCCTTCACCCTCCACAGCATCAATAGACGTCCTGAAACTGAAAGGGAGACTGTACATGTATTGCACATCAAGGATCTGTCCATGCAAGAAGTGCTGAAAAGCGAGACAGCCAAATAGCAGGAGTCTGGCGAGTGAGTCAGAAAGCAAACGGAGACAGGGCCTGATTCTTTCTGTAGCTCTTTTTAGTATGTGTTCCTGTGACTGCGATGAGATGGATCTGTGTCACATGTTATCAGGAAGTAATGATAGTCTGCAGCAACATTATAAAGATTAAAAGAAAGACTTTCAATGTAGCCAATATGCTAAGGAGATGTCATAGAGCTGTATAATTATGTACAAAAAAAAAACAAAAAAAAACAGTTGTCGAGGTTAAGGTTAGAAGACTCCACAGATATTACAATTATGGATCATTTTGTGCTTCATGTTATAAGAGGTTACCAATAAATGACTGTTATTAAAATGGTATATTATGTTGTCTTAATAAATAAATACAAAACTTAAAATGCTAAAAAGTGAATGACAACATTATATAAGCATGACAACTTTATATACAGTATTAAAAATGGATATTCATTTTAATAAAAGATTACATTTTCTCAAAGACAGCATTATTAAATTGGTTGTGTTTTTAAAGACAGTTAATTACAGAAATTAAAAATGAAATCAATATACAAATAGGGGATAAGTGCATTTTCAATTTAATTTCCATGTTGCTATTATTTATTTATTTTATTTTATTAATCGAGAATATCCCCTATTGGACATACAGGACTATCAGCCAATACTGATCAATTTAAAATAAATAAATACATACATACATGAATAAATAATGACGGATAACTGATATAGTACTAGTATATTGTGCATCCCTACTTCCAAAGATATTGTAGATGTTATTACTATACTAATAACAAAATAAACATAATAATTTAAAGAGAAAACATTTATTGCATATTGTGCATATATACAATGGCATACTGCATTCTCAAACAAATCAATATATAATTTAAAAGAATCAGGAAATCAGTATCAACACCTAGACCAATTTATGTTTGGTTACAAAAACAAATCGCTGCAAAATAAATAAAAAGATGCACAAGCATAGAATGGTGTAACTGACACTTCACCACGGCAGCCCTAATAGTAATCTCAATTAAAAATTATGCAGCCCTAATGTATTGTACTGCATGTTTTCCTTTTGTTTTGTGCTCATCTGACATTAATAATTAAATAAAAGTATAGATCATCATGCAGCTAGTAAGCCTAATTCACACCCAGCATGAGCATAACAATGGAAGACATTGTGAGGCAATGTTATGATGAACTATCATCATGCTAATTGCAAAATGCTTTAAAAAGTAATTAATTAAGCAGCGCGCAAACAATCTGACAACTTGTCAGTTACCCAACACTGGGTCACTGTGCAAGCTGCATCAGGCAAAATTCAATCCTAACATGGCTAAATGTGGCATTCCCTTCAAAACAGTTCCTCATACACAGACGCCAAAGGACAGCACAGAAGGACGAAGAATAAAAAAAACAGCATGCTCACAAACCAGCCAGTCAACCTTTGTGTGTACAGACAGGGGAGGGAAAAAAAGAAAAAAGGAAGACCACCTGTCCCATCAGGAAAGCCACCAGCTTTCCTTCCTCCCCCTCCTTTCTCGGTCTCTCTGAGCCCAATGACAGCCAGCGATACTCCTTATCAGCTGGTGAGATGAGATTTAGTTCCAGGCCTAACACTCATGGGAGGCTATTGATAATGCTGGTCCCCCCTTCTGCTCTCCTCTCATTTTCCTGAAGTGGGACCTGCCTCGCCTGGCCGAATCCAAACCGCAACCATGACAGCAACTGCAAAACTGATTTCAAATCAGTGTAACGGGGTGACATACCGTGTTCCAGCTATGGATGAATACGAGCCATGCAAAACCCAGATGCGCAACCTGGCAGTGGGCATCCCTTTAGAAAAATCCCCTCTTTTTCTCACTGCTACCTGGAAGGAAAGCTAGGTCAAGCTCCTGGTGATGGGCTGTGATGTTGTTTTGACATCCTTGCTGCTGCATAGCTAAATGAATAATCGATGGTGCATGAAAACAGAAGGCATTTGATTTTTTTTTTATTATTATAGCACGGTTTTAAAAATGCTCATGAAACTTTCATGGTTTATAGGTACAAAGCTGGAAACGGCACAGACCGGCTAACATGTTCAAAGCAGTGTTTTTCCATTACTGACCCATATCCCCATGGCTAGGAATCATTTAATGGTCTTCATGGACAGAGCAAAACCATCTGCATCTTTGTGTCCACATTTTTATAGCCTCGTAAATGGCCGCATATAACTGTCGAACTAACCTATTATGCTGACAGACAGCAACTATTATGTTATATTGATCGCTAAAGCCTTTCAATAACGCCAGTGTTGATTTGATCAACCGGAGTTTGTCTAGAGTGCGTCTCGGTCGTAAACTTTAGGAACAGAAGTCTGAATATGGCCTACATTTATCAAGATTCAATTTGACTGATTCACCTAAGCAGTTACTACGCAAGGGACTCATATGCAATTAGTGGTGTTAATCATATACTAATATTAAACAGTGAATTTAATTACATCCATGATGTATTGTCATCCAGACGGTGCTACTGGATTTTCACACACCAGAGCCCAGAAAGATTTATCTGACACCAGCTCACAATCGAGTTATCCTCAGTTCTTCCCTGCCACAGAACAGTTGGTGATAGAGCTAATAGAGGGTTGCAACATGGCAACGGCAGAAAAAGACAACAGATGTTCAAGAGGGCGATACAAAAAGGATTAAAACAGTGTTTTAGTGGCTTTGTTATTTAGATGTGCTGATGTCCATTAAAGATGTACAGGAGGCTATAGAATTAGCACAGGCAAAAAATCTAAATTTGATTGTCATATACTCACCCTCATGTTCAAAACCTTTACAGATCTTTGAAAAAATTCAAAGAATGATGAAAATGGTTGGAAATAAATAAAGTATACAATAAGGTTCCATTTGTTAACATTAATTAACATGAACTAACAATGAAAAATACTTAAGCATTCATTAATCTTAGGTTATAGTTTTAATTTTAACATATATTAATACATTATTAAAATAAAACATTGTATCTGTTAATATTATTTAATGGACCTGATCTAACATCAACTAACAATGAATAGTTGTATTTATATTAAATTATATCAATAAATAGTGCAACAAATGTATTGCTCATTGATAGTTAATGCATTAACTAACTAATGAAGCCTTATTATAATGTGTTATTGTATTATTATATATGTATGATTGCTTGTGTCAGGAACAGACCAAAATTTAACCCAAAATCTCTGAAATATCCACCACATAAAGTGCTTTTTTGGATCTTTTTGATTAATCTGTTGATCCAGTTCACAAAACTAGCCTGAATGACGTGTTCACAAATCAGACTGATCTGCTACTCATGTTCAATTCACTGCCGGAGAAGATTATCACTGAAAAACAACTGAAATTTCAATCTGTTCATGAGTGAAGCTCTATTTTATGATTGCGGAAGACACGATTCTCATCACTTTCATGATACTTGTTTGGTCGTTTCAAGCCATTTGTTAAGCTTAATATCTTCAGTCATTATTCACCATCATCATTTGGAGAAAAGAGACCAGGAAATCCCTAAATATGCCTTTCTACAAAAGAAAGAAAATCATTAGGGTTTGGAACAACACCAGAGTAAATAATGAAATCATATATTTCAGCTGCCTGGGAATAATTTTAATGTGACTTAAACCATAAAAATATTATGTGAATGAACTGGACTCCCTGAACTCGTAAATGACGATGCATAAAAGAGCTGAACCTTCTCAAATCATTTGATATGTCCAGAAACACTCTCACGGGCCTCGCCTGTCAATTCAAGTCATCCAAACAATTTATTCGGACCATATGTTTACATGTAGCCCGTCCTTTGTGAACTTGTTTGAAGGGTCAGATGGACATCTGAAGATTCGTTCAGCGAAAATAAACCATCTCAACAACCCATTCGGGGGATAAAACAGCCGCTTATCCAAACAAAAGGCTGTTTTATTCCCACTGCTTTTCCATATCTCTCTCTCTCTCCTGAGAGCCGCACATGGCATGACTCGAATGGGGCCAAATCAATACACACAGCGCCCGTTAGTAACGTTACGCTGGCACACAGGTGTTCAAAACCATTACCAATGAGGAATATATAAAAAGCCATACTTTCGAGGGCTTAACAATAACACAGAACAGACAACAACATCTTCGCTTATGAGTCAACACCATCCGTTTACTTCCCCAGCCCCGCGCATTATTACCTGCATTTCTGAAAACACATATTCTGATGACAAAAGCATCTGCAGAGACACACAGAAGTGCTCTTACCCGGGTTTGTGGCTGAAAGTGACAGCGCTTTATCTCCACTTCTCACTGGAAATTGTTCGTTTGTCTTTTGTATAGTCCAGAGACGCGAAATACAGCGTTTGCCCTCCCCTTTCACTGCCGTACAGTCGACGGCTGTGTGAGCGCGTCAAGCTGCTCCACCTGCATGAAACGGAACCGCAGCTCTGCCGCTCTATGCGCGTTTTCCCGGTAGCGCTTATGGGAGCGAAATGAGGGCGCGGTCAGCGGAACACCTCACCAATCATCCCGCGCGAGCACTTCGCCGTCCAGCCTCACCGACGACACGATGACTGCGGCACCGCCGTCTCAATGTGACTTACTTTATCAAAATCTGGACCACCGACTATGTCCCGTAACTGCGTCTCTTGCATCCCCCTACTGTCCCTTAATCCGTTTAAACCAGGGGTTTCCAACCTTTACGGTCTGCCGAAACACTAAATATTTACTTCTGGAACACCTTCTGGAATTTAAACAGAAACATTTCTTAGAGGCTCAATAAATATTATGAATATTAAAAGCAAATCCTTATTCACTTAGGCTGGATTCCATTTAAACACTTTTATTCCACAGCTCTATGGAATACTTGATCCTGATTGGTCATTTGTTGTCCATGGCAATAGCCCTACAATTGGCTAATTTATTTGTTTGTGTGTACATTTTCGCGTCTGGGGTATATTTTGCGATAATGCTGGTTTGAATGAACATCACAAAATCCCTGCAGTAACATCAAGAACCTCTAGGGCGTTTAGTTTACAAATTCCTGTACTTTCTTATTACACGGAATAATTGATTTTGATTGGTCAGTTGCGGATTTCAAGAATCAAATATTTATAAATAGCCTAATGACTGTTGGCAGCATGTCATCTATTTTATCTATCTTCTTTACAAGTAAGATAAATAAATTTCAGCTCAAGTCAGTATTTCATGTGTTTATTCAGAGCTGGGAAGCCTACTACAATTATTGATACCAACTTACATGACAAATATTGTAGTTAGTAACGTAATCCATTACATTACACATTTTATATAATCAGACTACTTTTAGATTACTTTTGACCTATCTAGTTTTTGACATTGATTTAAATAGGATAATCTTGTACCATATTGATATAAAAATACAAAGAGTAAAATCATATATTACATTTGTTGTTCAACAACATGAAGTGTATTAAACATTATAGTACGTTAAGGTTTCCCAAACTGATTTTGTGAAGGAACTGCAGATTTTATGAGTTTAATGAAAAGCTAATAATTAATTAAAGGGGTCCTATTATGTTTTTTCGCTTTTTGAATTTTAGTCAGTGTGTACCTTACTAACAATTCTTGGTTCCCAGAACGTTCTGGAAACGTTAGTTTTTGGTTCCCAGAACGTTCTGGGAACGTTAGTTTTTGGTTCCCAGAACGTTATTTTTTATGGTTTGTTTTTGGTTAGCCAGGAAAGTTTTCTTAACGGAAATAGAACATTAGTTTTTGGTTTGTAGAACGTTCTCATAATGTTATTCTAACGTTCCCAGAACGTTAGTGTTTGGTTTGTAGAACGTTATTCTAATGTTATTATAACGTTCTCAGAACGTTAGTTTTTAGTTTGTAGAACGTTATTCTAATGTTATTATAACGTTCTCAGAACGTTAGTTTTTGGTTTGTAGACCGTTATTCTAAGGTTTCCCTAACCTATTTACTCCAGTATGATCACTCCACTGTAGGTCAGTAATCATCCAGCACACAAGACGTAATAAGTGGCATGGAAATGATCCATATGGATGCCTAATCAGTATTATAAAACCATATCTTGTTTTTATCTATTGTTTAATTTTATCTATTTGTTTAATTGTTAAAAAAAATAATCTGAGCACATCAACTATCAAGATTAAATAAGATTAAATCTGTCCATTATGGGGTAACTACCAGATTTTATTTCTTCAGCACCAAATAAAAATGACTTCACACAATGTATGGTTTATAAAATATGACGTTTATTCACGGATATTAAAAAAGAATTAAAAAATACTTGACTTAAAGAAGGATATCAGGAACGTACATTCATTTCTTACCACTGAAGTGTACAGTTTGTACAGCGAGACATTCCTCTTTTGATCCGTAAACAAAAACTTCTCACTTAACATTATGTTCTCTTCAGTTAGGCATGTAAAATCCCTCCGAAATCATATTTACTGTCAGAACTATATTAATTTTAAGTAAACATTCAATAAATAGATGGATAAAAGAGCGAGTACGAGTACGAGTAAACAAGTAAAACGAAATGACCATTAATTTTTAAATCCCGCGAGCGCGCGGCTCTCTGTGGAAGACAGGTGAAAGCGCGTGCTGGAGCAGCGCGTGCAGATCAGAGGCGCGCACGTAGTAAATGAAGATGAAACAAAGCCACGAAGTTATGATTTCTGTTATCACTCCCTGCTTAATCCTGGCTTAATACTACAAATTAAAGCTTGTTTTGATTGATATAATTTCTGTATTTTAATAAATGCTGCATTAAACGAATTTCAGGGCTCTGTATAGGTCATTACACAAAAAACATCTGCAACGTTTTCATTGGAAAGATAGTTTTACAGGGTTATAAAAATAACCTAAAACTATAAGTTGTTTTTTTTAGGTTATTTAAAAAATAACCACCCTGCAACGTTCCGGGAATGTTATTTTATGGTTGCAAAAAATAACATAAAACTAACCATTAGGGAACGTTCTCTATAAGTTATTTTTAGGTAATTTTAAAAATAACCACCCTGCAACGTTCCCAGAACGTTATTTTATGGTTGCAAAAAAATAACTTAAAACTAACCATTAGGGAACGTTCTCTAAAAGTTATTTTTAGGTTATTGAATAATAACCACCATGCAACGTTCTGGTAACGTTATTTTATGGTTACAAAAAACCCTAAAAAGAACGTTTCCCTAACGTTAGTATTTGGTTCCCAAATAAAAATAACCAAACGGGAACCAAAAACTAACGTTAGGAGACGTTCTGTGTTTGCTGGGTAGTGTGTATGCTTGGGCATAAAACGATCTACAAAGTTACAAATCTGAAAGTCTATTCCAAAGGGAGATATTTCGCTTTTAAAAAATCCCTTTTCAAGAACTACAACGAACGGCTCGTTTGGACTACAAAGATGTTTTCCTGTATTTGTGACATCACAAATTGGCTCATTAGAATATCATTAAAATAAATCCCACCTCCGGAAATTCGAATGCACGTTTCAAAATCTAAACCCGGTGCGGGTGTTTTTATATCACCGTATTTCTGAAGGAAACCGACTGTCTTCAGAAAATTTTGGATGTCATTTTCATTTCATCTTGCATGTAATGTCTGATAAAGCAACGTTTGTGAGCGGAGCTCTGCTTTGTGTTCAGCGTTACCGGGGAAACATCGCTCTCTCGCGCTACAACAGCGCCTCCCGCAGGCAGAGAATTAATCTGCATATATATGCCGCCACAAAGAGTGTAACTCTGTGGGACAGGTGCATCTCAATAAATTAGAATGTCGTGGAAAAGTTAATTTATTTCAGTAATTCAACTCAAATTGTGAAACTCATGTATTAAATAAATTCAATGCACACAGACTGAAGTAGTTTAAGTCTTTGGTTTTTTTAATTGTGATGATTTTGGCTCACATTTAACAAAAACCCACCAATTCACTATCTCAACAAATTAGAATGTGGTGACATGCCAATCAGCTAATCAACTCAAAACACCTGCAAAGGTTTCCTGAGCCTTCAAAATGGTCTCTCAGTTTGGTTCACTAGGCTACACAATCATGGGGAAGACTGCTGATCTGACAGTTGTCCAGAAGACAATCATTGACACCCTTCACAAGGAGGGTAAGCTACAAACATTCATTGCCAAAGAAGCTGGCTGTTCACAGAGTGCTGTATCCAAGCATGTTAACAGAAAGTTGAGTGGAAGGAAAAAGTGTGGAAGAAAAAGATGCACAACCAACCGAGAGAACCGCAACCTTATGAGGACTGTCAAGCAAAATCGAACTTCACAAGGAATGGACTGAGGCTGGGGTCAAGGCATCAAAAGCCACCACACACAGACGTGTCAAGGAATTTGGCTACAGTTGTCGTATTCCTCTTGTTAAGCCACTCCTGAACCACAGACAATGTCAGAGGCGTCTTACCTGGGCTAAAGAGAAGAAGAACTGGACTGTTGCCCAGTGGTCCAAAGTCCTCTTTTCAGATGAGAGCAAGTTTTGTATTTCATTTGGAAACCAAGGTCCTAGAGTCTGGAGGAAGGGTGGAGAAGCTCATAGCCCAAGATGCTTGAAGGCCAGTGTTAAGTTTCCACAGTCTGTGATGATTTGGGGTGCAATGTCATCTGCTGGTGTTGGTCCATTGTGTTTTTTGAAAACCAAAGTCACTGCACCCATTTACTAAGACATTTTGGAGCACTTCATGCTTCCTTCTGCTGACCAACTTTTTAAAGATGCTGATTTCATTTTCCAGCAAGATTTGGCACCTGCCCACACTGCCAAAAGCACCAAAAGTTGGTTAAATGACCATGGTGTTGGTGTGCTTGACTGGCCAGCAAACTCACCAGACCTGAACCCCATAGAGAATCTATCGGGTATTGTCAAGAGAAAAATGAGAATCAAGAGACCAAAAAAATGCAGATGAGCTGAAGGCCACTGTTAAAGAAACCTGGGCTTCCATACCACCTCAGCAGTGCCACAAACTGATCACCTCCATGCCACACCGAATTGAGGCAGTAATTAAAGCAAAAGGAGCCCCTACCAAGTACTGAGTACATATACAGTAAATGAACATACTTTCCAGAAGGCCAACAATTCACTAAAAATGTTTTTTTTTATTGGTCTTATGAAGTATTCTAATTTGTTGAGATAGTGAATTGGTGGGTTTTTGTTAAATGTGAGCCAAATTCATCACAATTAAAAGAACCAAAGACTTAAACTACTTCAGTCTGTGTGCACTGAATTTATTTAATACACAAGTTTCACAATTTGAGTTGAATTACTGAAATAAATGAACTTTTCCACGACATTCTAATTTATTGAGATGCACCTGTAAATAAATTCAACTGTATAACAGTTTCACTGCAATTTATGTTATAATGTTAGAATTAAAGAACAATAAACATAATAAACATAATAAACGTGATTTAGCCAAAAAAAAACAACAACAATATCGTTACCACTTTAATGTGTCTTGCAATATCCGTGCGTGCACAGGTTCTGCGCGATCCTCTTGTTCAATATTCTCGGGGTCTGAATTGATATGGCAATATTGACAAACTTGCTGCTTTGGCAAGGGGCGGGGCAGTACTGAAACACCATCTAAGCTGTTTGCCAATCACAACGCACTGGGACAGCTAACCAATCACAATACATTTAGTTTTCGGAAGGCGGATCTTCATCAAACCCGGAACTAATCGAGCTGTTTGTGCCAGGCTGGGGAGGAAGGTGTTGTAATAATGTAAATTATGTGAAAAATAATGCGATTTTTGAACCACCAAGCATGAGAGCATGTTCTAGTACACCCCAAAACAAAATCAAGACTTTGTAAAAGAGCATAATAGGACTCCTTTAAATCATAAAAATGTTAAATTTAAGACAAATAATTTTGAAATGAATCAAAATAAAACGCTTACTGAAAAATGAAATATTTTATTTGTTTATCTGCATGTCGTGATCATAACCAATGTCACAGAACCATGAACATGCAAATGTGATATTTCATTATTAAAATATTTATTTTAAAATCTCAGGGATACTTCAAATAAAAATATACCACGTGAAAGAGGATCAGATGTCTAAAAAGTTGGTGAATTTGTGCATTTGTGCATTTTAATCTGTTTGAAAGACAAACGCTTAAAGTAATACACCATGTAAAATAATTTATTTATTTTATTATTTGAGTGATAATTCAAATAAAAATTAATGTGTTAATTAGTGGTTGATGTAGTGTTGAAACTGTGGGCTATTTTAGAAAAGAAAATTTAGATTTAGATGAGAAAGAGGAATTAGGGAGAATCAAAAAATTATGAATAAATTATTGCTATTGTGTAAATAATATGTAATCATGTAATCCATAAAAAAGTAACTGTAGTCTGATTACAAGTATTTTAAAATGTAATTTTATCTAATTACAAGTACTTAATTTCGCGATAATGACAGGGGGGGGGGGGGGGTTGTGTGTGTGTGTGTGTGCGTGCGTGCGTGCGTGCGTGTGTGTTTAAAAAAATCTAACCAGGAACATCATTCTTGCTACCTATAGCACTTACTTTTGAAATGAGCCACCTGGTTTCAAATCTTACGGCTCCTCGGCTTTCATGGCCTCATGGGACAGCAAAATGTCCATTGTTTACACACTTCAGTATCTCAGCGGGTACAGTAGGTCATCTGGGTTTTGTTTGCATGCTATTTATTATATTCAGGCATCCTACTCGATTGACATACTGCTTTTTAAATACGATTAGGTATAGAAGAACACGTATGTGGACACTGAGTTAAATTTAAGGTAAGGTAAATTTAAGGAAATCTAATCATAGCACAGCTGTGAGTAATTGGCTGTTAGCTTTAGCAGTTTAATTGAGAAGCAGTGTTAATTTCTGTTGTCATTAAATATTGTAAGTATGAGTGTGTCACTAGGGAAAATAAATGTTCTGGGGGTCAAGTGAGACACTGAGCACAGATTGTTTACCATATCATTTTACCTCAGAAAGTAATTATAAAGAGGTAAAATGTGCAACGATCTTTGCTTCAAAGGAATTTTTAAACGCCAACGCATGTGGATTTATGCACTTGATTATACATTAGCTAATGCTGCAGGCTGTTTTATAAGTTAAACATTTCCAGTGTTTTCTTTTTTGCTGTTATTTCATCCTCAAGTCATGCAATATTAGGCGTGTATCATCTTTAAATGCATTAATGTTTAACAGATGACTTTACATTTACTTTGTGTAATGTAATGAGCCAAATATTCAAACAACAGCTAGTATGATTAATGGTATCTGTGGTAATTCCCCCATGTATTACCTTCAGCTAATAACCTTAAGCACAAAGCTTGGACCTCGGTTGTCTGTTCAGCCAAGATTTTAACAAAACTGCATCACTGCTTCTTAATATTTGAAAAAAAAAACTTTTGTTTGCCGAATCATGTGGTGTGACCACCATGCAGAAAAAAAAAAAAACATAAATCAGTAAATTATATCATAGACACGACTGTATGTCAAGGTCAACAAATCTCAAATCTCTTAAAATATTTTTATGGCAAGGTGAGTTCAGGTTATAACAAGTTACTTAGTGACTCCCCAAAAATGTACCGACATTTATGATTAAGAATAATTCAAATAATCAAAACGCTTATAAGATATTATATATATATATATATATATATATATATATATATATATATATATTCGAGACTTGAATATATATATATATATATATATATATATATATATATATATATATAATATAATATATATTCAAGTATTTTACTTTTTATTTATTATTTTTTTATTTTATTTTGTACAATTTTTATTATCTTCCAGTACAAGCATTTTAATTATTTCAATTTTTATTAATCAAAAATGTCAGTCTATTTACATTTACAGTACATAACTTGTTACAACCTTGAATTAAATTTAGTTAATAAAATGACAATGTAATTGCAATGATAATTGTTGTAAAATAATGAAAATGCTAAAAATAAAAATAAAAATACTTAGCAAATAAAAATAAGGTAAAATACCTGAATATAAAATAATAAAAATAATAATAATAAATAAAAATATGTAATGTAGTGTGACTCCCCAAAACATGTACTGACAATTATGGATTAATAATAATGAAATAAAAATAATTAAAGTGATAGTTGTTGTAAAATAATGAAAATTGTAGATAGATAGATAGATAGATAGATAGATAGATAGATAGATAGATAGATAGATAGATAGACAGACAGACAGACAGACAGACAGACTTTTTTTTTTTTACTTAATATATTTGAAAATCAAAATAAATAAATAAATAAGTTGGTATCAAAGTTTTCAAAAACTTTCCATTCGAAAGTGCATTCCTGATCAGATAGCAATCCATTCTATCAAGGCAAATGACATGAAAAAAGTTAAACAGGCCTTTACAAAGCACAAAAAGTGAATGCTTTTCATTTGACATTCCTGTCTCATTTCTGAAAATGCCTGTGAGCTTTTGAGCATTCCAACAAGTGCCTCAAAATGACTGGGGAGGGGGGCTCTCTATCTTACAACAGCAGATGGAAACCCAACCTCTCCAAACTGTGCCTTGGCATTGGCCACTGTGCAAACAGCACCTTACCCACTTAGGAAAAGCGTCTAGACTGACTTCTTACCCCGACTGTCCTGCCTCATCTGTATTGAGCTGTGGCATCACTGAATGATTTGCAATTATTATTATAGTAGAACTTTCCTTTACTCTCGAATAAAGTCGTTTCTTGCTTTCTTTCGCTTCTCGCGCACTACTTTGAACTTGGAGTGCCATTATGCATGAGAGGCTCCATCAAAGGAAAACATGCAAATGGTTGAGGATTTTGTGGATATGGTTAAGCAGAGCGTGTGCGCGTGTGCGTGAGTTTTCTTAGGCTGGCGAAGCTAATGATAGTGTGTCAGAACAGCCGCATTGTCACTGTAACTCGTGTTAAACGATCACAGGGGTTTAAAACTTGGAACGTGTGGACATGGAGACCTTGAAGCCTCTTCGAGCCCAGAGAGCACAGCTGCATGGGAGACATATTAATGCAGAGTGACAAGGACATGGGACATAGACTATCTGTCTCACTCTCTGCCCCTATCTGTTTCTCTCCATAATGTGCGGTTTCAGGAATAGCCATACTAATAGAAGGACAGCATGATGGGGACCTTGGAATGTAATCATGGCATTACCGTGTGAGTGAAATAGTAAGAGAGCGGGTGAAGATTGACTGGCCTGAGATGCTTTAGGGGTGTGACTGATCACGTAAGCGCCACCACAACAGGCCTCTTTGTCCCTATTGTGCCCTCTTTATTTTTAACATATGTGTTCTCTTTCTCACTCTCAGTCTCTCTCTCTCACACACACACACACACACACACACACACTTCGTCTTTCTGAGTCGCTTCTCTCAGACACATGCAAGCCACAACACAGATTTTGAAAAGCGGCCAATTGTCTTTGTGCAGTCACTAGCGTTTCCCCAGGGCTGGATGTGAATTAACTCAACACAATTGGGAGATTAAAACACATAAGAGCCTGCATTTAACCACTTCTGTCCTACGAGCGGGGCAGGATGCCAGTGAACAGGCTCTTGTGCTTAGATTTGGGTCATCAGCTCAGTGTGGTCTTATCTAAACGCACTGCGGCGATAGTGCAGCAGAGGAGCCCGGGGCCTTCAGATTCATTATTCAGCAGTTCTTATCAGTTTATTAGTGCCCGCGCAATTATGCTGCAAATCGCACCTCTTGATTTAGTGCGGTAAATACTTATAAATAAATCATAGCCCATCTGTCATCTTAACTGGATGTCAATTAGGCAAGAACGCAGTAGCACATTTTTCATTATGTGGATTTACAATAACCAGCTCAGTTGTTTTTGTTTCAGGTGGTGCTGTGTTTTACGGTGCAGATCTAATCGCATGATTCTTGTGCGTGTCTGGGTTGTGCAAAATTCACAACTGAATAATTAGCTCCATTTTAAATAATGAGTGTGAATTTGAATAAAATTGGCCACAGACCACAGAAAGCTGTGAATATAATGACAGGAACAGGAATCTATTTCTCTCTATTATCTATCTATCTATTAAAAATTTGAATTTGGTCATTTTTTAAAAATGTTTTTTAATAAAAAAGGGTCTTATGTTCACCAGGGTTGCCTTAAAGGGATAGTTCACCCAAAAATGAAAATTACTTTTATTTTATTTACTCACCCTCAAGCCATCCTAGGTGCATATGACCCTCTTATTTCAGATAAATACAGTGAGAGTTATATTAAAAAATGTCCTGGCTCTTCCAAGTTTTATAATGGCAGTGAATGGGTGTTGAGATTTTGAAGCAAAATAAAGTGCATCCATCCATCATAAAAAGTGCTCCACACAGATCCGGGGGGTTAATAAAGGCCTTCTGAAGCAAAGCGATGCATTTGTGTAAGAAAAATATCCATAGCCTATTTAAAACTTTATAAACTGCAATCTCTAACTTCTGCTAACTGCATGTTCACGAGAGAGTGGCGTTTCAGCGGATGACATAGGCGTAGCGTAAGCTCCGGTGAGAAGTAACGAACACGAAGTGCAGAGGACAGAGTAAAACAAAACACTGGTCACAAATTAGAAGTACAAAATGAGTATTTGTAAAAAAAAAAAAATGTCAGAGGATTTCCATTTAAGATGAGAAGACTGGTTTTTCCTTTGCTGTAAGCGAAACTTGTTTCTCGCGAGACTGGCATATTCTCACCGGAGCTTACGCTACGCCTATGTCTTACATCATCCGCTGGAACGCCACTCTCTTGTAAACGTATGACAATTAGCGGAAGCTAGAGATTACGGTTTCTAAATATGGATATTTTTCTTACACAAACGCATCGCTTCACTTATGAAGGCCTTTATTAACCCCCAGGAGCTATGTGGAGTACTTTTTATGATGGATGGATGCACTTTTTTTGCTTCAAAATCTCAACACCCATTCACTGCTATTATAAAGCTTGGAAGAGCCAGGATATTTTTTAACTTAACTTAAGTTAAGTTAACTTAACTTAACCAACTGTATTCGTCTAAAAGAAGAAAGAAAGTCATACACACATAGGATGGCTTGAGGGTGAGTAAATCATGGGGTAATTTTCATTTTTGAGTGAACTATCCCTATAATTTGATCAAAATAGAGTCAAAACTGTAATATTGTAAAATATTATTACAATCTTGAAAAAGTGTTTTCTATTTGAATATATTTTGAAATTTAATTTATTCTATTGATGGCAAAGCCTAATTTTCAGCAGCCATTACTCCAATCTTCAGTGTCACATAATCCTTCAGAAATTATTCTAATATGCTGATTTGGTGCTCAAGAAAATTTCTTATTATCATTAGTGTTGAAAACTGCATAATACCACAAACACATATTTTTATATCATTCTTTCGCTGTCCATAGACTTTCAAGAACATTAATACCTTTATTAAGCCAACATTCAAATGATAAGTAATTCAAATCTAAAAGTAACATTTGTCAACATATAATTTGAATATTTTAAATTACAGTTTCTCTGAATGTCAATGAATTGATTTTCACTTTCTAACATTAAAATTCAAATTGTAATTCAGCATCATGTTTGCTATCCCAATCTGTTATACATAAATTCAAATTCAGGAATTGAACTGGTATTTACTGTAAGATATGGTAAGACATTCTCAAATTAAAATGATGCAAAACCCTTGTGCACATAACAGGTGTCAGCGTATATGAATGAATGGAAACCCTACGACACTGTAGATCCGGTCAATAGTCCATATGTCTGGCATCCAGGATGCCTTGACTACACCCAAGGACCTGCCCTTGAAGAGCTACGGAAATGAGACTGAGAGAGTTAAAGAGACAAGGATCAATAAAGAGGAGACAAAACATTTAAACAGAATGGATTGGATCTTCCTTCACCTGTTCAAGAAAACCCCATACTCCCTGTCACTCTTCCTCGGCACAATCTCCAGGGAACTGCTCGCAGAAATACAGCCCGACTCTGCTGCGCTCCTGATAAGGGCCCTACGCAGACGGCCACACGTACACTCACACACACACACAGGCGCGCACATAGAAACCTAGAGCTTTTATGTAGTCTGCCTTGCCTTTTACAGGCCTCCCAGCCCTCGATCGGCAGCATTTTGGAGGCGGAAGTTAGTCAGCCTATTATGATAACAAATCCCCTGAAAGCGACGGTACGGATTAATTTATCATCAGTGAAACACAGTGTTCAACTTGTCCTCTCGCTTTTGTTTAAATACCTTCACACATTTTTCCATTCTTGCTAAATTCCGCCACCTTATTACAAAAGGCCCTGTGCAGCGTGTGTGCTAGCATTGTGCTTTTTGTTACATTCCAGACAGCCTCTCAGTTCAAGATCTCAACAAAGATATTTCACTTCCTTACTTTCAGGTCAAACGTCTTACATTGTGCATCACACTGTAGTAAACTAGGTTGTTCAGACATTGCAATAAAAGTTCTCAGTTCTAGATAATGCAAAGCTGTTTTTTCACTGTCTCCACTGGGAAAGAGGCATCTGAATCACTTCTCATCAGCCTTTTGGTATTAAGCTGCTTGCTGCCACGTTTCTTTTTGTAATTCAGTACCTTACATTATTCAGGATAGCACACAAGCAAGAGTGCAGTTGTTCTGGATTTCATTTTAACAGTGCGAGAGCGTGAACAGGTCAATAAACAAGAAGTTCATATTGAATAACTTATAGGTCCATCTCAATAAATTAGAATGTCGTGGAAAAGTTCATTTATTTCAGTAATTCAACTCAAATTGTGAAACTCGTGTATTAAATAAATTCAGTGCACACAGACTGAAGTAGTTTGAGTCTTTGGTTCTTTTAATTGTGATGATTTTGGCTCAAATTTAACAAAAACCCACCAATTCACTATCTCAACAAATTAGAATATGGTGGCATGCCAATCAGCTAATCAACTCAAAACACCTGCAAAGGTTTCCTGAGCCTTCAAAATAGTCTCTCGGTTTGGTTCACTAGGCTACACAATCATGGGGAAGACTGCTGAGCTGACAGTTGTCCAGAAGACAATCATTGACACCCTTCACAAGGAGGATAAGCCACAAACATTCATTGCCAAAGAAGCTGGTTGTTCACAGAGTGCTGTATCCAAGCATGTCAACAGAAAGTTGAATGGAAGGAAAAAGTGTGGAAGAAAAAGATGTACAACCAACCGAGAGAACCGCAGCCTGAGGATTGTCAAGGAAAATCGATTCAAGAATTTGGGTGAACTTCACAAGGAATGGACTGAGGCTGGGGTCAAGGCATCAAGAGCCACCACACACAGACGTGTCAAGGAATTTGGCTACAGTTGTCGTATTCCTCTTGTTAAGCCACTCCTGAACCACATACAATGTCAGAGGCGTCTTACCTGGGCTAAGGAGAAGAAGAACTGGACTGTTGCCCAGTGGTCCAAAGTCCTCTTTTCAGATGAGAGCAAGTTTTGTATTTCATTTGGAAACCAAGGTCCTAGAGTCTGGAGGAAGGGTGGAGAAGCTCATAACCCAAGTTGCTTGAAGTCCAGTGTTAAGTTTCCACAGTCTGTGATGATTTGGGGTGCAATGTCATCTGCTGGTGTTGGTCCATTGTGTTTTTTGAAAACCAAAGTCACTGCACCCGTTTACTAAGAAATTTTGGAGCACTTCTTGCTTCCATCTGCTGACCAGCTTTTTAAAGATGCTGATTTCATTTTCCAGCAAGATTTGGCACCTGCCCACACTGCCAAAAGCACCAAAAGTTGGTTAAATGACCATGGTGTTGGTGTGCTTGACTGGCCAGCAAACTCACCAAACCTGAACCCCATAGAGAATCTATGGGGTATTGTCAAGAAGAAAATGAGAAACAAGAGACCAAAAAATGCAGATGAGCTGAAGGCCACTGTCAAAGAAATCTGGGCTTCCATAGCACCTCAGCAGTGTCACAAACCGAACACCTCCATGCCACGCCGAATTGAGGCAGTAATTAAAGGAAAATGAGCCCCTACCAAGTATTGAGTACATATACAGTAAAGGAACATACTTTCCAGAAGGCCAACAATTCACTAAAAATGTTTTTTTTTAATTGGTTGGTCTTATGAAGTATTCTAATTTGTTGAGATAGTGAATTGGTGGGTTTTTGTTAAATGTGAGACAAAATTATCACAATTAAAAGAACCAAAGTAAACTACTTTAGTCTGTGTGCACTGAATTTATTTAATACACGAGTTTCACAATTTGAGTTGAATTACTGAAATAAATGAACTTTTCCATGACATTCTAATTTACTGAGATGCACCCGTACATTTTAGACATATTACCGCCAGTTACTTTTTTGGTCCAGTGAAAATAGTTCCAGATGAAGTCAAACTAGAATTAACCTATATGCGATTCTGAACAACACACAGCAGTGGTGCTTCGTTCCAGAATGAATCATTTCAACAAATCATCAATTGATTCTAGTTGCCGAAAGTCAGAGCCAGTCTGTTGTTTTCATTTGTCATGCATCTTTTAACAACAAGGTGCAGGTTTCTGCGTGAGTTTGTTGTAATTGGAACAACTTTAAAGTCTGATAGTGTATGATCCTCAGTCGTTTAGTGTATGATGGGCAGTTTTTCCTCTGTGACTATTACAAAGTCGTTAAGTGTATGATACATAGTGTTTCAAAATTCTGTTCAGATTTTAAAAGTCATGTAGTGTTCCAGCCTTTATTCTCACAATCTTCTTGTTTTGTTCCTGAATGAAACTGTGTTGTTGAACACATCGGTTCTGTGAGTAATTCTCAATGTGGTCCAAACAGGATAAATCCACTTCTGGAAGGCACTTTTGACTGAAAACAATCATGGCTGCCATACTGAAGGGTTTTTTTCAAACTGAAGTGCTCAAAACTGGCCACTTCAAAGGGCCCTTCGGAATGAAGCATTTGGAAGGGTACAACTGATCCTTTGTGCAGGTTTAATTGTGGGACAACGACACCTCCGTAGTTGACTTGACAAGATGAAGCAGAAATCATCTACACCCTTCATTCCTTCAAAGCTCTCACTCTCAAGGCATAGGGATGAGCCATTCAGAATGGATTGCAGCATCTTACACTTACATTTGAATCTATGAATACAAGTCACTTGTTTTGTTCCTAAGTGAATCAGTGTTTTGAACAAATCAATAACTCACTAAAAGAGAGTCACGAAGTAACCTGCAAAAAGAATCACTGAAAATTTGTGATAAAATATTTGAAAAGTCCCAATACTGTTAAATAAATATTTAATATATTCAGATTTGAGAACTAGAACTGGCGTTTTACCTAACACATTTTATAATCTATTTCTTTACTATTAACATTTACATTTAGTTATTTAGCAAACGCTTTTATCCAAAGCGACTTACAAAAGAGGACAATAGAAGCAATCAAAATCAACAAAAGAGCAACAACATGCAAGCGATATGACAAGTCTCGGTTAGCCTAACGCAGTACACATAGCAAGGTTTTTTTTAAAAAAAGAAAAAAGAAAACAAGTAGATAGAATATAGAAAAAAGACACAGTGTTTTATTATTATTATTATTTATTTTTTTAAGAAAACAAGTAGATAGAATATAGAAAAAAGAAACAGTGTTTTTTTAAAGAAAAAAAAGTACATGGAATAGAAAAAAGAAAGCTAGTGTTAGCTTTTAAAGAAAAAGTAGCAGTTAGAAAATAAATATGGAATTGATAGAGGGTAAAGGGTGTGTGTGTGTGTGTGTGTGCGTGTGTGTGTGTGTGTGTGTGTGTGTGTGTGTTTTTAAATAAAAAGAAGACAGATAGATAAAATAGAATTAGAATAGAGAGTGATAGAGTTAGAGGGTCAAATAAAGATGGAAGAGATGTGTTTTTAGCCGTTTCTTGAAGATGGCTAAAGATTCAGCTGCTCGGATTGAGTTGGGCAGTTCATTCCACCAGGTGGGAACAGTGAATGAAAAAGTCTGTGAAAGTGATTCTGTGCCTTTTTGGGATGGCACAATAATGCGTCGTTCACTTGCAGAACGCAAGCTTCTAGAGGGCACATAGGTCTGAAATACTGAATTTAGGTAAAGGGGTGCAGAGCCAGAGGTGGTGTTGTAGGCAAACATTAATGCCTTGAATTTTATGCGAGCAGCTAATTGTAGCCAGTGCAAATTGATGAACATAGGTGTGACGTGCGTTCTTTTCGGTTCATTAAAGATTAATCTTGCAGCGGCATTTTGGATTAATTGTAGAGGTTTGATGGAATTGGCTGGAAGACCTGCCAAGAGAGCATTGCAATAGTCAAGTCTGGACAGAACAAGAGCTTGAACAAGGAGTTGTGTTGCATGTTCCGAAAGAAAGGGCCTGATCTTCTTAATATTGTACAAAGCAAATCTGCAGGACCGGGCAGTTTTAGCAATGTGGTCTGAGAAATTCAGCTTATCATCAATCACAACTCCAAGGTTTCTGGCTGTTTTTGAAGGAGTTATGTTTGATGAGTCTAACTGGAAGGTGAAATTGTGATGAAGTCATGGGTTTGCTGAAACTACAAGCAGTTCTGTCTTAACTAGGTTGAGCTGAAGGTGATGTTCCTTCATCCAGCAAGAAATGTCTGTTAGACATGCTGAGATGCGAGCAGCTATCGTTGGATCATCAGGATGGAATGAGAGGTAGAGTTGACTGTCATCAGCATAGCAGTGATACGAAAGGCCATGTTTCTGAGTGACAGAACCTAGTGATGTCATGTAGACAGAGAAGAGAAGTGGTTCAAGAACTGAGCCCTGAGGCACCCCAGTAGCTAGATGTTGCGACTTGGATACCTCACCTCTCCAAGATACCTTGAAGGACCTATCTGAGAGGTAAGACTCAAACCACTGGAGTGCGGTTCCTGAGATGCCCTTTCTCAATAGGGTTGACAGGAGGATCTGGTGGTTGACCGTATCAAAAGCATTGGACACATCCAGCAAGATAAGTAATGAAGACTTGGAAGCTGCTCTGGCAAGTCTTAGGGCTTCAACAACTCAGAGCAAGGCAGTTTCGGTCAAATGTCCACTTCTGAGGCCAGATTGATTGCTGTCCAGGAGGTTGTTCTGTGTGAGAAAGGCAGAGACTTGGTTGAACACAACTCGTTGAAGTGTTTTTGCAATGAAAGGTAGAAGGGAAACTGGTCTATAGTAGTAGTTCCCTAAAAGAGTTGGGTTAAGAGTGGGTTTCTTAATAAATGGGGTTATACGAGCCTGTTTAAAAGCTGAGGGAAAAACTCCAGTGTGAAGGGATGTGTTAACGATGTGAGTGAGTGCAGGTACAACTGCAGGAGAAATGGCTTGAAGGAGATGAGATGGAATAGGATCAAGCAGACAAGTAGTAGAATGACTGGAAAGGATGAGTTTAGAGACTTCTGCCTCAGAGAGTAGAGAGAAGGATGTGAACGAGTGTATGTTTGATGGTAAGATGTGTTTGACAGTTTGAGATGTGGAGAATTGTGCAGTGAGGTTTGTAATTTTATTAATGAAGAATGTGGCAAAGTCATCAGCTGTTAGAGTTGATGAAGGAGGGGGAGGAGGAGGACAAAGGAGGGAGGAAAATGTTTTAAAGAGCATGCGGGAGTTAGGCGAATTGTTAATTTTTTCGTGATAGTATGTCCTTTTAGCAGTGGAGACATTAGCAGAGAAGTCAGAGAGGAGTGATCGATATAAATTAAGGTCAGTAGGATTTTGTGATTTGCGCCATACCCTTTCTGCAGCCCTGAGCTTAGAACGATGTTCGCGGAAAACATCAGATAGCCAAGGGGCAGAAGGGGTGGTACGGGCTGGCCTAGAAGATAAGGGGCAGAAAGTGTCTAAACAAGATGTCAGAGTGGAACAGAAAGTATCAGTAGCACTGTTAGCATCAAGAGATGATAACTGTTTAGGGGAAGGAAGCGAAGATGAAACCATAGCAGAGAGCCAGGAGGGTGAGAGTGAGCGTAAGTTACGTCAAAAAGTGACACGTGGAGGGGTATGTGTTGTGTCAGGAATCATGTTGAGGTTAAGAGTGAGTAGGAAGTGATCCGAGGTGTGCAGTGGAGTAACCAGCACATGATCAGTGGAGCAGTGTCATGTGTAAATAAGGTCCAGTTGGTTGCCTGATTTGTGAGTAGCCGTAGTTAACATTCTCTTGAGATCAAAAGAGGCAAGCAGAGTGTGGAAGTCTGCAGCTTGAGGTTTATCAAGGTGGATGTTGAAATCTCCAAGTATAACTAAGGGAGTACCATCCTCAGGAAAGGTTGAGAGCAACACATCTAATTCGTCCACGAAGTTACCTAGTGGTCCTGGAGGTCGATAAACAACTACAAAATGGATTTTAAGAAGGTAGGTAATAGTAACCGAATGTGATTCAAAGGAGCTGTTGATACCCAGAGATGGTTAAGGAGTAAATTTCCAATTATTAGAGATGAGCAGACCAGTACCTCCTCCTCTTCCAGTTAAACGGGGGGTGTGGGAACAGTAGAAATTATTGGAGAGTGCTGCAGGTGTAACATTGTTCTCTGGTTTGATCCAGGTCTCTGTCAGGGCCATGAGGTTTAGACTTAAATGACTAGTAATGGAAGTAATGAAATCAGCTTTGTTGACAGCAGACTGACAATTCCAGAGACCAATAGAAAAAGAAAGAAGTGTATTAGCAGACATAGGCAAAGTGCGCAGGTTGTTAGGATTGCGTTGCCTACAGTGTGTGATGCGTGGTCTGCGAGTAGTAGCAATAGTAGCGATCTGGAAACACATAGTAAGAATTGGTTATAAGAAAACTAAAACAGAAGTGAAACAATTAGTAGGAAAGAGGATAAATAAAAAGCGATACTTATATCCCTTGCCGGTGTCCCCTGCCCGGTGGAGTCGCACAGTAGAGTCGATGGTCTTTACACTCTTCGGGCTTCACACGACGAGGGCTTCACACGAGGGTTGCTGCGAACGCTGCCGCGGTATACTAACCTTTTTTATACCCGTTTGACAAAACGGAAATTGAATTCAGCTGAACACACTTTCCTGTTTATCACAACAAAAAGCCAAGCAAGCGCAGACACTGACAAGGTACGCGATACAGTACGAGACCAAACGCGATTTCAGCAAGTGTCAACACAGTAAACATTAAAGCTAATATTCTAGTTTTGTTTGTGATATTTGACTGCTGAAATTGTGTGACTTTCTGCCATTAATATGTCATTCCTCTGTCATTTAGCAACTAAAATGATACACTCATGGCCGCAACCAGGGTTTGAAAATTAGTGAGGTCTGGGGTGGAGTTAAGAATTGTGCTATAATAACCCCTACAAATACAACTTATTATATACACTAAACACTTTAAAAGAGACAGACATGTAGATGTTTGTGAAAGATGTTTTCTCTGTTTTGGAGGGATGAACATTGTTAAATCATACCATATTTGTTGTTTCAAAATTTATTAATACTTTACTGCTAGGGGTGGACAATTTTATCAGTTGTTTATTATTCAGTGCTACTGTTGCTACTGCTAAATGCTAGTGTTTTGATAGCGTTTCTGACAGATAATATCATGATGTGTTTTGCGTTTATCTTACTGAATGTGGTATCCTGTCAGTAATAACCTGTACATGAGCTTTTTTGATTACTGTGGAAAAGACCAGTCCAAAATGCTTATAATAGCTGGATCTGGCAACTTTCTCAAACGAGCCTCTTTCACTCCGTCTCGCAGCGATCATTTTCATACCGTACCACGAATGCTGTTCGCTCCACGGACGGAACATTCACAGATGGACAACGGCCATTGGATACACTACTTGACTAAAGATGCATTCACATTAGCAAAATTTTGTCAAGATTTTGTAAATAAAAATGTTGTCCATTGTCAATAGTGTAGGAATGTATGGAGAACAGGTCACACATAAGTCACTTTCAAACCAAGCAACTTTCTGCTGGTCAACACAACAAATTCATATGACCAATTTGAACATGACTGAAATACATGCTGGAAACTTTTTCGGCCTCACACGAAACACAGATGCCTATTGAAATATCAAGATTTCACCCAGAGCAATGGTAAAAGTGACCACACTGTAAGGCATGTGTCTATGAAGACCACAAGACCGAAGGGTGTACTATTTGTCATTTTAGTCTTCAGAAAGGTACTCATGAGCATCCGCTTTGCAGCACTTGACATTGGATTACATGCGGCCACCAAAGCATGGACTTTGAGAAAGACCGCAATGGCTTAGGGCAGCATTTGGACCAAAGAGAAATCTTTGTGTCTTCTAGGCTTTATAATAATCCACCACAGTTATAGGAAGAAACACTATAAGAGCTGTTCTGTTTTTACTGTTTCAGGTCAGACTGTAGATATGACGGATATGACATTTTGTAGGTGAAAGCAAAGCAAACAGGAAGTGGGCTTTGATGATTTCCCTCCATGACACAGACATGGTGGAGTCAGAGTTGGACTCATCCATTATTCAGAGGGGAGGCGACAGGGAGCGGTCTGACCCATTTTGGAATCTATATACACTGTCACTTTCAATCACCACTGTGGCCTGAGCATCCTTGGCATCCCAAGAACACTCAGGCAGCACTCCACAGACTATGACTCAACACTGCTCCTGGGTTAGAGACGCAGGGTGCATTCATCTCCATGGCGCTCCACAAACAGATCCTGGATCAGTCCCACCCAACAAACATTGACACTCCATCCGACCAGGTCAATCCCAGTTGCACCACTTAACAGTGACATAGGGCAATAGATGTTTAAAGCAAGTGACTGAGCAAATGGCAAATCAATATGCAAAAGCAATCAGTAGGCCATGTGCTGAGAGAAAACACACTGATTGTAATGAATAGGTATTAAACCCTTCTGAATGCCAAGGCATATAATCTCGGGTGACTCATGCACAGGCAAAATAAGCCGAGCCGAATTCACAACACACGACCCCCGTCCGAGTCAAAGGTCACGCTCTGCACCTTTCCACTTAATTTCCGTACAATGGATTGGATAATGAACCTAAAAACATTACATCGAGCTCGGTGGGTGATACCTGTGACCATGTGACCAACCTGACTAGAATTAACCACCTGCTTTGAAAGTGCTGAGAGCAAAACAGCACAAAGAATGCCTGATTGTGCCCGCCACCTCCTCCAGAATGCAAAGGAAAATCAGCTCAACCTACATGGAATTTAATTCAAGCAATTGAAAATCAATGGTGGATTTATCAGCCTTTAAGTCAAACGCTCCACAGCATACACTAATGCCCCAAATGAGAAGATAAATGACATCTATACTTGATTTTCAGGCTATTTCCCTGCCTTTAATTCGGAAGGTCTACAGCATACACTGATGCCCCAAATTAAAAGATAAATGATGGTCATTTCAAGCTAGTTTCCTGCCTGTTCATATTTTGATGTTTTCACTTGCATTTGTTCGCTCTCAGACCAGAAATATCCTTCCAGTGTGAGGTTCAGCTGAAAATACTGTGATTACCCAGCATGCTTTGTGGCAGGGGTCAGTTGAGAGTGAGTTTGATCTAATTACTTGCTAGTACTATAATAGTGTATGTTTAGGGGAGCATTCATGATTGATTGAAGGTCTACATTTCACTGTAATATCACATTGTGTACATGTGTTACCATTGCTGACTTATATAGTCTAAAATGTGCTGTACTGGCAGCCATGTTTAATATTATACTTATCTGGTTGTGTTACTGTGTGTGATTTGCTCTTGTTTGTATGAGTTTTGTTGTGTGATATCAATAAAGCAAGCACAATGAGTAATGATGGCAATTGCAATGCTTAGTGTGCTCTTACAATAACAAACCTCCATACACAAGGTGGAGATAGAGTTCAAATAGTGTGTATTTAAAGCAGTTGTATTTGCAATAAACAAAAGGTATTGTACACAATTTTATAGTATAAATAGTGTGAGTAGTGTGTTCACACTGAAAAAATGTGTGATATTTTTGTTGTTGTTCTGTGATATCAGTTAAGCAAACACAATGAGTAATGATGACAATTACAATGGCTTAGTGTGTTTGTTGTACAATAACAAACCTCAAAACACAAGGTGGCGATATGGAGTTCAAATGAAACCAGTCGTGTTTGCAACGGACATAAGGTATTCTGCACTATTTTATAGAGGTTATGACGGAACACGCACCCTCAGCCGGACTGAGTGGCAAAAGAGCCTGTTGCATGACTGGATTTAATAGGGAAGCTGCGAAAACGTGAGTAAAACAAATGATAATCAGTTTAAACTAAAGGTTGTTGGACTCTATATAGTGTTCCTTACAACTTAGCAAAGATCCATTCTTCCATGGATATTGATATGCAGCCAGGAATTGTGTTTTCTGACATGTATATGTGCCTGATTTCAATGCCGGGGAAATGCATAAAGCAAATTTGCCTTTGAACATTTTTTGTAAATATGAAATAGGTTGGCCTAAATCCGGGTGATCACTTATATCAATGATACATTATATATCGTCATATCGTCCAACCCAAAAACTTCTATAGTTTTTGTCAGTGTTTATTTAAAAACATCCAGCTATACAGAATATAAGATGGTAAATATTTAATTGATGAGCTGTCAGTATATGACAATACAACATATAGGGTATGATTTTACCGCAAAATTCAACATATTAACATAAAATATGTTAAAATTCAACATATTAACATAAAATCCCCGGGCGCCGCAGCATTGGCTGCCCACTGCTCCAGGTGTATGTTCACTACTGTGTGTGTGCACTTGGATGGGTTAAATGCAGAGCACAAATTCCAAGTATGGGTCACCATACTTGGCCACATACCACTTCCCTTTCCCTTTCCCTTTCCCTAAAATGATAACTGCAAATCAGTGTTTCGCTGCCTGGAGTCCATTTGTTTCTTTGAATTGCAGGGATCCATTTGCTTCTCTTTTCTGTAGCTTTCGGCAGTCTGTAAAAATATACCTCAGATTTCTTGTCAAATCTGTTTGTACAGTAAATCGCAGAGCTCTTTCTCGTTTTAGATGTGTTTTGTGTGTTCTGTCACAGCATTCACGTTGAAAACCGGGGGGGGGGGGGGGATGCAATTTCTTTTGAGGGGGACAAACAGAACACGATTTCTTCAATATTTGTAAAGGCTATTCATATCCACTTCATTTTTCATTTTTCGGTGCATCTATTTGTTCTAAAAACAGTGTTTCTGATTATAATAATAAATTAAAATAATATGCTAACAAGCAAGCAAGGTCTTACATTCAAAATAAAGAGGACAGTTTTTACGGTTAGAAAGCTAACCATAAATGATCCAAAATCCAATGTGTAGTCGCATAGTGTTATAAATCGCTAACACATTTTGTAACACAACTACTCACAAAACCTGAGTACGATCGTGTACTTTCCTATATGTTTCTGGCCTTAGGCTTCTGCCCATTTGATGTATTGGTGTGGATGATTCATCCTATACTAGTCTTGTTTGCATTTAAATTTATTTATTTAGCAGACTACATGCTTTTTTTGTTCCACTGTTTTCTCTGCTGTTGTCGTATCACATTTCAGCGGTACCACAAGGTCATCTGTAGCCCTTTGTGTGGCAGCCTGTTGGGTTGAGCACATTCAGACATTCAGTCAGCCCACATTAACCTTGCTAGGCTGGAACAACAAGAGGAACACCAACACAAACAGGCACATACGCTCGCGAGTCTACTAAACGCAAGATTCATCTCAGTTTAAATGGCTGTCTTTCTCCTCCAGTCAGTCTATTTTCCTTTTCTTTCATCCTCAGACTCACCCAAACACTCATTTAGGATCATAAAAATCTCCCTCTCAGTTTCAGTTTTACTGCCTGTCTTTGTCTTCTCAGTCAGTCTATCTATCTTCTTCCTTTGTTTGACACACAAAAACACATGCAAACATTCATATGCACTCATTCACCGTCCCTTGTGCACACAGAAATAGCACAATCTCTTTCTAACCCCCATTACAGTCATACAGTGAAGTGACTGACTTCATTATTCACCTTTGTCAACGCCCCCACATTGCTGCCTCTCTTTCTTTCTCTTTCTCTCTCTCTCTCTCTCTCTCTCTCTCTCTCTCTCTCTCTCTCTCTCTCTCTCTCTCAGGTATGGAGTCAAACTCTCTGTCGCCATTCCCTCCAACCTGCCATTTCTCACCAGTTAAGACACCCCCTTTAGACAAGACTATTAGACCTGTGGCAGGATACTGCAAATTTTCCACACGAAAGGATGAGGCCAACAACGACAATGATTTTTTTCTCACCCTAACACTCTTTTTAAACCACAAGAACTGTAAAGTTATGCAGAGTTGATGCCATTGAGAGATGTGATGATAGCTTTGACAACACAAGATATTGTCTTAAAAGATACGTCTCAGCTTTCGTGACAAAAGAGGGCTGTGGCGTCCCAAATCCTGGCTTCGCTCAAAGACTTCAGCTCATATCACTCATGTACAGTTAGCGATGTATCACAGAATAGTCAAGGCTGCTTTTGTGAGTCTTATCGCACCTCTATAATTACTGCTATTAATTACGCTTCCTACAAAGATTATTCCGAGAGCAATCGCTTCATCTTAGACGTCTCCAGAAGTTGGAAGCGCTTAGAGGTCAACCGCAATGTTACTACGCCAACATGCCGTCACACACCAGGACAAGTTGTCTTTTTCCGGTCACACCTGTAACGCTGTCATGACATTCCATCTTGCTATTTTGCATGACGATGACACCAATCTGCCATAGCAGACATTGCAGTGCCGACTCACGAAGTGCCCAAAAGAATAATGGTGAATGACAGTAAATACACCTTCAAGCCCTGGTGGACCTATCTATCTCACCTCTTATTGCACCCACGGCTGTCAATCACAGAGGTCAGCGCCAGGTGTGACCGCCGTCATGGCCCAGCGGCTCTTCTCTTATGCTAATTTAGCCCGTGATCTGCCGCATGACATTTTGCTGCTGCAGTTACAGTGTGCTGTTGGCTACCTGAGTGTGTGAGCTGCATGATATATGGCACACATGTATGTGTGTTCTTGTTGGGGTAATGAGATATGTCAAAGTGGTGTGTATGTGTAATGGTGTGTGTTGGAATGTCTGTTTACATGTATGCAAATGAGTTTAGTCGTAAATTGTTGAGTTTATAGCTACAGGTGAAAGAAAATGTCATGGTGCTGCAGGTATCTGGTTCTAGAGGACACAATGGTGGACTAACAACCTGGGCTGCGTTTCCCAAAAGCATCGTAAGCTTAAGTTGATCGTAGCTCCATTGGAAACAATTGGTTCTACGATCAATTTAGGCTTACAATGCTTTTGGGAAACACAACCCTGGCTGACTATTCTATCTATATATTTTAATGTTTAATGTTTAATTACATTATAGTTATATTTAATTAGCATGCTTTTTTACATTTTGTCTTTCACTTGATTTCTATTTATTCAGCTTTACATTGGGTAGCCACACTAGATTGTCATTGGACTAAAGTAGGCTCTTATTGTATATTAATCATCAAGCATGCATCTGCAGAGACAAATTGAGGAAGATAATAAGATATTATATGACAAATTCGTTGAGATCCACAAAATAAAAATAAAATCAAAATAAGCATACCATCTGGTGGAACATCACAGAAAATACGTTGCCAAGTCCGCTGTTTTACTGTGTAATTGGGCTACTTTAAGACTGTTGCCGCGGATTGTTTTTCATGTCCACGGGTTGAAGTGACCCTAATAACGTGATATTTAGCTCCTGGAATGCGAATTTTACCAGGGGAGCCCCTCCAAAAAGCATGTGTTTTACCACCCAGAAATTTTTTACAGATGGACCCCCTCAAAACATGATTGGGCTAGTTTTAAGTTGTAATTGGGTGGGTTTTGTTGTGAAAACCTGGCAACCTGGGTGTTCTTAGTTTTTCGCTGTTCTTAGTTTTCATTAAAGCAAGCAAACTGAAAGAATAGTTTTGATTGGCATTTGTGATCAACGTGGACAGAAAGCGCTGGATGAATTCTGGAAATTATACTGGCATACTGTTCTTACTATTACTCTTTACATTTAGTAGAAATACTAAAAATACTATTGTACTATGCTATTCTGAATTCAGTGACTGATTTTAAGCTTCACTGCAGGAGCCCTGCGTTTTAAATTAAAATAGTCCAAAATGTGCTACCACTTTTCCATTCAGTTTCCATTCAGTTTTGCATGCAAGAACACATCTAAAGCCGAGTTCACACTGCACTTTTCCAAGTCATCTTTTTTTCCTGCATTTATTTATTTTTATTTATTTAGTTATTTATTTTTGCAAAACATGCATAAACATACAGAAACAGGGAACGAGACATGAATACATTCCAACAAAGAGCAATCATAAAAATAAGAACAGAAAACAAATATTCTGGATTTGCGTGCGTCAAATTATGGTATTATCTATACATACAAGTACAAAAATAAAATTACATCCTTTTAGAAAAGTTGTCACAATACATCAAAAATTTGGCACTCTTTTTGTTATTAAGAGATGAAACAAGAGAGTCCAATTCAACAAGAAAAAGGGGGAAAGATAAAGGTGATTTAAGCCATTTTTGTTTATGAATGAAGAATTTTGCATTCAATATAAGAAAATTAACAACATATTCAGCAGATAATAGCTTTGGATTTTCATAATAAAAAATAACATCTTTGAGGACGAAGGTGTGGGTCACATTTGTAAGGTTATAAACATAGGTGCTTAAGTCAACCCATAATTTGTTGGTAACACCACAATCAAAAAACAAATGGGCAGCTGTTTCCTCAACAAAACCACAAAAAGAGCAAGACTCATCAACATCAGAATATTTAGAAATAGACAAATTAACGGGATAAATTTTATGAAGGATTTTATAATGAATCTCCTTAACCTTGTTTGATATGCAAAATTTACTTGGCAAAAGCCAGCCCTTTCTCCATTCCTATAAAGGAACCCCAGAAGAATTTCCCTCTTGGAGTAATCTTTCTTTTTGTCTGAAATATTTTGCTAATATGTCTGTTATTACATTTCCGATCTAAAATATCGATACCACCCAAACATAAAGCTGGATAAATACTGTTGCCTTTACTGAATTTAAGGTGAGTTTTAATCAACTGGGTTAAGCCTACTGGGATGGCTCTCATCAAAGTATTATATTCCTTTGGTGGGACTGGAAAATTATAGAGATTCAAAAAATGTTCATATGTTAAAATATTACCAAACTCATCAAACACAGATAGAATACAATTCAAGTTGTTATTAAACCATCTAGGGGGAAAAAAAAAGAGACTTATTTCTAACAGTTATATCAGCATTATTCCAAAGGAGAGCTTTGTGGGGGGAGAAACCATAGACAAAACACAATTTCCACGAAAGAAGACATTGCTGATGGAAGTTAGATAAGGAAATAGGTAACTTGCCAGGCAAGAAATTACACTTTAGTAAGAAAGACAGGCCACCAAGCTGGTCAAATATCTTATTTGGAATAAAAAAAACAAAAACACATTGACATTGGATTCTTAACGCATCTTCTCAGCCAGTTTAATTTAAAGGTGTTTACACTATCTGCGAAGTCCAAAAAAATGAAGGCCACCTTCGCTTCTGGAATTAGCAAGCACTTCTCTTTTTAATTTGTAAAGTCTATTTTTTCCAAATAAAATGCAAAAATATTTTATTAATTTCCTTTATAGCTTTATCGTTGACAAAGAAAGAAAGAGCAGAATATACAAAGTGAGAGAGCCCTTCAACTTTAGATAAAAGAACTCTACCATATAATGAAGGATCTCTCTGAAGCCAGATGTTAAAGATGTTTCGTTTTTATCATTTTATCAGAAAAGTTCAAATGACGCCTACTGATTGAATTTTTTGAGATATGAATTCCTAAATATTTTACACTTTTTTTATAACTAAGATACGTCCTAAGAATATATCATCCATATCATGAATTGACATAATTTCCCATTTCAAAGTATTAAGTTTTAGACCTGAAGCACATGAAAATAGTTCAACCAATTCAAGAGCTTTTGGTACTTTTCCAAGTCATCGGATCACTGTTGTTTTCACACTGCACGACTGTCTGGGGTAGTATTCAGTTGCTATGTGTTCACATTGCACGATGGATTGGCGACAGAAGGTTACACACTGCATGACTTTACAACAGGAAGAATCTCAGACAACTCTGTCTGGTCCACAAACTGTTTCATATAACTCCTCTCCGAACTTCTCGCTGCCCTGTATCTTGCTCTCTCATTGGCTGTAGGTCATCGCCAATGTATTTTTCAGTCAGAACTCATTTCACACAGCAGGATTTTGAATCACCGAATGCGTTGTGATTCTTTTAGATGGCGTCTTTGATAATTCATACTGTGTGATTGTCACTCACATGAACGAGCACTGATTTGTCTGCGACTTTAGCCTATCGGCTGAAATTTTGGAGTGTGGCATTATGTAAATCATTTTTGATCGCTTTAAAAGTTAAAAATAGTGAGATGTGTTTTAAATGTTTTCTATTTAAAATGTTTAATCAGAATGCCTTTGGATTAACTGAATGTCAAACAAATGAACGACAAACAAATAGTAGTCTATGCCATTTTTATAATAGGCCTACTGGTTTACATTTTTCAATTAAGGTTGATTGATGGCATTAATGATGGACTGGAGTCGTGTGGATTACTTGTGGATTATTGTGATGTTTTTATCAGCTGTTTGGACTCTTATTCTGACGTCACCCATTGACTGCAGAGCATCCATTGGTATGCAAGTGATGTAATGCTACAAGTCTTTTCCAATGAAGAAACAAACTCATCAAAATCTTGGATGTCCTGAGGGTGAGTTTCCTTTTTGGGTTAAATTTTCCTTCAACTTTTCCTTCCTTTGTTTAACTTTCCGAGTTAATTGCACTATTGAATGAGAACTGAACTGAGCTCGATGATGCCATCACTGAATCAATGATGAACTGTCTTTAACTAAAAAAATGGACTGTGCAGAATTGAATTTTGTTTTCATTATTGAACCATAAAACTGTAAAGCTGCTTTGACACAATCTGTATTGTATAAAGATCTATATAAATAAAGGCAACTTGACTTGACTTCATTGTTCATGTTTTTTAACAAAAGGGAGGTATGCCATTCATCTAATGCCATGTACTGAGTCTTTGTCTTTTTTCTGGATTTTTCTCCGAAACAAAAGGGTTAAGACTAGTTGAACATTTTGCATATCCCCATTACAGACTGATTGCACACCTGCACCATCGCTGTCGTGCATCCCCTGTGCCTGCCGGTGCCAGCAACTTTCAGTGTGTGTGTGTGTGTGTGTGTGTGTGTGCTCCCATCTAATGATCATGACTTCTACACATCCTTCTTTTCTATCAGCTCACCGCCATTTAGTACAAATTACAGCCATCAGCTCCACCCACGACACATCGTAGCCATCGATTCCCGAGGGAGCAATTCTTCAAATCTTCTTCAAATCTTTCTTCCACATGCCCAGGTAAGACGTGTTCACCCACAGGCCAGCATGCATGAATGCCCACACTCTCTGGCCCCGGTTACCCAATATAACCCTTTCAGCTGAACCCTGGCCAGCCATAACTTGATTTAATTACTATCTCATTACTCTCTGCAGCTGCACATACTCCGTCGACTCTCTGTCCTTCTACTCCTGGCTTGTGAATTCCACTCAATTGCCCCGGTTAATGGAGAGAACACAATAAAGCATCGAACACTCTTAGAGGTAAAACTCCTCTATACGCCTCAACATTGAGCGGGAAACCTCAGAGCCCGAATCGGCCTCGGCACAGCCTGGTTCTGTTTAGCGACGCTGGGTTTACATGATCGCCAGCCACGACTGGCATATTGATAGACCCTCCACCATGGCGCGGTAATGCAGCCGGAATGAGCGGAGAACTAAAATCAGCCATGCGCCCTCATGCCCACCGCTGGCGTTCGACTCCGCTGTAATAGTTTCTATTTGTAGAAGAGGAAGGATATAAACAAATGCATTAGCTTTGCCTCGCCACAGGAATGACGGGGGAAAACAAGTCAAAGTGAACAGCGGGAAAGAGAGGAGGTGAGGCGGTGGGTGCAGAAAGGAGTGGGGGAAGGCAGGAATGAAATGAAAATGTTGCGATTGGGATGTAAAACTGCAAAGTGGCGTGAACAGATAAGGGACAGAGAGAGAGAGAGTGAGGAGGAGGGAGGATGAAGATGGTGTGAGTAGATCCAATCTCCAGCCCTGTCAATCAGAACCGCAGTGTTTACTGCCCACACATCCCTACCCCTCTTACAGGCATTACACATGCAGCGAAGACTGTCTCGTGTCAGCCGTATTGATCATGTGCCAGGACGGACCGGCGGCCTCTGCTGACTGACTGTTGGATGACTTCCATTGTGGAGCTTCATCTTCAAAGTGATTCCGAAGCTCTGGATCAAACGTGGAGTGTCGTAAGCGATTACGGACGGTAATGATAATGACTTTGTTCTGTTCTGGATGACTGTTTGATGAAGTTTGTTAGGCTTCTTCTGCGGCTCTGAAGTTCAAAGAGGCACTCCGACCACTTGCTGAAGTGAGTGAAATGGTTCCTGTCGTTAAATTGACTGTATAATAAAATCATTTGCTAGCTCATGAACTCTGTAAATCTATAATTATTCTTCTAGAAAATCAGTCCCAGGAATTACTCACCCCTTGCAAAAAAAATTACTAAGGCAATCATGGTATTTTGGATAAAATCCCAACATAATCCCAACAAAAAAGGAGGTTCTTACACTGATATTTTTGTGCAACAAAGCCATTAAGAGACCAGGGGCACCAAAAAGGAAAAAAAAAAAAAAATACTATATTCTACAATCTATAAACTATATTCCAAGTCTTCTGAAGCCATATGATAGCATTGTGGTATGCAAAGAATCCATTTTAAAGGGACTGAACTGAGAAATCAAAATTTCCTTGATCTTTTGACATATAAGAGGTCATTGTACTATAAAAACATTCTGTATGTTTCAGAACTCAAAACTTTCTCGTTAGTCTAAAAACAGCTAATATTGAAGCCAATCTGCTAAAACGACAGCTTTTGGAATGTTCTACTCTATGACGTAATAGTGTGGCTAAACATGCCTCCGCAGAATATCAACGCCTGCTTCTGCCTCCCACCAATTTGCGCATGAGTGTAAATAACAAAAGAGCAAACGCAGGTCTACTCAGAAACCAAACGATAAAGATGGCTCTGAATACAACGAGACGCTGTGCGGTGCCAAGTTGTGGAAAAACAGACTTTGCATTGCCTTCCTTCTGATCCCAACGTTGGGAAAGAGTGGATGAACTTTATTTTTAATGAAGATCCAGACCACGTCCTTTGTTCACTTCATTTTACCCCAGATTCATTTACAAGCAAGGCCGAATTCGACGCAGGATTTTCAGAAAGACTGAAACTAAAAGACAATGCTGTGCCGACTATATTGGATCTGACAGTAATGTCGCAACACACAAGTGTGAGTAACCATTTTTATTATGTGGTCATGATTGCTTTGTCTGTTATTACAGATCGTTTGATATGTACTGAATATTTATGCTTTTTTAACATAAATCACAGCAGCATCTATCTATGAAGGATGTAGACTGTCAAATATACACAGTTGTTAGCTAATTGTGATGTTTTGGATGTAAAAACCTTGATAACATTATAAGTGGACCTCAGAGAACAGTACAATATAATTGATCCCCTTGATCAAATTGATCATTTGTGCTTGTGTGCTTATGTATATACAAAATTGGGTGCATCATGTCAAACATCGAACATCACTGGTTCGAACCAAAATGCTTCCAAAAACTTGCAATAAAGTTGTATGGACTATTTTTTATGGTGCCTTTTATTGTGCTATTTGTCATGTTTTGGAGCTTGACAGCCCCTGGTCACTATATTGTTTTGTGCTATAAATGTTTTTAAACATTTCTTTGTGTGCTTCTTGGAAGAATAAAAAAGAATAGCTATATCCTGTACACTACAGTTTGAAAAGGTCAGTAAGATTTATTTACTTACCTTTTTTTAAGGAAATAAATACTTTTTACAGCAAGGAAGCATTAAATCGATAAAAAGTGGCAGTAAATCTTTTTTTTTTTTCACTTTCTAAATACGTCTACATTATTACAAAAAAAGTTATATTTTAATTAAATGTTGTCTTTTGAATTTTCTGTTCATTAAAAAAAAAAACTGAAAAAATATCATAATTTTCACAAAAACATTTAGCAGCACAACCATTTCAACTTTGAAATTAAGAAATGTTTTCTGAGCATTAAATCAGAATATTACTGAAGACTGGAGTAATGATGCTGAAAATTCAGCTTTGCATCACAGGAATGAATTACATTTCAAAATATATTCAAATAGAAAACAGTTATTTTAAATTGTAATAATGTGTTCAATCTTATACACTCCACAACACTGCAAATCATATAGTTCCTAAAACTTGCTTTATATGCATCAAGATGATACAAATAAATTGACGTGGATGCTCATCCAAAAAGTCAATCTGTGATGTTTACTTTTTCTTTTTGTTGAATGTTTTTTCACTATATAAATACAGTCTTTATTATACAGCAAAAGACATTCTGCATTCCATAAAGGTCACTAGTGTGACCTTTAACACTATTTAAAGGAGAACCTACAATATATTCATTCTAATGGTGTCACAATAGTAACCTTAGCATTTTAGCATAAACTGTTTTCCTAAGCAAGACAAAGGTCTGTATACCAAGCGGTTCAGATGAGGATAGTACAAATTACAATTGGGCCAGTGATGATGACTTCTTTTCAATGTCAGTGAATTGACTGGCCCAGAATGGAGCATGACATAAAGCTCCAACTATCTTTTCTGACAGGCTCATCTTCATCTCAGTAACTCTTACATTTTCATTCCCTCCTCTGACCTCAATCAAGGCCTTTCGCTTTTATCATAGCGCAATTTCCATCACAGATATAAACTCATTTGCGTTCATGAAGGTCAATGACTGAATGAACACAAACGGAGAGAGTTATATGGACACGGCTGGTCTTACAGCAGAATCTGATGTCATTATTATGACGACTCGGTAAATAAGCGGCTCTCAAAGACATCAGACGATTGCTGGAAAGCAGGACGGAGCCGGTGAAGGATGGAACTGCATGCATTGGAAAACCTACTGGTGGGGAAACACACACACACGTAACAAGTAATACTGCACTCCTCCTGTAAATATACCCTTCCCAGAGCAACCACTAATGAATGTTAATTTCAGTCCCCTGGTGCTGATCCAATATGCTGATAAAGAGAGAGTGTGTGTTTCTTTGTGTGTGTGTGTGTTTGTATGTGTGTGTGTGTTTGAAGCCCGTGGGGCCACCTAAGTATCTCATGGAGCGGCGCTTTCATACTGAACATTAGTAAAATGGACCAGAACGCCTGGCTTTCTTCTCTCGTCTGTAATTAACGAGTTGATTATTAAAATGAAGCTGTAGATAGTTCCCTTAAGCATGCTGATGCCATAACACAGAGTGAGGAGCTCCATGCAGATGCTCTCAGAAGGGTAACTGTAGTGGAGCTGCTCTGTATCAGGTGCAACTATCAGGGGGGCTCTCACGAGACCAGCGCCATCCCTGACCAATAACAATGAATTATATTCAGCACAATTATGTTTTTTATTTGTATGTAGAAAATATATTGTTATATATATGCCATTTGTAAAAAAAAAAAAAAAAAAATACAAGGCAATTTTTTATTAAAATAAAATAGACATTATTTTTTTTAATTTTCATATTTTTTATGTTATTTTATTTATTAAAATCATACATACGTACACACACACATACATATATATATATATATATATATATATATATATTTGGATTTACTGTTTTATAGTAATTTATATATACATATATATAATTAATGTATTTCTTACATTATTTTATTAAAATTTTATATATATAATTATAGAATGTGTAATCATTTTTTAAATACACATTACAGATAAAATTGTCATCATAATATTTTGAGTGAAACTTCTAATTTACTTTATAATTAAAAATACAAAAATTGACATTTTATATACATAAAAAAAACAGTAAAAAGATGCTCCCTGCACAATCCATCACTTTTGTTTATATTTTATTTACATTTATTTAAATTTAGTTATATGTTTAATGTTACATTTCAGATTGTTTGGTTGATATTTATTGCACTATTTTAGTTTTTTTTTTTTTTTTGACATAATTATCAGTAATTATCAGTATATTTTAAGGTTAAAAAAATTAATAGGTTGATTCATATTACCACTTATACAGCCACCACAAACTTGAGTCACATTTCAACATATTTTTTCAGTGAATTTGTGGCAACCTATTGTATGCTGTTTTAGCATAAATTATACAGGACTTATATAGTCTATAAAGGAAAATAAGAAAGATCACTTGCAAAGTTCTTGACATGCCACTTCACTGCTCGTATAAGACACTAATGGAAGTCTTGAGCACATAATGTAGCTTAAATGGCCATGCTTTGAGCCCCGCCCACACCGCCAGCTACAGTTCATGAACAATAGCAATTTCTGCTCTCTAGTGACATGGTTCACCCAAGTGTTAAAAAATAACTTTAAAATCCCATGCTGATATAGTGGCAAGCACAACTTAACTGTGAACGTAATTGCAGCTTTACAGCTAAAGGTCCAACCTGCTAGATTAACCCTCTGATCCAGGCCAATTTCAGCTCATGAGCACAGTGTTTGCAGTGAAAATGAAACCTTTAAACTTTTAATCTTTTCTTTACGCACCTGTGTTCAGCATACAGCTGTTTGCCTGGACAGTGAATATTTCAATGAAGTTTTTTCCTCTGCAACGTCCCTCAGTTTCTCATAATACTATCTGGCTCCAAAAATAATGACAAGCAGGCAGCAGAATATATCCATTTGATTAAATGTTTATTATTTATTATAGATGTATCCATCTCAGCAGCAAAAAAAAAACAAAAAAAAAAACATGTAAATGTACATCAAAGAAAACAAATGATTCATCTGCATAATAATAATAATATAAACATAAAAAACAGAAAGCAAATGAGGCAGCACAAGAATTTGTCAAATCGCTCTCTCAATTTAGGACAACAGCGCCTTCTGTTGGTGTGAAATTGAAGCCTGTGATGAAAGACGGCCTTGGCACAAGAGTGTCTGTAACATGTCATTCATTTGACCTTCTCTTATATTCATAATTCATATCAAGAGAATTCAAAAGATCAATGGAATCATGCAGTTACAGGAATTCCAATTAGAATACTATTGCAAATTCTGACAAAAATTGTACCGTTGCACATTGTATTAATTCTATTTCTACTAAGAGGATAAAAAAATGGTCATGAAAAACTAAATTTATCTACATCATAAGTGAACTTTGAGGAAAAACTAAAATAGTAAAAATGTCTACGACCTCTTCAAATATTTGTTGCAACTTAACTGCTGCTTTTTTCTTATTTGTTTGAAATCCATGTACTATTTTCAGACCAAAAACCCATGAGAGATCACAGTATAGGAGAGTTCAAGAGAATGGATCACCTTGGACAACAAACGCATGAACAAACACACACACACACACACACCGCTTTGGAGAACAGTGCAGCTCCGTCACTGCTGCTGCACTTGCTTATGGATTTGCTCCAGGATGTTCCTATATGGAAATAGAGAGGAGAGGAACGTATCTAATACCAGGTGATGGATTTCTGTTCATGAGAAGGACTTAATGAAAATCTCTCAACCACGAGGTGAATGTGTTGGCAATATACATCTTCTTTTCAAACCCCATCAAAGGTGGACATCAAAAACCTCATCCTGTTCCTCCAGAGAGCCGTCTGTGATGACTGTGGAGGTACAGAGAGAAAATAAAAGGCAGGGAAAGAGTCACTCAAGTCACTGCGAGTTATTATCATCGTTTACTCTTTAAAAGATAAATAGTACAGTGTACTAGACAGGGGTGCGTTTCCCAAAAGCAACCATGGTCGCATTAACAATTCTCTGGTAATAATCTATTGGTTACCAATAGAGTTCAATGGAACTTACAACCATAGTTAGCTAACGATGTTTTTGGGAAACACACCCCAGGATAGGGATTGTACTGCAGTAGCATATATGTATAATGTGGTCCAAAGACCACTAGTAAAAATGCTTAAAATTTTTCTAATTGAAATAAAAACGTTTTTTTTTTTTTCCTCAATAACAATTACATTCAACTTGACAAAACATACTTTTACCATTTTTTTATTTTATTTGTAAGGACATGGCAATGCATGTGCATTTACAGTAAAATACAGTTTGAATATTTTATTTGTAGAATATTAGCTATAAGTAAAATATAGCTATTTAGTTATAGTTATTTGCATAATTAGCATTTTTCTAGTTAAAAATAATAAAAAAAATTAATAAAATTATTACAATTTTATATATATATAACACACACAAGTGCATCTCAATAAATTAGAATGTCATGGAAAAGTTCATTTATTTCAGTAATTCAACTCAAATTGTGAAACTCGTGTATTAAATAAATTCAATGCACACAGACTGAAGTCTTTGGTTCTATTAATTGTGATGATTTTGGCTCACATTTAACAAAAACCCACCAATTCACTATCTCAACAAATTAGAATATGGTGACATGCCAATCAGCTAATCAACTCAAAACACCTGCAAAGGTTTCCTGAGTCTTCAAAATGGTCTCTCAGTTTGGTTCACTAGGCTACACAATCATGGGGAAGACTGCTGATCTGACAGTTGTCCAGAAGACAATCACTGACACCCTTCACAAGGAGGGTAAGCCACAAACATTCATTGCCAAAGAAGCTGGCTGTTCACAGAGTGCTGTATCCAAGCATGTTAACAGAAAGTTGAGTGGAAGGAAAAAGTGTGGAAGAAAAAGATGCACAACCAACCGAGAGAACCGCAGCCTTATGAGGATTGTCAAGCAAAATCGATTCAAGAATTTGGGTGAACTTCACAAGGAATGGACTGAGGCTGGGATCAAGGCATCAAGAGCCACCACACACAGACATGTCAAGGAATTTGGCTACAGTTGTCGTATTCCTCTTGTTAAGCCACTCCTGAACCACAGACAACATCAGAGGAATCTTACCTGGGCTAAGGAAAAGAAGAACTGGACTGTTGCCCAGTGGTCCAAAGTCCTCTTTTCAGATGAGAGCAAGTTTTGTATTTCATTTGGAAACCAAGGTCCTAGAGTCTGGAGGAAGGGTGGAGAAGCTCATAGCCCAAGTTGCTTGAAGTCCAGTGTTAAGTTTCCACAGTCTGTGATGATTTGGGGTGCAATGTCATCTGCTGGTGTTGGTCCATTGTGTTTTTTGAAAACCAAAGTCACTGCACCCATTTACCAAGAAATTTTGGAGCACTTCATGCTTCCTTCTGCTGACCAGCTTTTTAAAGATGCTGATTTCATTTTCCAGCAGGATTTGGCACCTGCCCACACTGCCAAAAGCACCAAAAGTTGGTTAAATGACCATGGTGTTGGTGTGCTTGACTGGCCAGCAAACTCACCAGACCTGAACCCCATAGAGAATCTATGGGGTATTGCCAAGAGGAAAATGAGAAACAAGAGACCAAAACATGCAGATGAGCTGAAGGCCACTGTCAAAGAAACCTGGGCTTCCATACCACCTCAGCAGTGCCACAAACTGATCACCTCCATGCCACGCCGAATTGAGGCAGTAATTAAAGCAAAAGGAGCCCCTACCAAGTATTGAGTACATATACAGTAAATTAACATACTTTCCAGAAGGCCAACAATTCACTAAAAATGTTTTTTTTTATTGGTCTTATGAAGTATTCTAATTTGTTGAGATAGTGAATTGGTGGGTTTTTGTTAAATGTGAGCCAAAATCATCACAATTAAAAGAACCAAAGACTTAAACTACTTCAGTCTGTGTGCATTGAATTTATTTAATACATGAGTTTCACAATTTAAGTTGAATTACTGAAATAAATGAACTTTTCCACGACATTCTAATTTATTGAGATGCACCTGTATATACTCAAAATGACAACATAAATTGTAATGATTTGTTTCATTAAATAAGAATAATTTAATAAATGTAAAATATAAACACAATAAAATGTAAGAAAAAAATTCATTTATAAAAATAATTAATTTATAGTATTAATTTACATTTTTTAAATTGAAAAGTGCAAAATGGCTTTTGTACTTTTATACACAAAGAACATATATTTTCAACTTGCTCTTAAAATAGACTAAAATAATTGTGTTAAATATAATTCATTCACATTCATTATATATATATATATATATATATATATATATATATATATATATATATATATATATATATATATACACATACATATACACACACACACACACACTCAAAATGGCATCATGATGACAATTTGAATTGTAATTGTTTTTAATTAAATAAGAATAATTTAATAAATGTAAAATAAAGTAATTAAATAAAATAACATGCAAAAAAATTAATAAATACATTTATAAAAAAATAATTAATTTATAGTATTAATTTATAATTACTTTTATTCACAAAGAACAATTTTTTTTCTACTTGCTCTTAAAATAGACTAAAATAATTGTGTTAAATATAATTCACTTTAATCAGAAAAAGTAGTTTTAGTATTGTCTATCTATCTGTCTATCTATCTATCTATCTATCTAAGAATTTTGAGCAAAAAATATTTGAAACATTTGAAAAAAATATTATAAAATATTTTTTTAAATATTTATTTTAATTTATTTAAAAGTATTTATTTACATTTAAATTAGACTTTGAATTCCTATTCTGTTTTGTAGCCCACATCTGTAGGTGTTGGATTATATAGTGTACCATGTGCATGTGTCTTGTGTTCATGTACACTTGTGTATAAATGCTCATTTACCCGGAGTCTCTGCTATCGGCTCTGTGCTAGAGGGCGGCGGGAAGCTGAAAGAGCGTGTGGCTTTAAAGGAAACATCACTGTGACAACTGACGCTCTGTGCACGCTTACGGCACTCGATGGTCAAACGACCGCAACAGTCTTTATGACAGCTCACTCCACACACTGAAACAACACAGAGAAGGGTCACCAGACCACATTCACACAGGAAAAAACAAGAGTTAATGTTTACATTTGGTTTCATACCTTTGCATTTGCATCGCTGTTTGAAAACTCCCCATATCTGTAAGAATAAGCATATACATTAAATAAGTCACAATGTTTTTCTCTCACACACACACATATTATATATATATATATATATATATATATATATATATATATATATATATATATATATATATATAATAAATTGTAATAAAATAATGTACATTTCGTTTAGGTTTCTACAAAATCAAAGTAGTTATTTCTTTATTTTTATTTATTGTTTAATTGTGCTATTTTTATGACTGGAGTCTATATTTCATGTGAGTGGACAAAAATACTACTTATTCCTTTACATATAAAAACTTTGTAATAAAGAAAACATAGCCTGAGTGTAGCTTAAATTTAATTACATGGAAAAAGCTTTTCAAAAATGCTAGTTCAACAAAAACACTGAAGAAAAAGGAAAACAGGTTTTCTACTCGGGTGGACCTTGACAGGAAATTAGAAAACAGGAAGTGGTTACTATCTACACCCAACTACCAACTGAACATAACATCTTTCCCACAGATACACCCTTAAACACAACCCCACTGTACTCACACCGAAAACAGCACAAGCACCATAAACCTCTGACAGCAGAAAAGACAAATATGAACCAATGCAAGCCGTAAATACGATCTGGCTTACGAGTGATAATAAAATAGGCATTATGTGCATCTGTGCTTTTGAAATAAATACAGATCTGGATGTCTGTTTCTCACGATGCTGAAAAGATCTTATTTCATCTCTTGTGTGGGTTGTCATCACAGTGAAGATGAAGATAAAGAGACTGAGCCCCCAAATAAAACATGCACTCACCAAACGAGAGCAGTGCCGACACAATGAAGGTTTGATGCTGCTCGTCTCTGTAAACGTGTGAACAAAACCCATCTTACAGTTCTGTAAAGAGCTGGCCTTTGTGAAGTACTTAATCATCTCCTCACGGCTAATTTTACAATCCCTGGGAGTGAAAATGAAAAAGAGAAAGATGGGACCTTTACTGAGCTGTAGACTTTGACAAATGAGGGAAAATAATTACTCCAGATACACTGGACAGATGTCTTGATAAACCCACTGGTTTTGGTCCAGTTCATCAAACTTGCCGAGGTAAGGGAAATTGCTCCTGATGGTTTCAAACTCTCCTTGGGAAATGTAGCCATCGCCATCGGTGTCAAAATTTTGGAACACTGACTGAAAGTAAGACATCTTACAATTAGTTCTGTTTCACCACAAGTTAATTTCTGGAATTCTTGTCAAATTTATGCAATATCACACACACACACACACACACACACACACACACACACACACACACACACACACACGCGCGCGCGCACGCACACACACACACACACACACATAACAATGTTGATCATTATTTGTTGTTCAGCACAATGGCATAATTGTAATTTGATTGCAATTTCTTTTCTTCAGCTAGTCTATAAATAAAAATGTATCACATAACTTACATTTTTGACACAATATTGGCAAATTATTTTAGTTTGCTCCAGTAATGAAAACATTTGCAAACAAAAACAGAATTAAGTGGTTTCATGTCTCCGGGTTACGTTCCATTTTGTTTTTGCAAAATTGGTTGATTGAATGATTCAATGACTCAATCATAATATCGGTCACTTTGTTTTGTTTTTGAATAAATCAGTGTTTTTTAAATGAATCGGAGGAGTGAATGATTCAATGATCCACTCATAAGATTAGTCACTTGTTTAATTTTTTGAACGAATCAATGTTCCTGAACAAATCGATTGAGTGAAAGATTTAATGACTCGCTCATAAGGTCTGTCACTTGTTTCATTCCTAATTCAATTAGTTTTTTTTAAAACAAATCAGTTGAGTGAATGATTCCGTGTCACACTCATAATGTCAGTCAATTGTTTAACTCCTGGATGAATCAGTGTGTTTAAAAGTCAGTCACTTGTTTCATTTATTTTAAATGAATCAGTGTTTTTAAACAAATTGAGTGAATGATTTAATGACTCACTCATAAGGTCAGTCACTTGTTTCATTTTTTGAATGAATCAATGTTTTTGAACAAATCGATCGAGTGAAAGATTTAATGAATCACTCATAAGGTCTGTCACTTGTTTCATTCCTGATTCAACAAGTTTTTTGAACAAATCATTTGAGTGAATGATTCAATGTCACACTCATTAGGTTAGTCAATTGTTTAACTCCTGAATAAATCAGTGTGTTTGAAAGGTCAGTCACTTGTTTCATTTTTTTTAATGAATCAGTGTTTTTGAGCAAATTGATTGAGTGAATGATTCAAAAATTCATTCATAAGGTTAGTAACTTGTTTCATTCCTGATTCAATGAGTGTTTTTTAATGAATAAGTTGAAGAATGATTCAGTAACTAACTCATAAAGAAATTCACTTTTTGCCACCTACTGGCATGAAATCAACAGAAAGAGTCACTGAAAAATCTCTACCACTAAAACACAGACTGACAGTCTGTGTGGAACACACAAACTGTATAACTGACTGTTGTCACAGGCAATCATCTAATTATTGAATTTATATACTAATTGCAACAATTAGTTTATTTGAAAACCAAATAATTATTCAGAAAAATGATAAGCGAATTTAAAGTAGTGCGGGTCACATACCTCCACCATTTTTTCAATGTGCTTGTTGATGATGGTTGGATCTGCTTTGGGTTTGACTGAAGATGCCCACTGTTCTATTAGAGGAGACTGTGACTTTGAGCTGGAATTCTAAGAGGCCAGAAATCAATGGTGTATTCACTTAGCAACTGAAAATAAGGCACCAGTAGATATGGATAAATGACTGCTGTCCATTGGTTGAACAAAATAATTATAGAGTAGTGGTTCAGTCTCCCAGCTGCAAGTCCACTTAAGTGGATCATGTATGCAACATGGGAAAATTAATCTGTCAAATTGTGTCATGAGTGATTGTAATTGGTAGTTTCTACCTCATGGTGGTCACTGATTTGCTATCTGAGCAGTTGTTATGTCAGTGGGGTGACTCACTGATAGTTTAATGCTGCGAGGCTCCCTCTGAAGAGATAGCTGATATATCTCGTCTTCTGAGTGGTATTGATCCAAAGACACCTAAACAGGAACACAATAAATGTAAATTATGAACTATAAATTATAATTGACATAGATTTGACAAATCCATCACAGGCTATATCAACCTCTATGTCACCTGCTTAACTATTAATTTAATCAAAAATGTTTAGAATTTAAAGGAATATTTTATTCAAACTATAAAAACAACTGTCATGATTTATTTACAGATATATTTTATTTGTTTATTTCCTTATAAAATTCTACAAATAATTTAAAACCAATTACAAATAAATATGTAAATTAAATGAAATGCATACACTACCAGTTTTTGAACAGTAAGATTTTTAAAGTTTTTTTTAAAGAAGTCTCTTCTGCTTATCAAGCCTGCATTTATTTGATCCAACGTACATCAAAAACAGTACAATTTTGAAATATTTTTACTATTTAAAATAACTGTTTTCTATGTGAATATATTTTTAAATGTAATTTATTCCTGTGATTTCAAAGCAGAATTTTTAGCATCGTTACTCCAGTCACATGATCATGATTTTTATTGATCAAAGAATCCTGAGAAAAAAATGTATCACTGTTTTGTCATCACAGGAATAAATTACATTTTAAAATGCATTAAACCAAAAAACTATTAGAAAGAAAAACATTAAAAATCATTTTGATTACAGCAAACCCATTCCACCCATAACAGACTTACTATAAGCAGATTCAGCAGGTCTGAATTGGCTTCTATATTGGGCGGAGTGCTTTGAATGAGTGCCAGCTCTTCCAGAATGGCATACAATTGATGGGTCTTGGTTAGGTTGACCCTAGTCTTCTCTGGGTCAAACCAATCAGGCAGGGCCACATGGACGGCAATCAGATCCTTCAAATGCACCCCAAGGATGGGGAAGCGGAATCCCGAACATTCTGAGAAACGCTGACGATAACGACTGTAGTTTCCAGAGGAGGTGACCAGCTCCACCAATCCATCAAACACCTGATTAAACGCAGAGAAGAACATCGGTTAGGGTGAAGCCCGGTGCAGTCGAAACATGAGGAAAGGGGATTTTGGTACACGGGTACAAGATATTCCTGCTCATGTTTGGTTGCCTGATAACAGAGCACTTGACTTCAATATTGATATTTCTGTGCAATCTGGCAGAGAGTATGAAAATGGCACTCAAGCCACCTACTGAAAAGTGGACTTATCTCTCATAGCCAGAGTTGGAGTGTTACAGCTGTTTGTTTTTCTTGCCAGTATTGGAGGTGTGTTTACAAAGCAGCTCTCTGGCAGTCCTCACCTTGCGCGTCTCGCTTCCGATGAGTGCCTGCGTATCCTTGAGTCTAGCAATGGAGCTATTGCTGAGTCCACCCACTACAGCCATCAGTGTGTTGAAGTTCTGCAACTGCAGTAGCCTCTGCACACACACACACACACACACACACAGAGTGTGTCCTAAATCATTCTTTTTTTTTCAGGTTTAAATTAGATTCTGAATCCCCAGATCTTCAATGTGGTCTGAGACTTTTGGACCGCGCTGTGAACAGATTACATGTCTTAAAATATAAGCGAGTGAGCGAGTTAGATTAACCTGGGCCACTTTGATGAATTCACCGATGACAGTGGCTCTCTGCTGAGCTGTAGGCTTACTGAGAACCATGATCTGGATCCACTGGGAAACACTGTTAAACAGAGTAATGAAACGCTCCAGAATGGGATTATCCACCGTGCAGCCGTGCATCACGAAACTGTGGTAGTCCTGGAACTGAGGAGGAACAGATTTTTCATTTGCAATGTGAACTCAGACTCGAGGTCATGCTATTACGAGCACAAAGACACGACTAAATACTGCATCTACAAATTGAAAGACTTACCAGAATTTTGCAAAATGATTTGTACTCCATATACGTCAGGTGTTCAGCCAGGGTGGAAGCATCCAGGTGGTCAAAAAGAAGAGAGGTCTTGCGTTTCTTCTGGACAGTTTCATCCAGTTGACGTCGCCATTCGTATGATGGACTACAGGCAAAACAAACAAGACGTTGTATTTCTGTTCCTTGTATATCCAGTATGCTTAGATATCATGTATGGTACTTTTTTATTCAGACACCTTCAACATTACTCACATTATCACAGTTTATTCGCTATAGTTTAGAAAATGGTAATACAATATGACAAGAGTTAAACTGTGTCAGAACAAATTCATCTTGATAATCACAAATGAATTACAGTCAAACCAAAATTTATTCAGACACCTTCAAAATTTCACACATTATCACAATTTATTCGCTATCGTTTAGAAAATGGTAATACAATATGACGAGTTAAACTGTGTCAGAACAAATTCATCTTTATAATGTCAGATAACTTTGATAGAAAGGTATGTAACAAAACATGGTCAGGTCAAAGTGTCATATCAAATTTTTGGTCCTAAATTTTGACCAGTTTTACTGTATGACGAATTTTTGGGTATAATATGTCACAGTTTAATTTATTTCGCTATCCTCACTTATATAAATGAACTATAGTCTCCTGCATCCACTAGTAAAAAAATATCAGAAATTATATCTGGTGTCTGAATAATTTTTAGTTTGGTTTGGTTTGGAATTTTTGGTTATATTTATAGCCTACATAGTTGAAAAACATTGTATTTCTGTTCTTTGTCAAATCAAAGTCAGTGTTTTGAGATTAGAAATAACAGAGATAAAGTAGACTTTTTAGGAAAGGAGTTAAGTTAAATTATACACTACCGTTCAAAAGTTTTAGATCAGTAAGACTTGTAATGTTTTTTAAAGAAGTCTCTTATGCTCATCAAGGCTGCATTTATTTGATCAAGAATACAGAAAAAAACAGTAATCTTGCAAAATGTTATTACAATATAAAATAATGGTTTCTATTTTAATATACTTTAAAGTATAATTTATTTCTGTGATGCAAAGCTGAATTTCCATCAGCCGTTACTCCAGTCTAAAGTGTCACATGATCCTTCAGAAATCATGATTAATAAAAAGTTAAAGAACAGCATTTATTCAAAATATAAATCTTTTCTTTGATTAATAAGTTAAAAAGAACAGCATTTATTCAAAATATAAATCTTTTCTAATATAAATCTTGCTATCACTTCTTATCAATTTAACACATCATTGCTGAATAAAAGGTTTCATTTTTTTTAAAAAAAAAAGAGAAAGAATAAAAATTTACTGACCCCAAACTTTTGAACTGTAGTGTATATTGTTAGAAAAGATTTATATTATAAATAAATGATATTCTTTTAAACTTTTTATTCATCAAAGAATCCATTGTTTTATATTGTAATAACATTTTGCAAGATTACTGTTTTTTTCTGTATTTTTGATCAAATAAATGCAGCCTTGATGAGCGTAAGAGACTTCTTTAAAAAACATTACAAGTCTTACTGATCTAAAACTTTTGAACGGTACAGTTTTTTATAAGGTTATTTTATATATTTCAGTTCAAATAGAGTAATGCCAAGAAATCATCATGATTTTCATTATTTAAAAATGCAATAAATAAATGAATAAATGAATAAAGTGTACTCTGGGGCTATTTGATGGTTACACAATTTTTTTTTTTAGAGTAATTAATTTTTTTTTCTATGGAGCCTTGAACATGTCATGCAGGAAAAAAGTAAATTGTGCACACGAAATAATACTTCATTCTACTTCCTGTCCGCATTCTCATAAACCTATGGCCGCTGTTTTGTTATGTTATGGACAGAGACACTTTAATTGTGTTTAATTGTGTTAAAAACAAGGGCACAAATTATTATTTCGTGCACACGATTTACTTAAAATGAGGGAACAAATTATTATATCGAGTGCACGATTTAGTAAACCGAGGGAACAAATTTAAATATAAATTTATATAAATAAATATATATAACATGAAACCACAAATACAAACAGTACATTTACAAGAACTTATATATATTTGTTTTTAACTAAACTTTTCCATCATCTTTGACATTCTCATTTGTCATTGACCTAAGAACTTCTAGCTGTTTGAGTATCTCAGACATGCAGCTTGTTTGTGATGTTCAGTACACTATCCCCCCACGTTCTCCTGCCCTCCGTATCAAAGGAGCAGCGGTTTGGGTGAGTTCTGTGCCCCTGTGACTCACATGCTGTCTATGTCGATGAGCAGACTACGCCTCACATCTCCATTCTGCTCCAGTCGCTCTTTCAGACCGCGGATCTGCTCAGCCAGTGTGGGGTTCAGGTCAAACTCAGCTGGGAACTCAGATATCCAGTACCTGACAGAGAAAGAGAGACGGAAGACAGAACTATGACACAGAGTAGCTGTGCATGAAATAGGTCTAGGCAAGACATCAGGAGGACGAGTATTTTCGGTGAATAGTCTTGCCTCAACTGCTTTATGTGAATTCACAATACACCTCTGTGATACAACCCAGCTGCCTTATGACAAAGAACATCCACATCTTTACAAGAAATATGCACTGCATGGCCAGATAGTATGTGTACTCCACAGCCATAGATTCTTTTGTGCGTGAAATAGGTCTGCATAAATGCATACATTTCAAAACCATTAGCATTAATAGGGAGTTCTCCTTAAGGGGGCGTTCACACATAACATGTTTTTGCAGCTTTTCCACCGTTTTTTTTATGTTAACATGCACTAGATGGACGTCTTTGAATGCTCCGCTTACATATCACATCTTTTGCAGAATCTCACTTTGACAACGCAATCTAAAAACGTGCCATTGAAGTCTCAAGACCGTGCATTTTTTTCCATTTCACTGCCATGGAATGGCATTTTTGCATTTTTAAATGCAAAAACGTGTTCTGTGTGAATGGCCCCTAAGGAAATTTGCAAGCTGTGAATGTCAGTATCACTGATTGGGTGAACATAGCATGCAACGTGTTTAAATAATGGTTTTGGGCCATTAAATGGCCTTTTCCTTCTGGTTAACATGTTTTCTGTTACTTTTCATATATTTTTATATATTGTTTGTGCACTCATATTACTACAAATAGGTAAAAGGCTACCTGATCTCAAGACGAAAATATACCTGTGGGAACTTTTTCGCAAGACGCAAAATACGTACCAATACATATCACTGCAGTTTCCAACAGAAATGAACACTAGAGGTGGTAAAACATCGAGCACTTGTAATCATTTTTGTACACAGTTATGATTACAGCTCCATATGATTCGCTTTCCAGACGTAACAAGCTTGCTTAGGATATGGAATCCTTGGGTATGAATCCCGTCAAAAACATGACTCACGATGAAAGAGCTGAAAGATGAGAGATCAAAAAACAAGCTAAAACGACATGCTTGCAATTGCGTTTTTACTTCACATTCGCTTTTGTTCATACTATCGTGTAGGTTTAGGTGAAGTGCAGATGGTACATTATTTTAAAACGTCACGGAGCATTAGACTTATAGCGCTACTCAATGGACATTTCAATTCAAAACTGCGTTGATACCTGCAAAACCAACGTCACATAAAACGTACCATATGTACGTTCATCTGTTCCGGGGGGAAAAAAAGAACACTCTTTTAGCGCCACTCAGTGGACATTTCACATCGAATATGTCACGAAACTTGCATGGCGGTACGTATTTCATCATGAGATCAGGTTGCAAAAAGTGCAACTTGCAATATAGCAAAATTAGTCCAGCCTTCTAAATAAAACATCCAATAGCCAGTTGGTTAAGTTATTGCATAAATGCCGTTAGAAGCTCAATTTGCTATAGAAGCTAAATGCTCTTTTAATGCTACACAACATTTATGAGAAAGTTCATGTTAGATTTTGTTGTTGATTTAAAATATTTTATTTAAAGGCATAGTACACCCTTGTTGGTAACCAAACAGTTGACAGTAACCATTGACAAAAAAAAAACACGATAGAAGTCAATGGCTACCATCAACATTTGGTTACTAACACTTTTCCAAATTTTGTGTTCAACAGAAGAAAGAAATTAATACAGGTTTGGAACGACATGAAGATTTGCATTTTTGGGTGAACTGTCCCTTTAAATGTAAGCGTGGCAAGCAGTTTTTGAGATTTCATGATTTCCCCATTCAGGTAGATAGGACTTGGTCTTGGATGCCCAAAATAGGCTTTTAAAGGGACTTTGTTCTAATCTAACACCTCATCGTTTCACACTGAGTTTCATAACACAGGGTTAAAAGCAGCACTAACCCCCTAGTGAAACATTGCTTTTAAAGCAGGGTTTAAAAATATGATAACCCAAGGTTAAGATTCGCATGAAAAGCCCATTTAAAGCCCTTTGGAAGGGTATTGTGATACTGGAAGAAAAAAGGTAGTTGCTACTCTATTAAAAAGTTTGTATATGATGGTTTACAGCTTTATACTGTTCTTGATTTCATGCACCTGTTACTAATGGGTTTATATGAAATAGCCGAACCTTGGGTGACTTCAAGCTTTTAGCCATGTACAGTTATTATAAAAAATAAATAAATAAATAGGTGAACAAATGGGTTTTTAACCTACTTGACAAGGTAACAAATCTGAGACTGGCGATTTGCAGAACAATCCTGTTCCTGAGACCTGTAATACTGTCAAGGTAGCTCCACTTCATTATTATTATCGGTTGTTAGGAGAGTGATGGAAACAGTTTGTGATGCTGTCAGCCCTCTCTATAAATGACAAAACCCCACCCATGACCGAATGTACTAAGTGCTAAATGTCTAGCATAAAAGCCAGCCTGTCACCTTCGAAACTAAATGTACAAAGACTTGTATTTCTTTTCTGGTATTTGACATTAATGCTAGTTTTTTGAAATACAGAGTTCTGAGAAAGTACAATGTGACAGGTCTGCTGAAGAAGGATACTTGCGCAGGAGTTTCTTAGCTAGGTCACCGGATGACAGGTACCAGGGATGCATGGTGAGAAACATTCGCACGAGAGACGGATCCTTCAGAACGCCTTCATTGTCTGCGAAGAAGATAGAAAATCAGACAGACATTTGCACATTAATTAATATGAATCCATTAGCCTATGACTTACATTTAATACTCAGCTTGAAAATTTTTGCACTCTTATAAAATGGTCTTTTGTGGAAATATATATATATATATTTCTCTATCCACCAGGGGGTCGAACTAGCTTGAAAAAAAATGACGACCCCTGAGCTACAGAAATTAACATGAGAAACACTGAAGATGATTGAAGAATATTAAGAAACAAACTCATATAGTGGAACAAGCCAGTGTTGTTCCGACTGGCTGATCAGAGTGTTTACACAAGAGAAAGAGGAAGCAAATATGACCACTGACCAAAGGCTTTGATGCAGGCTTCCACCAGCTCATCCACGCTGGCTGACTGATCCGATGAAACGCTCTCCATCCCTTTCTACTTCACTGTTCTCCACAGCCCCTCCTTTTCCCCCCACTTAATTTTCCACTCCTCTCTTTGATCCCTCTCTTTTTCAGTCTGAAAACGAGACAACGCCATGCGCGGCAAAGGAAACAGAATCAATAAAGCAGAGAATGGTTCAGATGTGAGAGGTGTCACTGGTTTTTCATTTTCATCAAAAGCAGACAAATCCTGGTCACACATGGATAATACGGTGAACAAGACTCATCCGGAGAAAAACAAGGTGCATAAAAGAAAAAGAAAATCCATAGGAACTGTTCTCAAACAACAGTAGAAGAAAAAAAAATAAGCCTTAGAAAGATTTTCAAAGGAACTTACCCGTTGAATCTGGCATCAATGGTCAAACAGTGATCATCTTTGAAAGCAGAAGTGCTAATGAACGCAGGGCTTCAGTAGAGCCTACTGAAAACCACAGAGGGACTCACTGGGGTTCACTCCAAGTACAGCTGCCTGTAGACTCAGTTTCCTGTCAGTTGAGAAAGTTACAGCTGTTGCATTTCCTGTTCATAATGTTTCGAGACTTTTTTCACATTCAAAACAAAAATGGGTGGAGGACATGGGGTGAGAAAAAACAAAAAAAAAGTAGTTACAGCAAAATTCTTAATCAGTGTTTTTGTATTGGTTCCAGTTAAAATATCGAAACATCTAATGTCTAAAAATATCTAAAGACAAACTTAGTAACCTAAGATAATAAGCATTCTAAGAAATTAAGTTTTCAGAGAACATGACTGATTTATTTTTCTTCCTGTTGCAGAGTATGTTTCCTCATTGGCAAATAGTTTTTACGGAGTTTTATGCTTAAAACAAGAAATATATAATGTATTATCAAGAAATACACATATACATAATTAAGAATTGTTTAAATATATTATCTTAAAACAAATCATTATAGCTTATGAAATTTTGCTTCTCAAATAAATTTAACTTTAATTTTATAAATAAGAAACAAGAAATACTGTATAGATTATCTATTTATCTATCCATCTATCTATATTTATATACATACATATATAATAGAACATTATTTAATAATTAATTAAAATAAAACATTCTAGCTTATGAAATTTTGCTTCATTTAAGGATAACTGTGCATGTGACTTCCATGTGATTTGCTTTAATGGTAAATCAGAGAATCACAGGACTGTGCTTATAAAGCATGGACACAAAAGTGTTTGACTATCCACAATGCACACTGCTGAGGGTGTGATCAATGTGAAATTGAATAGTTGTGTTGGCTCCCCTCAGTGGCCACATATTGTTACACACTGTAATTTATCACTCTGGCTATTACTGAAGCTTGAATTGATATTAAGACTGAAATGTCAAATAATCAGTTTTATTGAAAATATATATATTTTTAAATCTTTCATTCAATACATTTTGAAAGCAATGTTTCAACAAAGTTAAAATTCTGAACCTGATGGAATAAAGAGAAACTATAGCGTTAATTTGAAAGAAAATTTTACATATGATTGTGATTAGGGTATGAAAATATTCCGACTGCAAAAACTTTAATAATTTCATATTATTATCAATATTATGTTGTCCTGTCTTATATTTATCTTAAATGTAATTGTACATTTTCATTATATTTAGTGTAAATATAGCAAATTAAAAAAGATCTTGCAAATCTTGACCATTAAAGCAGATCTTGGCTAACTTATAGCCAAGATTCAAGTCTTAATAGATTTATCTGGTTAAAAAAAAAATATATATATATATTATATATATATATATATATATATATATATATATATATATAAAATAAAGCAAAGATACAAAGATATCTAATAAGAACGGATTATTTATTTATATTTTGCAGTGTATGGGGCTGATGAATGTTTACATAAATAAATAAATAACGGCACATTATCCGGTTTTGCTCTGAGGGATTTGTCAAGGTACTGCAGGGGGTCTGCAAAAAAAAAAAAAAGCAGGATATTTTTAGTAAAAATGCATGAATATTTAATGACCTGATACGCATTATATAATGTAATAATGTTAATGTGTTCATTTTTATGGTGTATAAAATGAGATTTGTTGGTCCCTGGGTTAGCTGAGAATCTGGGTCTGCTATTTTCTACGAAACAAACTGTTTATTAAGTTTGCAAAAACATTTCATAATTTAATAGTATATTAATTTGAACAAGATTGAGAATTCATGTGTGGTGCTCAGCTGTTATATATATAACTATGCGAGCCGCATGCCGTTCAAATATCATGGCCTTTCAGTTAGGTCATTGCAGCTATTAATGTCTCTGGCTCGAGAGAGTTCTGGATTGTTGGAGTTGTAGTTCAACTTAAAATACGTGTATTTATATTTAATTTTCACTTCTACTGTACACATTTATCAATCGCCTAAAACAGAAATCACCTTATTCTCATTTTCAAAAAGCGTAGTTGCTGAAAACTTAATTGGCGAATGGCTGCGCGCCGTCTCCGCCCACTAATTAATATTCATGACGGTACCTTTAAATAAGGAGAGCTGTCAGTGTTATATGGGTGCTATTGCATGCGGTCTGGTGTTTACACTCTTACCTGAACCCAAGACGAGACTGTTGTCACCATGTCTAAACCACTGTCAGACCACGACAGGAAAAAGCAGATTTCTGTGAAGGGGCTCGCCGGTGTGGAGAATGTGACAGACCTAAAGAAAAACTTTAATCGCCATCTGCATTTCACGCTGGTGAAGGACAGGAACGTATCCACCAGACGGGATTATTACTTTGCGCTCGCGCACACAGTCAGAGACCACTTGGTAGGCAGATGGATCAGAACACAGCAGAGTTATTACGAGAGAGACCCCAAAGTAAGTTCATGCATGTTGAGGTTCCACCAAAACAAAAGCAAGTCCATGCATGACACGACTGCACCAAAACAGAATACATTTTTGTATGCAATTAATAACGAGTCAGTGAAGCTCTAATAACATTCCATGCCATCTGTGCGCTCGAAGAGGTTGCAGTAGCAATGCCCTGCTTGACCACAGCATTGTTGACCTTTTGTGACCCTTCTTCACTTGAGAACTCTTCTGGTAGACTGGGATCAGCACCCTATGCAAAATATAAATAATTCACTAAAGGATCAACTTTAGCACGTATTTGACAGTCTAATATAATTGTTTTGCAATGATTTCAACTAGCATTAACATACAGATCTCAACATTGGGAACATGAATGAGTATTTAAGATGATCAATAGCATGAGCTGTACATTACTAGGTCAATAATGCATCCTCAGATTATTGCACTCTATGATTTTTCATCTTTAAATAAGAAAGCAACTGTTTTATACTTGTATAATATTTGATCAGTTTCACAACATATTTCATTGAAATGCTACTAAAGGGACATTTATTATATATTTTAGAAATATTAAAAGGACCAAGAGGCAGAAACAGTATGAAAAGAATGTGTCAGTATTCAGGGCATCAAAATCTGAGTCTGAAGATGGGAGATGAAACCACAGCTCAGCGTCCCTGACCTTTTCCTCTCCAGTCCAGCCTGAAATCCCTGGATGGAAGAGGTGTCTAGGATATAAAGGTCAAAAGTTGCTGCCTAAAAGAAAGGTCACTGTAGAAACATATATGGGAGGATGAAGTGACATGTAATTCAGGCTTATAATAAATCAGAGTTACATAAAGATTATACAAACCTTTTCACAGGAAATATCATAACCTAAAATGACCTGGACTTCTTCAGAGACTTCCATTCAGATTCTTTTTCCGTAGGTGGACATTAGCAATAAACCTTGACTTGATCATTAAAAGCTCCAATGAGGCTCATGACTGTTTTCTTGAAAATGTGACTGCGGAAGTGATGTGAGAAACCGGTTCCATGAGTTCAAAGCTTTTGGATGCTATGAAATTGCTGGTGTGGGCAGAAGTGTGCGGTTTACCTGGACATTGCCATCTTTTTTAGTTTAAACTGTTTTCAACATCTTGTACGACACATTGGTCTGCACTCAGACCTTCTTCATTAGCTGCTTTACAGAATAAGATTACACACTCTGTAACCTTTGCTGGCGACCTCACTGCTGGTTATTTTTGCTGGAGTCAAAATGCCAGTGTTACATAACACCAGTGACCTTCCCCAATCTCTGACTAGTCTGTTTCAGCCCGTCATGCCGCCACACGCCCACTCTCACCTCCACTGTCTCTTTCTCTCTCTTGCTTTTCAAACCCAACACCAAAGGAAGGCCTAAAATGTCAAAGGCTACAACAGGGATGGTATTAGATTGCCATGTGTAAATCATCCCTCTGCCAGGAAGTAATAAAATAGTTTTTAATAAAGTCTAAAAATAGTTTCCAGGCTGAGGGCGGTCTGTGGAAAGCTTGACTTGGTAACCCTAAATCAATATTTCGAAGTACATAAAAATTATGTAAACATTTTAAAATATATGTTAAAAAATAATAAAAGAAAGAAATACTCTTGATTTATTCTGTTTTATCCTCCTTGTGTCTATTAGCGCGTTTATTACCTCTCCTTGGAGTTCTACATGGGCCGTACCTTGCAGAACACTATGGTGAACCTGGCACTGGAGAATGCTTGTGATGAAGCCATGTATCAGGTAAGACTACACAGTGAAGCCAGTGTAATGCTTTAGGTGATTGTTTGAAACCAGTGATTCATTACATACATTGTTCTTCAGCTGGGTCTGGATATGGAGGAGCTGCAAGAGATGGAGGAAGATGCTGGACTGGGAAATGGAGGCCTTGGTCGTCTTGCTGGTTAGTAATCTGACCTCGGGTTTGAAAGGGGAACCATCATTCTCAATAAGGATTTTTTGAAATTTGTCTGAAAATATTGGAACAGCCTGTTCTTAAAAATTTCAAAGCTAAAGAACTTTTCAAAGGCATGAGAAATCTATTTCTGAAAAGACACACTCACCCTTGGTATCTCTCTGTTTTTGTCTGTTAGCTTGCTTCCTGGACTCAATGGCTTCTCTTGGTCTGGCTGCCTATGGTTATGGCATCCGCTATGAGTTTGGTATCTTCAACCAGAAAATCTCCAGTGGCTGGCAGGTAGTTTAAATTATCTTTAAAAGTCTGACTTGATTTAAAAAAAAAAAAATAAAAAAAAAAAATAAAAAACACTATTAATTTTAAAGGGATAGTTCACCTAAAAATGAAAATTCTGTCATTAAGGACTCACCGGCATGTCATTCCAAACCCATAAGACCTTCATCTTTGGAACACAAATTAAGATATTTTTGATGAAATCAGAGAGCTTTCTGACTCTCATAGGCAGCAATGCAACTGACGCATTCAAGAAAGGAATTAAGGACATTGTTAAAATAGTCCATACGGTTCAACCGTAATGTTATGAAGCTACGAGAATCCTTTTTATGTGCAAAGAAAACAAAAATAACGACTTTATTCAACAATTTCTTCTCAGTTCAGGAGAGTACCATGATGCATGCGTGTGGTGATACTGACGCAAGAACCTGCATTCTAATGTAGAACCTGGATGTGCTGCGCCTTGTTTACAAGCAGAGGAATGCACATGCATGCATCATGGTACTCTCGTGAACATGCGTTGAAGTCTGACATGGAGAAGAATTTGTTGAATAAAGTCGTTATTTTTTATTTTCTTTGCGCACATAAAGCATTCTCGTAGCTTCATAACGCTACAGTTGAACCACTGATGTCACATAGACTATTTTAACGATGTCCTTACTGCCTTTCTGGGCCTTGAATGTGTCAATTGTGTTGCTGTCAATGCAGGGTCAGAAAGCTCTCGGATGTCATCAAAAATATCTTAATTTGTGTTCCGAATGAAGGTCTTATGGGTTTGGAACGACATGAGGGTAATTTATGGCAGAATTTTCATTTTTGGGTAATTATCCCTTTAACATTATTATTTAGTAGCGCTTGCTATTTCTCACACTTAGGGTTAGGGGTTAGTAAACTACTGTCTAGTAACCACTTAGAACACTCTAACAACCAGCTACCATCGGCCTAACAACCATCTATCATCACTTTAGCAACCACCCAGACAACCTAAGCAACCATGCCATGCAGCATATATTACAACATCACGCAGAAATTTTACTTAAAATTACTCTGCAGACATCTTAAATAATATTGATGATTGACAGATAGAAGAGGCAGATGACTGGCTCCGCTATGGTAACCCATGGGAGAAAGCGCGTCCAGAATATATGCGCCCTGTGCACTTTTATGGTAGGACAGAGCATCACCCGGATGGAGTGAAATGGGTGGATACTCAGGTATAGGATCACCATTCATAAAGCTCTATGTTTGTGTGCGTTAATACTATATTCATAAACCTATTTCATTTTGTTTCCACAGGTTGTCTTAGCTCTGCCTTATGACACCCCTGTACCTGGATACAGAAACAACATTGTAAACACCATGAGGCTGTGGTCTGCCAAGGCCCCTTGCGATTTCAACCTGAAAGACTGTGAGTACCAGCAACAGTTACTATACAGTTACATGCTAAGAAGACCAGGCTAGACTATGCTAAAGTTGCGTTTACTGTTTTCCGGTGAATTTTTGTGGGTGAAATCCAGTCATTCCAATAGGAATAGTCTATGGAAGTTGGTAATTGTGACTTTTTATCTCAAAATTTAGACTTTTTTCTTAGAACTGTGTGATATAAAATATAATTGTGAGAAATAAAGTCATAATTGCGGGATATAAACTCGCAATTGTGAGTTTTAAAGTCAGAACTGTGAGATATAAACTTGCAATTGCGAGAAGAAAAAAAAACTCATAATTGCAGGATATAAACTTGCAATTGCGAGTCCAATTATGAGGGGAAAAAATCTATTTTCTTTCTATTGTGAGTTTATGTCTCAATTTTGGCTTTCGCAATAATTCACAATTGTGTTTTAAAGTCAGAATTGCAATATGTAAACTCATAATTCTGAGAAAAAAGATTATATCTCGTAATTCTGACTTTATAACTCACAATTGCGAGTTTATATCACACACTTCTGACTTTATAACTCGCAATTGCGAGTTTATATCATGCAATTCTGAGAAAAAAGTCAGAATTGCAAGATGTAAACCTGCACTTGCAAGAAAAAAGTCAGAATTGTGAGATAAAAAGACGCAATTATTTTTATGTTTTATTCAATGGCGGAAACAAGCTACCATAAGAATCCAGGAGTGAGGGTTCCTTTTTGCCTGCAAAATTTCACAGAAATTTCATTGTGTGAACGTACCTTGACAGCTTAACCATTCAAGCTGTTGTCTGCCTCACATTTTCTCCTCCCATCCGCAGTTAATGTCGGTGGCTACATTCAGGCCGTGCTGGACAGGAACCTGGCGGAGAACATCTCTCGTGTGCTCTACCCCAATGACAACGTCAGTAAACACACAACTGATCCTCATTTTAAATGAATAGTTAATCCGAAAATGGATATTTGGTCAATATTTACTTACCCTCATGTCATTTCGAACCCAAAATGAGAAACTGAGGAAAACCCAGGCAAACACCTATCTTTGCATAGCAACAACACAGAACACTCTAGAAACATCAGAACATCACTCGATCAATCAACTATCATCATTCCATCAAACATAAAACCTGAGCAACCACTTATCTACCACCCAAAGCACCCTATCAACCATCTATCATTGTTCTATCAACCAGAACATTAGCAACCACACAGCTGGCTGCTCTTACAGTGTACAAAACCTGAGGCTTTCAAGCTGTAAAAAAGGACACATCACAAAAGAATACCATTCAGAAAATCTCTGGGTCAACTATTCCTTTAAGGACAGCCATAGTTTCATCACATGGTTTTTACATACCTGCCTGAAGCTTTCGGTCCCTATGTTCTTGTAGTTTTTTGAGGGTAAGGAGCTCAGATTGAAGCAGGAGTACTTTGTAGTGGCTGCGACTCTCCAAGACATCCTCCGTCGCTTCAAGGCCTCCAAGTTCGGCTCCAAGGATATCGTGCGCACGGACTTCAGCACTCTGTCTGACAAGGTCGGGATATCTAAATATCTTCTAAAGTCTCAGTTAAAGATGTTTGTCTTGAAGTTGCCTTCAGTGATGGAGGATGTGGGTGTCACAGCTCTGCTCTCTTTTTGTTTGGCTGCTTTCAGGTGGCCATTCAGCTGAACGACACTCACCCTGCCTTAGCCATCCCTGAGTTGATGAGAGTGCTGGTTGATGAAGAGAAACTACCATGGGACAAGGTTCGACATTTTTACTCTGAACATTGTAACTGAATCATTCCTTTATTTAGTTTCATACAGCACTGAATGACTCGTAACACTAGAGGGTGACAGAGTACAAAGAAGCTCAGTCTCAAAAATCATACTGAACATCATCATTACATTCACTGTTTGTTATGAGTTTAAAGGAATACATTATTTGTTCATTATTTGTGAAAGCGTTAAAATTCTGAAGTTGCTTTTAAAGGAACAGTTCACCCCAAAGTTTCAATTTTGTCATCATTTACTGACTCTCATGTCGTTCCAAACCTGTATAAGTTTCTTTCTTATGTTGAAGATTTTTGAGGAACTAAACAGTTGTTGGTCCCCATTGACTTCCATAGTAGGGGGAAACATAACATAAGAAATGTTCAGCATAAGAAAGAAACTCATAGAGGTTTGGAACGACATGAGGGTGAGTAAATGATGACAGAATTTTCATTTTGGGGTGACCTATTCTTTTAACATAAATGAAGTCTACTGGATAAGTTGTAGGACAAACTGTGCTGATTTTCCTCACTCTCTGCAGGCATGGGACATCTGTGTTAAGACCTGCGCATACACCAATCACACTGTGCTCCCTGAAGCTCTGGAACGCTGGCCTATCGACCTCTTCCAGACCCTGCTGCCACGGCACCTCGAGATCATCTACGAAATCAATCGCCGCCACATGGAGGTCCGACTTCTACAGAACACAAAACTATAACACAGTTTTACACTGAAAATTGTGGTCAAGGTTTGGCTGATTTGGTACGCTGTGATGCAGGCAAAAGCATGTTTCTTCATTGACAGCCATCTAAAAGTATCCAAAATATACATTAGTTTAACACAAACTACCATTCTAAAGTTTCAGGTCAGTATGATTTTTTTTTTTTATTTGAAAGAAATTAGTACTTTAATTCAATGAGGATGTATTTAAATTTACGAAAAGTAACAGTACATACTTTCACAATGTTAAAAAAACAGAATTTCAAATAAACACTGTTATTTTGAACTTTCAATTAATGAAAGAATCCTGAAAAATGTATCAGTTTCCACAGAAATATTAAGTAGAACTCCATTTTAAACATTTTTCTTGAACACCAAATCAGCATATTAGAATCATTTCTGAAGGATCATGTGACACTGAAGACTGGAGTAATGGCTGCTGAAAATACAGCTTTGCCATCACAGGAATAAATTACATTTTAAAATATATTCAATTAGAAAACAGTTGTTTTAAATTGTAATATTTTAACAATTTTTTTACCATCAAAAACTAAATTTTACCAACCAAAAGTTCTAAAACGGTAACGAATAAATCATAATATCAATGCTAAAAGATGCCACAACTGTAAAAAGTGTGTTTTGTGAGTGTGTTGTATACAGAACCCAGTTTTGTTTGTTGTTGTAGCGTGTGTCCTCTCTTTACCCCGGTGATATGGACCGCTTGCGCCGCATGTCTCTCATTGAGGAGGGCGGACAGAAGAGAGTCAACATGGCTCATCTGTGCATCGTCGGCTCTCATGCAGTCAACGGTGTGGCACGAATCCATTCGGACATCCTCAAAGCTACTGTGTATGTATTCAAACACACATACAAACACACCATGTCTGTCAGATATCTTTACATACTGTACATTCACACGTCATGTGTCACAATTCCTCAACAGACTGAAATTTAAGTCATCAGATTCAGATCATTAAGAACTGAATCGGTGAACAAATTGTTCCGTTTACACAAAACAGACTGAACGTTTTGTTGCCGAATTGTTCTTACTGACTGAATAATTAACTTCAGTTTCTACTGGTTTTGAATGACGAGTAGAATGAGAAAATAATGACTACTGTTCATATACTAAATAGATTTAAAGACTTCTATGAGATGGATCCACACAAGTTCCAGAACAAAACCAATGGTATCACCCCTCGCCGTTGGTTGGTGATGTGCAACCCTGGTCTGGCTGAAGTCATTGCAGAGGTTGGTGCAGTCATTCATAACTTCATTTATTGCTTGTTAACATAACTGACTGTGACTTCTGTCAGCAGAAGTTTGTGTGCACTAATTGTAGATTTATATAATCACTTATTCCTGCTCTAAATTCTTTGGCTTGCTCACATATTAGAAAATCGGAGAGGACTTCATCCGTGACCTGGATCAGCTGAAAAAGCTTCGTAATTTTGTCAATGACGAGGCTTTCATTCGAGATATCGCCAAAGTTAAACAGGTTAGAAAGAAAGGATATGTGGCACATATCAATGGCCCAGTAGGTTTGGAATTTAAAATTGATTGATGTTCTCACCTCTTCTAGGAGAACAAGATGAAGTTCGCTGTGCACCTGGAAGAGCACTACAAAGTAAAGATCAACCCCAACTCAATGTTTGACATTCAGGTGAAGAGAATCCATGAGTATAAGAGGCAGCTGCTCAACTGTCTGCACATTATCACTTTCTACAACCGTGAGTGACTCCTGCACTTTCACTCCATTTTGTCCCCTTTTGCACTATCACTATTAATCAGAGATGTTTTTTTTTATTTGAGGAGAATTTTTGTAAAATTTTTGGATTTTACTATCGCTTTTAGTAAGGAGGAATTTTTCTCTCTTTTTTTTTTTTTTTTTGGCATTTTTGGAAGAGAAAACAAGCATGAAAAATAATTAAAATACCATAAAATAAAATAACAATATTTGGCCCACATCCCACCATTGCTATCAGTCAAGGGTGTTTTCTCCAATGAGAATTTTTAAACATTTTTTAGGCAAAAATAATTTAAAAAGCTAAATAATTCATAATAATTACCATAAAATAAAGTAACAATAGTTGCCCCCTTCTCCTTATTGCTATTAGCCAGGGGTGTTTTTCGCAGAGGATAATTTGTAAATATTTTTGGAAAAGGAAATGAGAATAAATTAATGACTGATTTATTGATTTATAAAAAAAAAATAAAAAAAAATTAAATAGCATAAATGAACAAATAACCATAATATAAAATAAAATAAAATATTTTACAAAAATATAATACTGTCCAACACACACATCATCAGATACAGCTGTTAAATTTTTTAGCGGAAGGTATTATGACATTTTTTTGGGGTGTTACTTCTACTTTGCAGGCATCAAGAAAGAGCCTAACAAGCAGTGGACCCCAAGAACAATTATGATCGGAGGAAAGGTGATCTTATCATGCTATATGATTTAAATGCAGTCAGATGTTTATTTAATTCTTTTGTTGTATTTGAATTCTAAGTGTCTGATGATTATGTTCTGCTCAATTCTTCCCAGGCTGCTCCAGGCTACCACACAGCTAAAATGATAATTCGTCTCATCACAGCTATTGGTGAGGTGGTCAACAACGACCCTGTAGTGGGCGACCGCCTCAAAGTCATTTTCCTGGAGAACTACAGAGTCACCCTTGCTGAGAAAGGTGCCAAATTGCAACATATGTGAATATATATGCGACTAATTTTAAATGTTTAAGTAATTTTGCTTTATTTTTAACCATATCTTAATATTTTTATCATATAATTTAAGTTTTGATAATTGGAGATGAGCTTTACTACCAGTGTTATTTTAGTATCGTTGAGATACTTTTATAGTTTTATTAATACTTTGAATTAGTTTTTTTATGTATTTATGTATTTGTATATATTTTATATATTTATTTTATATTTTATTTTAATTTTACTTAAAGTTTTAGTAATTTAAGGGTTTAATGTTCATTTTAAGCTATAATGTTTAAGTTTTTTGTATGTTAAATTAAATAAATGAAAATGAGAAATGTTGAATTGGCAACTAGTTTTATATTTAATATCCGTTAAAGTTTATTTTACTACAAGTAACAAAATTTTTTTTTTTTTTTTAGTTATGAACTATATAACTACAGACGCAATCTCCAACTGATATTAAATGTAATTAATAAATTAAATAACATGTTTAAAATATGCTGACAGGTAGCATTGTAGCCTTTGTGGTTAATGCATATTACTTAGCTAATTAATATTCATCAGCCCAGTTTTCTGTGTATAGTGACATGATGCATGTATTCCCCACTTTAAATAATTCTACTTATACTGCCTTATTTTCACCTGAATGTGTGAGTCATGTGATCATAAAGATATCCCTTTTAATGTTTTTCTTTCTATCAGCGGTCCCTGCGGCTGACCTGTCTGAGCAGATCTCCACAGCCGGCACAGAAGCTTCTGGAACAGGCAACATGAAGTTCATGCTGAACGGAGCTCTGACCATCGGCACCATGGACGGAGCCAATGTGGAGATGGCAGAGGAAGCAGGAGACGGCAACCTCTTCATCTTCGGCATGAGAGTGGAGGATGTAGATGCTATGGATGCTAAAGGGTTGGGAAAATACTAATTAAATACAAATTTTTAAAATGTACTTTTTTAATTATTGTACTTTTGGTAGAATTTAGAGAAATAATAAACACTCACACAGTGTATGTACTGTATATGACATGAACTCCTTCCATCTGGCAGATACAATGCATCCGAGTACTACAATCGTATTCCAGAGCTGAAGCAGGCCATTGACCAGATCGCAGGAGGCTTCTTCAGCCCAAAACAGCCAGACCTCTTCAAGGATATCGTCAACATGCTGATGCACCACGATAGGTAGAGAAGCAAAAACAAGAAACACATTGCCATTCGCTGGCGATAGCCTTGTGGGCAGCACGCTGACATACAGCACCGTTGAGCTATGGGCGTAAAACAATAACATTAATATTGATATTCTTAAAAAATTGTTACCAGATATGTAAGGCATCAACCCTGCAAACCAAATTCTTCAATTTTTTTAAATATTTTGTAATTTAACAACAACTATATAATATATAACATGGGGAGCTAATTATAACTTAAAACTCTTAAAGGAACTTACAGACTATTTGCTGTTCAATAAAAGTCTGATTGTATGGTTTTAATGCATTCAGTTCATTTACTCTAAATTAAAAAAGAAACCTTCTATCTGTGACTTTTAAATTAAAGGGATAGTGCACCCAAAAATGAAAATTCTGTCATTAATTACTCACCCTCATGTCGTTCCAAATCCGTAAGACCTTCATTCATCTTCAGAACACAAATTAAGATATTTTTGATGAAATCCGAGAGCTTTCTGACCGTGCATAGACAGCAACACAACTGACACGTTCAAGGCCCAGAAAGGTAGTAAGAACATTGTTAAAATAGTCCATGTGACATCAGTGGTTCAACCGTAATTTTACGAAGCAACGAGAATACTTTTTGTGTGCAAAGAAAACAAAAATAACTTCATTCAACAATTCTTTTCCCTTAAGAAGAATGCACATTGAATGCACACGCATGCGTTGTGGTACTCTCGATAATGGCGGAAGATGGTAACTTGGGGGAGAAGAACTGTTGAAT
>CM077259.1:16314425-16631925 GCA_039654775.1 Spinibarbus caldwelli
GAAATTGCTTGTACTTACTATATTAATTACAAAGAAAGAGCCAGTAATGCATTGCATTGCACATGAAATTTTGATGTAGAAAGACTGAAATAGTACTTTTAAAACATGTTCCAATAATCTTAATATATTTGTATAATATATTTGTATCTGTATAATATCTGATTTAATCATTTGGATAAACACATCTGCTAAATGATTATATTTAAATCTGTTATGCTGGAATGTAATTGTTTTGTGATTACAATGTAATTCTATTTTGATAAATGCATAGCATGACCCATTAATGAATTTGTCTATAAATGTCTATAAATTAATTTATCAGGGTTTTTGACCAACATACCTTATCTTTATGTTCCCACAGATAAATTTTACAGCCGACTTGCTCCTCAAGGCAGAACATTGGGTTATAAACTCTATTCATCACGTGAATTGTGATACCTGTGATTTTTCCTGTTGCTGTTGGTGTCTGAGCCATGGCTTTTTCTGACCTGCTGGAGCATGTCGGCAGTACAGGACGCTTCCAGATCCTACATGTCACCTTGTTGAGTATGCCCATCCTGATGATGGCCAGCCATAACCTGCTGCAGAATTTTGTGGCTGCTGTGCCACAGCACCACTGCGCCCCCCACGCCAACCTCTCAATGTCCTCTGTGGGTGCTGGGGATGTGCTGCGGGCCTCTGTGCCCCTGGGTCAAAACGGCAAACCAGAACGCTGTAGACGCTATGCACATCCTCAGTGGCATCTTCTGAGCAGCAATAGTTCAGAGAGCCTATGGGAAGAAGGTGTGGAAGAAATAGAGATGCAGAGTTGTGAGGATGGATGGTACTACAACATGACAGAAATGAGCTCAACTATCATTACTGAGGTAAAAGGTCTAGCATCATTAATGCAATAATTTAATGAAATCATATATTTTTAGATGCAACTTCTGAGTAGAAATACTTCGAGTCACAGCACTCTTAGAAATAAAGGTCCCCAAAGGTGGTTTTTGCAGCAATTTGACCACTTCTTTAGCTAGTCAGGCTGGTCTGGTCAGGCTGGGAGAACAGCTGGTCAGTCTGGCTGACCAACCAGCTTAATCGTCATGGGAGACCAGCTTGACCAGCTTAAACCCACTAAAACCATAGACTGGTTTTAGCTTTCTTTTTTCAGCAGGAACATTTTAACAATCTAAAGTACCTTTTCACCCTACAAAGAATGTTAGGTTCCAAAAGGGATTTTTCACAGTAATGCAACATAAGAACCATTTTTGTTTCCTCAAAGAACCTTTCAATGAACATTTTTTCTTAGTGTGAGGAGCATTTTAATAATCTAAAAGAACCTTTTTCCCATTACAAAGAACTTTTTGTCCAATGGAAAGGTTCTATGGATGTTAGTTCTTCAAGGAACCATCAATGCCAATGAAGAACCTTAAGAGTGTTTATGACCTGCCGGTCCACAATACTATATGCAAACAAAATACAGTTGTAATGTTTATCCTGTGTGTTTTTAATCGAATGCTGATTCTCTTTTAGTGGGATTTGGTTTGTGACCAGCGTGCCCTAAAGCAAATGAGTCAAACTACCTATATGGGAGGCGTCCTTGTGGGAGCAGTCATTTTTGGGGGACTTTCTGACAGGTTGTGACAGGTTTTACTATTAAATATGACAGCAACAACAACATTATAATCATAAACTCTATTATATTGACCCAGAAATGCAGTAGCACACTAATTAGATTTCCGTCTTCTGATGCAGGTTTGGTCGGCGTGTTTTATTGTTGATCTCTAACCTGATGATGGCAGTTGGAGGAACATGTGCCGCCTTCTCCACCTCCTTCACCATGTTTTGCATTTTCCGCGTTTGCTGTGGCATGGCCCTGTCTGGTTTAGTGCTCAACTCCTTCTCTCTAAGTGAGTACAGTGAATTACAGCTGTAAATTATAGGTTGGCACCTATTCAATGTGTGGAGAAAAAACATTGCATTTGACTGACATTGTATTTGGCGACATCTTGCTTCTCCTCAGTTGTGGAATGGATCCCCACGCGTGTGCGGACGGTAGTGGGCACAGGAACAGGTTACTGCTACACCACGGGCCAGCTGATCCTGGCAGCCGTCGCTTACTGCATCAGAGACTGGCGCTGGCTCACACTGGCCGTCTCTCTGCCTTTCTATGTGTCCTTTCTCTACTCATGGTGCGTCTCCTGCTCACGACTGTTTCCACTTTTAAAATATGTAAAGTACATTACAAGTACTGTCAGTATTTACCACTTCTTTTTGGGTTACATAAATACACTAGCATTCAAAAGTTTGGGTCAGTAAGATTTAATTTTTGCATCTCTTATCTAAGACATAATAAAAACAGTAATATTGTGAAATATAACAACAATAGAAAATATTTTTTCTACATATATATATATATATATATATATATATATATTTTTTTTTTTTTTAATTAGAATTAATTTGTAACAATGTGAAAGTCTTTACTGACACTTTTGAACAATTTCTGAATAAAATTATTATTATTATTATTTTTAAAAATTAACCCCAAACATTTGAACAGTGATGTATATTAGTGTTTAATCTTTTAAATAAATCAATAATATTAAGCAGTAAATAATTTAAATAATAATTAAATAACATTTATTTATTGTTATTTGAGTAATAAAAATACATTCATATTATATTATACTAATTATACTATTAACAATGATTATTCATTTAAATAATAATTTGAAAAAAGTGAAAGTGAAAGTGACGTGACATGTGGCCAAGTATGCTTACCCATACTTGGAATTTGTGCTCTGCATTTAACCCATCCTTAGTGCACACACACAGCAGTGAACACACACACCATGAACACACACCCGGACCACAAAACCAGTAATAAGGGTCAAATTGTTGAAATTCTGATTCATATACATCATCTGAAAGCTGAATAAATAAGCTTTCCATTGATGTATGGTTTGTTAGGATATGACAATATTTCTCCGAGATACAACTATTTGAAAATCTGGAATCTGAGTGTGCAAAAAAAATCTAAATATTGAGAAAATCGCCTTTAAAGTTGTCCAAATGAAGTTCTTAGCTATGCATATTACTAATCAAAAATTAAGTTTTGATATATTTATGGTAGGAAATTTACAAAACATCTTCATGGAACATGATCTTTATTTAATATCCTAATGATATTTGGCATAAAAGAAAAATCGATAATTTTGACCCATACAATGTATTTTTGGCTATTGCTACAAATATACCCGTGCTACTTAAGACTGGTTTTGTGGTCCAGGGTCACATTTAAATAATTATTACTGTAAACCAAATGACAATTTGCACAAAGCAATGCTCAACTCATTATGCCTATGAAAAAACGGCTATTAAAAAATCCTTGTAAGAAGTCATCCACTTGAAAGTCTGTGTATATCTGGCAAATACAGTCAAACCAAAAATTATTCAAACACCAGATATAATTTTTGATTTATTTTTCCTAGTGGGTGCAGGATGCTAGAGTTCATTTATGTAAGTGAGGATAGCAAAATAACGTTAACTGTGACATATCCAAAAACTCTTCATACAGTGGACTACCAGTAAAACTGATAAAAAATTGAGACAAAAAATTTGATTTGACACCTTGACCTGACCATGTTTTGTTACATACCTTTCTATCAAAGTTATTTGACATTATCAAGATGAATTTGTTCTGACACAGTTTAACTCTTGAGTTCTTGTCATATTTTATTACCACTTTCTAAACTATAGCGAATAAACTGTGATAATGTGAGAAATGTTGAAGGTGTCTGAATAAATTTTGGTTTGACTGTATTTAGCGATATGAGATCTGATGTAGTGGATTCTAGTCATGTTATTATCTTCTGCAGGTGGTTCTTAGAGTCTGCTCGTTGGTTAGTCCTGACTAAGAGATCAGAGCAGGCAGTAAAAAATCTCAAAACGGTGGCTCGCATAAATGGACGGCGTGCAGAAGCTGACAAAATCAACCTTGAGGTATGACATTATGTATGACATATCAATTTCAGCATTGTCCGAGAATGCATTCAGAATGCTTATTCTGTTGTGGTTGTGCATGCAGATGTTGCAAGAGTCAATGAAGAAGGAGATGGCCTGTTCAAAGGGGTCTTACAGCGTTCTAGACCTCCTGCGCACATCCTCAATGAGAACCATCACTGTGTGCCTCAGCGCCGTCTGGTTAGTCACTCAATCCTAGCATTTCATTCATTACCAACCAGCATTTGAAAACGATCACACTTTTGACCTTTGAACTGTAACATCTCAGGTTCTCAACCAGCTTCGCCTACTATGGTCTCTCCATGGATCTGCAGAAATTTGGGGTCAGCATTTACCTTATCCAGATCATCTTTGGAGCGGTGGATATACCAGCCAAAATCTTGGTTACGATATCCATGAGCATGTTAGGACGAAGGCCATCTCAGTGTGGAGCTCTTGTACTGGCTGGCGTAATGATACTCATTAATCTTCTGGTGCCTTATGGTGAGAATTTGAGCCTGGTTGGCAGTAGAGCACTGTAATAATAAAACTGCACTCTCATTGTCACGTGGGGTCATTAGTTTTCAATAGCTGTTATTCCAGTGAGATCTGGAGGTTTGTCTGTCCTTCAATACCACAGAAATCGAGACCCTGGCATTTCAAGTTTGACATTCACATGGCTGATCGTGTACCTATGTTTACGTGACTCTTGTTTTTGTGCATGTGCAGACCTGCAAGTGTTACGCACCAGTCTGGCAGTGATAGGGAAGGGCTGTCTGGCTGCGTCCTTCAACTGCTGTTACCTGTACTCTGGAGAGCTGTATCCCACAGTCATCCGGTAATTAACTAGTGTCAGCGTCATCCTAAAACAAAAAAAGGACATTGGAGGTGGGGGTAGTAACAGTCTTATTAGTCTTATATTATTTAGTTTATTTAAAGGAATTAAATAATTGAAATGGATTTAAGAGGAAAAGTAGAAGAAATGTAATCAAATGTATTACTTTTTTGTCAAGTAATCAATTTGAACTACTGCAATGTTTTATGTCTTATACATTCATGAGTAAGAGTGATTGTGTGCATATTTCGAAATAAAAATATTACAAATTTTTTTTGCAAATAGTTCAAATTGATTACTTATTCCCTTAAATCCATTTAAATTTTTTGTTTAATTCCTTTAAATAAATAAGAATCACCTGATTTGTAAGTCTTTTTAGGTAACACTTTATTTTAAGGTGCCCTTGTTACAAGTTACATGCACTTACTATTATAATAACAATAAATTATGCATAATTACATGCAAGTAACTCTAGACCAAACCCTAATCCTAATCCTACCCATATAGTAAGTACATGAAGTTAATTAATATTACTCATCACTTAAATGTATAATTACACTGTAACAAGGACACCTTAAAATAAAGTGTAACCTCTTTTTATTTAAAGGAATTTTATAAAAGACTTAAGTGAAAAAGAAAGAAGAACAGTAAAAGAACAAGAAATTAAAAATTAATTAGAAATTAATTAATTTGTAACTTAATACATTTAAAAATTTGAGAAAAGAATTTTGCATTTTTTAAATATATGCACAGATTAATTAATATTCATAATGCAAAATTAAAAAATGTTTCTTGTCACGTAGGCTAAATGATTCATATTATATTTTTAATTCAAAAGGGGGAAATTTGACCAAAAAAAAAAAAGTGTAGATTGCATCACTGGATATTGGTTATTTAACATTTCTATTGTAAAATGGTTGTCCAATATCAAATGTTTAGCTACTAGCATCTTACTCGCACTCTTTCAACTTTGAAGATTTAAAATAAAAATTAAACAAAGAGCAGTAAATCCTGCCTTCTTTGATTTGATTAGCTTTAGTCATTTGGAAATTGATAAGCACTTTTAGACCGCTGAGGCCTAATAATATAATTTTTTTAAACTTTTGTCATCCCAACAACAAACAAAGTATTCTCAAGAATATCAAATATCGGGAGTGATAATGTGTCCCTTCGGTATCTATGGTTACGGCCCTGCATTGTCCATCATTTTATTTCTTTTTGACAAGTACTAACAAGATGTGCAGAATCCCATTCTATTTTTCAGAATAAGTGATGTCAGCTTATGCACTTTTCTTATGTGTCCTCTCAGTCAAAACGGAATGGGATGGGTGTCCATGATGGCTCGGTTAGGGGCAATGGTGGCCCCCATGGTGCTTCTTCTTGGGGAGGATTTCCCATGGCTGCCTGGTTTTATCTACGGAGGGGCTCCGATTCTCAGTGGGATCTTCGCCTTCTTTCTCCCAGAAACCCTTGCACAGCCTTTGCCTGATACTATCCAGGATGTGGATGACAGGTGAGCTGGTGATGGTCTGATTCACATTAAAGTTGTGCTAGCTGGATCTGATCCACAAGACATGATGCAACTGATGTCGCAAGAGAATGTTGCGTCAAAAGTTAAAGTGTAAGTGACATGAGTGAAGTGTCATGTCTAAATGGGTAACCGTAATATGTTTTTCGACTCTTTCACTTATTACAGAGGTTTCGGATGGAAAAAAGACAAAAGATTACCTGAAAAAGAGGATTTGGCCAAGAAGGATCCCAGTTGTGTCCTCCTGAAAGAGTTTGTCTGAAACAGTCACTTTACTTTACATCTGAACACAGTACTGGAATACACAAATAGAGATGATCATTACCATACAGAAGAGAACTTTAATGTTAATATGATGAAAACAACCAAACATTATGAAGGAGTTTCCTTGAACTTGAATGATAAATGGTATGGAGTATCTTTTTATTTTTCTGACTGTAATTAATATGTTAAAAATATTATTTACTTGTACAAAGTGAGAAATAGTGCCTTGAATGGAGCTTTCTGCTCTTTAGAAATCTTTTACTGTTTTATATATATGTATGCGTGTTTGTGAATTTTTCTTGTTTGTTTATTATATTAATGATACAAAGAAATAAAGCAACAGAGAACACAAATTTAAAAGACTGCGGTTTATGTTTATTTTAATATTTATTAGATCACATGTAGTCTGTAAAATGCATCCAAAGTATTAATAAATATCCATTATTTTGTAAAACAATTTCATGTCCGTCTGTCATTTAGCTTGTTGACACTTGGTGGTTGATTACATAATCTCACAGGAAGATTAAATTATTTTGTATTTAAGTATTAAAAAAAAGTCAGCAAATAAATTAGCGAAAATTTCATATGTACAAAAAAAAAAAATGTACATTTGTATGTACATTTAAAAATATACACTTATAAATTACAAAAAAAAAAAAAAAAAAATAGTAAACTGTTTCAAGAGTCTATTTCTAATACAATGGCTGAGGGAGAGATGATGAATTTTACTCTTTTAAAAAGTCAATGAAACTTTTTTCCGCCTGTAGTCTGCCATTCACTACTATAGACATTTACCCTTCTATGATGACTGCACCGTCTGAGAAGAAATGTGAAAAAAGGGTCTACAGATTTATGAAAGCTTTTGTCTTGAGTAAAGAAGGGGACACAATAATACTGGTATGGATATAAAATGGATGAAAATGGATATAAACAACTGAATTGTGTCATCAGGAAAAACATGTTTTTCATGATTAATGAAAAATATGGTTTGTAAATCTCTTCTCTTTCCTGTCAAATCTGCACGGTCATATCTAATACAAGCATTAAAAAATACAATCTTTTGGCCAAAACAATAGATTGATATCTTACTTTTTCACTGTTTTGTTTGTCATAACTAAAATACTGTTTACATGCATTTGAAGAGCCATTAAATGGACATTTAATTACAGACTACTAATGTGGCAACTTACAGCAAACTGGGATGAATAAGACCATGTGTTCACAAAGGCTCAAGATGTGTAAAACAAACTTTTTCCCTAATGTTGGAAATGTATAATAAAAAACTTGCAAGATATGTCAAGGTATACGCTTATACAGAAACAGAAAACTGATAACCCGACCAGAAAATTGTGTAAACTAAGACAACTATTACAATTATAACACTTATTATTATTATTATTTGACAAGTGTATGCATGAAGCAATTGAAACAAATTAAGAACATATTGCTAGAGTTCACCCCTAAAAATTTGCCCCACGTTTTGTCCTTAGTCCTTTCTAGTTTAACCATAAATCTCATAGTATGCAAAAAGAATCTGAATGAATTATTATTTTTTATTTTTTTTTTGCAGCTGGCACATGTTCTACAGGGCTCATCAGGTTTTATGAAGCCATACTGTTATGAAAGAAGATTGTTTAGTGACGAAGAAAGTGTCACTACATAACTACACGAATGGAATGAATAATCTTAATAATGTATAACTGTTCTCGGCGCAAGACAGTATAACTAACTAAAAATGCTTAACGCGCAAAAAAACTACAACTCCCACAAGCACGCGCATGTTACCCATGAGCGCTTGCTGCAGTCTTGCCGCACATTCCGGTGTGCTTTACCTCTTCCTGTTCATTACACACTCGATTTCAGGGCATCGAGATGTCTGGGTTTCTGCGGGGAATCGCTCCGGTTCTGCGGGGGTCAACCATCACCCAGAGAGCCAACATCGCCACACGCCCAGCCAAGGATAAGTTTGGGCCCGTTGTGAGTATCTGTAGATCTCTGGTTGTTTCCTCTGCAGCTCTTGAAGGGCAGGCCATGATCTCCTTGGTATTCACCTTTAGACTCACTGTGATGATCAAAAACATGCATGCAGTCATACAATTTTGCTCTAATCTAGGTGTTGATTATGAATACATCATATTTGTACTTTCGCACTCGTTTTGGACTGACAGGCGATAGATGGTTGAACTGAATCTCCATTTTTAAGTCATTTTCCTTTAAAGAATAACTCAAAAGTAATGTAATACTAGTTTTAAGGGTCATTTTGTTTATATTTTGAGCTATGGGGCATCACAGATCTTCCACTAAACGTAGTCTGTCAATAAAACAATACTGTTTTATTAATCAAATCCAAGTTAATATTTCTTTTTATACATTGTTTCTCCAACTGTTTCTGCTCAACAGGCCAAAATTAATACTTAAGATCTCGAGGGCAATTTTTGAGTCGCATGATGGCATCAATTAGCTTGCATTTATATCAAAAGACAGAGATATTAAAGTAGCACCTGAATGTTTCCATGAAAACTAACCAGTTATTAGCATGTACAGCTCTAACAGCTCTTTGGTTCTTGTGTCTATTTTTTACAGGAGACAACAATCGGTCTGGCCATGTTTTCTCTTACCATCCTGGGACCATCTGGGTGGGTTCTGGCCAACCTGGAAAGCTATAAAAAGAAGGGCACTGCTGAGTCCGAGTGATCCACCTGTCATGGACCGAAAGCAGTTTGTCTGGTTTTATTGCTTTTAACACGTTGGGACCACCATCTCACGGACCTCCAGCTTACCTAAACAGCAGAACAATTTCTCTCCTTTGAGCCACCCGCTACCTCTCCACGAGAGCGTTTACTTTCCTCCAGACACTCCGGTCTTTGTTACACTGAACTGTGTGAAAATATGTAATCATGGGTGATTCAGTTCTCCTTCCCTGGAGCTGTTACAGTTCAAATAAACCATTATTTAAATCTTATATTCTGTGGCTCTCTGTTTTCCATTAATTTTTGTTTTGACAATACTGGAAAAAGATATGTTTTTCAGTAGCTTGTTATATGAGGCAAGGCACCAGTGACAAACTCATAAAAGATTAATTTTGTAAGTGTAATCTTAAAACAAATACATCATACCATTAAATTATTTATAAAATAAAAGCTAAATAGTTATAGGTGTGAGTGTGAGATAATAGGTTTTAAATCTTGTATACTAGCAATTCAGTGAATTAACTTTACTCAGTAGGCTTGTACATCAAATATAGGATTATTGATTTTTTTAGTTTGATAAAATGTTGCATATGGATAGTTCTCAAAATACAGTGACAAACATACACGAGTTTTCAGTCATGAAAAAGATTTCATATAATCAAGAAACTGCATATTTGGTGGATGTTTGCAGATTTTTAAATGGTCTGCTTTTTAATACACCTGATTCAGATCACGAGCTGATTTGGAGAGAATCCCATTAACTGAACAGAGTGTTACATGGCATAATATTTTTCTATAATATTGTTTTGCACATACACTATACAACAATTTAGACATTATTTCAGAAATATTCGAAATTATTTAATGGTATGATGTATTTATTTTAGTTTGATATATTAGTTTGGCCCTTAGAAATGTCATTATCTTTGAGATTTTGTCAGTGGTGCCTTGCCTGGTTCGTGAAAAAAGTTCTTAATTATTAGTAATTATGTCCAAATGTACACTTACCACCAGCTTTTATGAAAAAAAAATCTTGAACTCAATTCAAAACATACACATTCAGAAAAGCACCCTTTTTAAACACATGAAAACAAACGTAGTGATCAGTGTATTCAGACAAACCGGAAGTGGGTTAATCTCCAATCAATCAGGTGACCGGAAATGACTGTTTAGCAGGAACATGGCGGAGGAGCAACAGCAGGAGATCTCTCAAAAAGAGGCTGATGGTGAGAATTATTTTACCGCAGTTTGGCCAGAACCAACTTCTGTTTGTTTCAGTTTGCAAATGCGGATGTTATTTTAAGCTGTGTGAAGCGCGTGTGTTGAAGGGATGAGCAGCTAGCGCTTTGCTAACCTGCTAACAACAATAGCTGAGACTTCATTGTTTATGTTTTAAAGCACTTGTTTCGGTGCCCAGATCTTTATAATATGCTGTATACGATCATTAGCATCATATAAACATTCAAAATGCACAGAAGTGTGACACATAAGCGTATTAAAAACTGTAACTTTACCGTGAAGCAAATGTAAAAATACCATTACACTCGTAGTGACAGCAACAATAATGTTTATGACTGACCATGTACAATTATGGTTTTTGCCAGTTGTCAAGTAATAGGCAAAAATGTCAGTATTTTACATGTAATGTGTTTGTTTTTTTTTGTTTTTTTGACAGGGCTGAATTGTCTTGCATATGATGAAGCCATTATTGCACAGCAAGATAAGATTCAGCAAGAGGTAACTGTTAAGTCATTCTTTTAATAATTTATTTATATATATATTTTTAATATTGATTTTTTTGATGCTTTATACACATATTGGTCCTCTAGAACAAAAGGCCTTTTTGCGATGCACTCAACAAGTGATGATTTTGCTTTGGTACAATTCAGAGAAATGTTTTAAAATCAGGGTTGTTATAATTAAGTAAAATTAAAACCATAAACATTTATTTTGAATATTTTATTGCAGCTAGTTGCCAAGGAAACATTTACTAAAGCTTTAACTATAATTGAAAATGTAACCATTAAAACTAATTCAAAATCTTAATAAAACTATAATAATATTTCAGTGATGCTAAAATAACATTAAAATCAAACAAAATGTGGCAGTTTAAGACAGGGTTTTTTTTTATGATTCAGGGTCTAAAAAATATCAGGGATTTTGGGCATTAAAATAAATAAAATTTCTAAAAAATTTGTTCAGTCTTTTGAAAACTCAGGGCACCCTGATGATTTGTGGCATTTTAGACTCATATACATGTATTTATATATGCACATGTTGCGTATTAAGAAAAATGGCAAGTTTTAATCTTTAACCCATCCTGAATGTCACTGTAGATAGCGACCAGTGTTCCTCTGGTGTCAGAAAGACGGGACCTTTCCGTCCTTAAGCGAGAGTATGCTGACGATGACCCCATATACCAGCAGAAGATAAGAGTAAGTGAGCTGCTTCAATAGTGAATGAATGTTTATGGAATGTTATTCTTTAATTATTATTTTTATTATGCACTTATCTTTGTCTTTTATCTCAGTTATCTAGTCTCATACCATAGACTTAAGAGAGCATATATTTAGTATATCCAAGCTTCCTCATCTCTCTCTGTTCTTTTTAACAAATTAAACTGTTTTGTCAACAGGACTTGCAGAAAAAGTACTCATCTATACGCAAAACACGGCCAGATGGGAACTGTTTCTACAGAGCTTTTGGTTTCTCACATCTGGAGTCTTTACTTGAAGACAGCAATGAATTACATAGGTAACCACCTGCCAGCCTACATTCAGCTGAATGAACATTGTTTATTCATGCCCTTGATAAAACAATTCCCACATTACAAAACTGGTTATTAAACTAAATGTGTTCTAAATGACACTGATTGTTTCACATCACACTGTTTTCACTTTCAGTGTGGACAGACAAATTACTTGTTGTGTCAAGCCTGTTCAGATCATTTACATGAAAGTATGAGGAGAAGATAATGGTCTCAAGTAGCTTCTCTAACCTTGAGTACATTCCTCTAAGACTCTGTTTGGTTGTGTTCACTTGGCAGGTTCAAGGCTATTGCTGCCAAGAGTAAACAGGATCTCGTGAGCCAAGGTTTCACTGAATTCACCATTGAAGATTTTCACAACACAGTAAGTCTTTGGATGAATATGAACTAAAACATTTTATTTTTATTTATTTAATTTAATTTTTACATTTCTGTCCAGGGTTATTTGATTAATTATGTACTATTATAATATTTATTAATATTTTAAATTAGCTTTTATTTGTATATTTTTATTTTAGTTTGTGTTTTTGTCATTTTTATTTATTTTTTTGCTTGTTTAAATATTTCTATTTAGCTTTAATTCAGTTTCAGTTTTATTAAGTTTAATACTTATATCAGTTAGTTGCTTTTCATTCCATTGATTTTCATTTATTTGCATGTGAAAGCTGGAGACTGAAAACACAAGCTTGTGCAGATTTTTATTTGATTTATTTTTGCAAATTGCTGCTTAACAAAGTTAATTTAGTAAACTCTGACTTGCAAAATTTGTATTACTTGAAGACGTGTCACCAATATAAGATCGATATGCCATGTCATGACCTCTTAGCTAAATTAAATTAGATTGTATATTTTTGAAAGTATTTATTTATTTATTATGGTGAATTTGTATTTTAAAAAAAACATGCCACTGAGCGTGACATCACATCATGACTTATGTAGTGTCCAAAGAAATTTTGTGTGCTCAAAGTCTAGTGTGACTATGGCTTAATTTTTAAGTTTTCATATAATTTTTTATTTTATTTCAGCATTATTTCAATTGACTAAAACAAATTTTAATAATTTTAGTTAAACTAACAACATTGGAAATGTCAAATCAGCTCTGTTTGCCCTTTTTGCGGTCAGTAATAATCTTAAATGAGTTTCGTGTATAATGAATTTCCTCTTGTCTTGTTCACTGCAGTTCATGGACCTGATTGAGGCTTGTGATAAGCAACCGTCTGTAGGTGAGCTGCTCAGCTCCTTTAATGAGCAGAGCGTGTCAGATTATCTTGTCGTCTATCTGCGGCTGGTGACCTCTGGGTACCTGCAGAGAGAGGAAGACTTCTTCCAGCACTTCATAGAGGGCGGCCGCACCGTTCGAGAGTTTTGCCAACAGGTAACACTGAACAACACCTCATTTCTGACTTGTGTTGTAATTTTGAAGATGTGATTCATTTTCATCCAGTTCTTGTAGAGTCACCTGTTCTTCAATGACTTTGCAACATTTTAAACCAACATGTCGTTCTGTTTTGGCCAGGAGGTGGAGCCCATGTCCAAAGAGAGTGACCACATTCACATTATAGCTCTGGCTCAGGCTTTAAACGTATGCATCCAGGTGGAGTACATGGATCGAGGAGAGGGAGGAACAGTCAATCACCACATCTTCCCTGAAGACGGAGAGCCCAAGATTTTCCTTCTCTACCGACCCGGCCACTACGACATCCTGTATAAGTAACTGATCTGCACCTATTGCTGCTAAGGCCTCGTCTGTTTCTGTGCTCTGGGTTTGACTCGACTCTAAACCTGTGAAATGTGAACACAAGAGCCCAGCACTCAACATTGCAATTTCCTGTCAAAACCCCCTAAAGACTCTTGGAGAATTTGGGAGAATCTGTTATAACAGGCACTGGACATTGTACAGTTTTCTTTGAAACACCTGCATCAATTTTTTTTTTTCAGTTGTATATACAGTATATGGTTATTTCATTTAGTTTTTTTTTTTTTTTTTGGTTTGTTTCTTGTAGTTGAAAACTGCCTGTCATTTGTGATAGGAATGGAATTGCTTAACCATGTTTGACTGTATTTGACTTTCATGAGAATAAAAACAACTTGCAGTAGTCATAGTTTGGATAGCCACGTTATTGTTTAATGTGTGTAGGTTTTAAAAAAAAATCCTAAATGGTCTTTATTTAAATCAAAAATGGTGTGTCCATGCTGCAATTTAAGCTGGACACGCACTAACAAAAACCCACGTGGTTCCTCTCACAGAAGACTGATGAAGGATCTTGGCCCAACACCTTCTTTGGCTGGCAGCACTGCCACAGAATCACAAAATGAAGGAGGGATGAAGACGTTCGGGTCCTCGATTCCCTCCACTAGGTCAAAGAAACTACGGAAAGAAGAAATGCGTTAACAAATCATGTCTTACGTGTTGGTCTTCAGATGCATTTGAACTTGGTGACTTTTAAGACTTTATTCATCCATGGAGGTAATCAAGGTAAAATGCATGGACAAAAACAAATGGGTGGTAGTATGAAATAATTGGTAATAGGAAGAAACGCAATCCAAAATGGTGGGATAAACAAGAAAGAGTGTTCCAATGGGGTTTATACACTACCGTTCAAAAGTTTGGGATCAGAAAGATTTTTTGTGTTTTTAAAGAAGTCTCTTATGCTCATTAAAGTTGTTTTTTTTTTTTTTTTTTTTTTTTTTTTAATCAAAAATACAGAAAAAAACAGTAATATTATAAAATATTATTGCAATTTAAAATAATGGTTTACTATACTAATATACAAATCATAATTTATTCCTGTGATGCAAAGCACTGAATATTTAGCATCATTACTCCAGTCTTCATTGTCACACGATCCTTCAGAAATCATTCTAATATGCTGATTTATTATAAATGTTGGAAACGTTGGAAACATTTTTGCTGTTTAATATTTTTTGGAACCTGTGATATACTTTTTTTCAGGATACTTTGATGAATAAAAAGTAAAAAACAACATTTATTTAAAAAAGAAATCTTTTGCAATAATATACATTACCATTCCAATGTTTGGGGTCTGCAATTGTTTTCTTTTTTCGTGTGTGTTTTTTTTTTTTTTTTTAAGAAATCAATTTAGTTTTTTCAGCAAGGCTGTGTGCTGAATTAATAAAAAGTGATGGTAAAGACTCGTATTGTTAGAAAATATTTATATTTTGAATAAATGCTGTTCTTTTGAACTTTTGATTCATCAAAGAATCCTGGAAAAAGTATCACAGTTTCCAAAGATTACAAGATTACTGTTTTTTCTGTATTTTTGATCAAATAAATGCAGCCTTGGTGAGCATAAGAAACGTCTTTAAAAACATTAAAAATCTTACTGATCCCAAACTTTTGAACAGCATGTAGATATAAATATAGATTAGATATATAGATATATGCTTATATACAAACACTCACATATGTAGGGATGCCCTATATTTAAAAAACAATGTTTAAAATGTTTACTTGGAGACTATTTTATTAAGGTTATGTCTGCATCCAAGAGCCATTCAGCACCCTACATTTGTCATTGTCATTAAAAAAAATCAGTTGTTTTTTTCATGCTTGAGGAAATCTTGTACAGCATTCATGAAGCACACATTTTGTTTTATTTATGTGCATGTTATTCTTGCATGAAGACGGCCTTGATCAGAGGAAGAGGAAAGGCAATGTAAACAAGTGTAATTGGTTAAGGGAGTCACTGTTGCGTAATCTCCTGTTGTTCTTCATCAGTATATTACAAATGTGGTTAGGTTAAGGACAAGATTGCAGACTTGATTACAGAAGTATTATCCATGGGTTTTGGGTTTTAATGAAAAGCAGAGTTAAACATGGTTACAGTCTCTGTATGGGACAGGGCAGCCTACTTGACTAACCTTGTCATGACAGTTAATTCCCCTTTCTGTGTAAAATCGAGGGTGTAGAGAGGCACACAGCCAAGCGCAGTGAAGGTAAGCAGGTAGTGTTCTGCAAAGAAAAATTCAAAGAACATAAGCCAACTAGCAAGGGAAGTTAGAGTTATTTTCTATTGGTTTATTTAACCTAAAATGATAAGCAACTTATCCATACATCAATATCACTATTTATGTAATACTTTAGTTTAGGGACCAGTTCTCACTAGTAACTACTTGGTTATTAGCATGTGTATTACTAGCATGTTTTATTAATACTTAAAAAGCACATAATAATGCCTTATTCTGCATGACCATATTTTAGCATTTTAGATCCCTTAATTCTACCTCATAACTAAACTTAATAACTACTTAATCCCTATATATACACACACACACACACACACACATATACATACATATATATATATATATATATATATATATATATATATATATATATATATAGACACACACTGCCATTCAAAGGTTTCGGATCAATAAGATTTTAATGGAGTCTCTTATTCTCATCAAGGCTGTATTTATTTGATCAAAAATACAGAAAAAAAACAGTAATATTGAGAAATATTATTGCCATTTCTAATATTGTTTTCCTATATTAATATACTTTAAAATATAATTTATTTCTGTGACACAGCAGTGAATTTTCATCAGCCATTTCTCCAGTCTTCAGTGCCACGTGATCCTTCAGAAGTCATTCTAATATGCTGATTTATTATCAGTGTTAATACTGTTGTGCTGCTTAATATTTTTTTGGAATGTGTTACTTTTTTCTTTGATTCTTTGATGAATGAAAAGTTAAAAAGAACAGCATTATTCAACAAATAAATCTTTTCTAACAATATACGTCTTTACTATCACTTTTTATCCATTTAACATTCTAATAAAAGTATTCATTTCTTTAAAAAAATAAATAAAATTACTGACCCCAGTGTTTAAATAGTAGTGTATATTGTAACACAACATTTCTATTTAAATTTCTAACGCTGTTCTTTTTAACTTTAATTTAAAGAATGCTGAAAAAAGTATCACAGGTCTCAAAAATATTAAGTAGCACAAGTGTTTCCAACATTAATTATAAATCAGCGTATTAGAATGATTTCTGAAGGATCATGTGACACCGAAGACTGGAGTAATGATGTTGAAAATTCAGCTTTGCTTCACAGAAACAAATAATATTTTAAAATATATTAAAAATTAAATAATTTTTTTTCTTTTTTTTTTTTTGATCAAACAGATACAGCCTTGATGAGTTTAAGAAACTTAAAAAAAACATTAAAAACAAATAGAAAGTTTAAGGTTTTTTTTTTTTTTTTTTTTTAGCTGTTGCTGGGTGTTATAAACTGACTGAAAATCATCTTGCAGCATAACGGCGTACATTACCTTGTGTTTCTTCCACTGTTCCATTCCAGTTATTGACCAGCAGTCCTTGTCCTGGTAAAGAGCTGCTACCCAAGACCATTTGAGTCAGGAAATGGGCATCATGGGGAACCCCAATATGTCTGAATGGGTCCTTTAATGCTGTCTTAATGCAAGTTTGGTTGTGGTAGTGGATCTCATAGTTGACTCCCTGTTGAGGCGAGAACAAACTCTGAGTCATATCAGCAAGAGTCAGCAACACAATGTGTAGCAGTGACACATTTACAAAATTTATGTTTTGCTATTAATCCTTAAACCCTGTTACTTTACCTCTCTAAAGAGAAGAAGCCTGTCAACAAAGAAGGTCTGGTTGCCTTCCTTTCCAGCTGCTAGAACTCGGACATTCTGTTCAAAGGCATCATAGGAGAATTTCTCAAAAACACGCAAGTGCTGTCCAGGGATGAACTGTGTTGACGAGAAAACAAGAGAACACTTTCACATAAATCACAGTTAGCATTTGCATGAGGCAGTTTTCTCTAGAGATAAGCCAACTAGTAAAGGAAGTTAGACAGCCGACTTTATATTGGCCATACATTCAGGCCAAAATGACAAGTTTCTCTGATGAAGTTTCTCTTTTTTTTGGACAAAATAGTTTAATATTCTTATCAAGATGGCCCACTTACCGCAGTCAGTGCCCCCTCAAGCAAAGGTGGAGACTCTGGAAGTCAAGAGAGAGTGAAAAGTTTTATTTAGACTCCTCAAACAATTGTAAACAAGAATAAATTTTTCATTTTTCAACTGCTAAAGCTCCAGAAAGTTTACTATAATGTGCAGGCAAAAGACAACAGGTCAGGAGGTCTTACTGCAGGGTTCAGGCTTCTGCGCACAGCTGCTGAGAATCAGGCTCAGGCAAACTGGGATCAAAAACAGAATCTTCATTTTTACTGTGGAGTGCTGGCAAACAGGAGCCAAAGCGACTAGTAGCAGTGCTTCCAAGTACGGCCCTTCTTATATGGTCAGATCTGGATCGTCACTCCATGTTTTCAGTCTCACCCACACTGGGACTTCTGGATATCTAGTCAGTGCATCAGATGAATAGAAGTCTTAAAAGTGGTAAAACAAATTAATTGTATGTAATACTCTGAATATTATTCCTAATGTAAGTGCAAAATAGAATGAGGATTGGATATTTTTGAAGTTCCAATAATAGGAAATAATGGGTGACAGGTAAAACCTGAACTGGAGTAAAACTCCCCTTAGTCACATGGTTAAGACTCAGCATATTATGATCTGAGATTTGCTTGCCATAGGTCAAAGTTCAAATATAGGTGTTGGTCATGTAATAATTTACTGAGAAAAACAAGATCACCTGATGATATTAAACACTAAAATAAGTTGTTGCACTCTGAAAAAACTGATACAGGCTGATGATTATAACTTTCCAAAAAGGATAGGTTTTGGACTAATTTTGGCCTTGAGCTAAACCCAAACCCAAATAAAACCAGCAAATCATCTCATAATTTTTGTTATCTTTTTTTTTTTTTTTTTCAGCAGAAAACCCATTAACAGCTCTTATTACATGGCTTTCTGAACGACTTGATTCTGATCGGTCAATCACAGAAACCAGCCATCTGATATTTTCTAAAATTCACTGCTGTACCAAGAAAATTAATGTAGCAAAGAAAACAAAAAAGCAACACTTCTTACAAGTTACTCCTAATGTAACTTGAATACCTGTGCCATTTCACTGCCAGTGTAAATAACGTTCTGACTGCTGTCCATCTGAAGCTTACTGGGGTAAGTAAGGGTGAATCAGGCCTCAGAATGTTAAAACATTTTAGCGACTACACAAAGCCACATCAAAGAAAACACTTAAGGGTTAAGTGCTTCATTTATAGAGTTCTCGTGTTCTCATGCACACACCTTTCCCTTTGGCATACAGATTTATACAGTCTGGATTACTGTTTTGCTTCTGATTGCTTCTTTACTGCAGTCAAAGTACGGCAACCACTGTTCATCTGTCAGGAGATCCATGCAACTCATATGACATTCGATGTGGCTTCTTTGATCACAGAAGCTGTAAACAGTTACTTATTGTTGGGTTCAAGAATAAACACATAGTAAGCTGAACATAATTCAGTATGATATTTTCTTTCATTCAATCTTTTGCATTAAATGGCCTGTAATTACAGTTTATCTGAATTCTTGGCAGGATCAAAGCGTTATATTCCAGGTTTTGAGGCTGGAGTCACCAAACTGGTGATTTAGCACAGATGAATCCCACACATTTTATTTCACATACCGTTTTATTATTGAGGACCTTCGAAGTTGCAATAAACGCTGTTGACCTCTCAGTGCACTATTGTGCACTCAGTGAGTGAGATCATTGGCAGAGCATCCAATCATTACTTAGATCTGGACTTTTCCTCTTCTTGCTCATTCAAACTCCTTGTATTGTTATTAAAATTTTTGATTAAAGAAAGAAAAGCAGACAAGGAGGGTTTTTTGAAGGGTAAGTTCACCAATTTTCAACCAGTTTTCAACCTTTGTATTGATTCAATTTCTGTAGTATAAATAAATAAACAATGTGTATTATTTTTTCATTGTTACCTGTTTCTTTGTCAGTAAAAGTCTGCCTAATGACATAAAACAAGTCATCTGGCAGACTTATGACAGTTCCGAACTTTTGTGAAAACTACAGATCATACTTATGTATTTTGTATCCCTTCTCACGGACAGTGTAATTGAGCCCAATGCATTATGGGTGGTTAATTATGCATTATGGGTGCCCTTTTTTCTTTGTTTTCTCCTATTAAATTACACAGAGATATTACTTATTGGACCAAAAAAACAGTTCACAGAATCTCTTGGATTACAATTTGCATCTAGACGGATGTACTGTTACGTCCTCTACAGTCAAAAATTTGGGTGTTATATTAGACAGCAACTTGTCTTTTGAAAATCATATTTCTCATGTTACAAAAACAGCATTCTTTCATCTTAGAAACATTGCCAAGCTACGGAACATGTTACCTGTTTCTGATGCAGAAAACCTAGTTCATGCATTCATGACCTCTAGACTGGACTATTGTAATGCACTGCTAGGTGGTTGTCCTGCGTCTTCAATAAACAAGCTACAGGTAGTCCAAAATGCAGCTTCAATCTTGATCCGAGCCCTACAAAGATCTGAGATGACCGAACACCTGAGATGAGATAATGCCAACCCCCCCCAGAGGACCTCAGATTATGCTAAACCTGGAATAACATACAAAACTACCAAATTTCGCTTTAAGTTTAATCACTTAAAATTTAAGTTTAATCAATTAAAATTTAAAATAAGTTTAAGTTTAATCGCAACCTATAATCCCTGCAGTTAATAGTGTTCACCGTCTGTTTGATTACATGTAATTTAACCAACTGCATGATTTTCTCTATACCACTAATAACCTACTCCTAAATATAATGTATAAACTTAAAATTGTCTGTAAAGCTGCTTTGCAACGATTTGTATCGTGAAAAGCGCTATACAAATAAACTTGAATTGAATAGAATTGAATGAATTGAACATTGTTTTTCATTGATGATTAAAGTGATTTTTTTGCCCCGAAAGAAAGCACACGTTTTCAAACCCTTAATTAAAGGCTATCCTGAAAGGCTGAAATGTTGTAGACATGAAAAGTCCATTTAATAATTTTTAGTTATTTATATGCGGCTGTCAAAACTCATTTTAATTGAAAACATGACTATTTAAATGGCTGTCAGTGCAAAAAAGTGCACCACAAAATGTAGGCATCGACCAGCAGTTTTACTCTTTCTGACCAAAGGCAGATATAGGGAGTTTTCAGGAAAACACCTGTTATTTGCGGTTGGTGCCACTAGTGGTGTAAAAATGACACTCTTCACCTGTAAATAACCCAGCATATTCAGTATGCAGGATGATCCAGATAACAGTTGTGTTCCATTTGGCTTGGCCGCCAGGCTTTTTTCTCATGTGTTGAAAGAACCTGTTCATTGAGTGATTGATGTGTGCATTGCTTCATCACAGAGACACATGTGAACCATCAGATGCTGCACATCACATTTTCACATGCACCCTCCGCCACACTCCATCAGAGATCATCATGTTCTGCCATGAATCAATGGAACACGATGGAGAAAAGTTGACTTGTTGAAGCAGATCGTCTGAAGCTCAGACTGAAGATCATTAACAGACTTCAATGTTAAATTTTACTTTCATATGCTGCATCTGTATTTTGTTTGGAGTGTAGACTCCATTTAGCCTTTGTGTCATGATGAAGAGCAAGCACAGGCAATTAAACATGTAAACCTCCCCTCACGTGTCGTCGTTCACTAATGACCATTAGGGTTTTTGAGTGAAAACATGCATCATCCTGTCATGATTTCTTTGCCTTGCAATCAGAGAGTGTGATTATGACAGTTCATCTGTGGGAAAGTGTACGGTGTGTAATTAACACGCACATCTTGAAGTTGGTGGGAAAGTAGTGTTTTTAAACCACTGGAAGTTTCCAGCTGTCTGAGCAGAAGATTGATTTCAGAGACACACCTGCTTCTCAGGATCTGACAGTCTTAGAAGACAAATAAAGAAAGGGAAAAGCTTTTAAGATACATCTACAAATTCTTAGAAATGTCATGTGGTGAATATAGTGTACACAATCTAATTCTAATTCGGTATATTTTGTATTAAAATATTTTTTCTGAAACTATTTAATACAGTATATAGTTATACTTTATTTTATTGTATTTTTATTAACAATATATTATATTTTTATACAACATAGTTTTTTAATTGATCCATATTTTTTTAATAGATCCAGATCCAAAACGAGCATCACCCGGATCCTAGTGTCCTCAAGAGAACAAACCATCAGGAGGACAGGATGTGTGTGGTCTTTGCTTTAAACTTTGCGAGAGACGCCTAACTCTTCACATGCACTGAGGTGTGTCTTGTTATTATTCTGAGCTCAGGTTAGAAAGAAGTTGGCAAGTCCGGTTCACAGATTTTGTTGACCTCAGTCTGTTATGGAGGCATCATGTATGTGCATGTTGCAACATTAACATGTTTAGATACCTTGTCAGATGATGGAGTATTTATTTTCTTGTAGACTATTTCCTCATTTTATGTAACTGGATGTTATCTTCATCTCTTTTTCCATGTCACGTCTAGTCACGTTAACTTCGTATTTCCAGTTCCTGATCGATAGTATCAAGTTGCCAGTTTGTGAAAGCCTTGGAAATATTTAGACATCTATATAGTAGCGATGCAAATGCCATGCATGTATAGCAGGAGTCTAGTTAATGGCTTTAGAGGGCTTCTGGGATAAAGTTAGCCATCTTGGCCATGGATTAAGCTGTTATTTATGTTACTAGCAGATTAATCATGAATGCTTGTATATGCAGATTTAGCAAAGCACTTTAGCTCAAGATGACGGGAAAGTTTGATTGTTTTGATTATGCTGTTTAATTTCAGATTTCATTTGATTTCACAGTCTCTTGCAACCTGACATATATTCTGCTAAACTACAATGACACTGTAATGTTGATTCAGTTTGTTCTTGTTATAAAATCATAAATGAAATCTAAACATACTCTTCAACTCTACATCGCCAGGCATACTGTGAAGTAAATTTGCCAATTAATGTGTCTGAAATGTTTTGTTGCTGTATCTGAAATTAACGAGATCATGCTTTGGCTATCCGGCATTTGGCAATCAGTAGATGGGAACAGACAAAGATGCCAAATCATCTGGGAAATGATTAGCACATTTTGAAGGTGAAGCAACATTTGGAAAGTTTGAAACCCAAATGCCTTTCATATCAGGTTATCATCTGGAGACTAATATTCCCTTTTCCACACCTTAATCTTAAAATCAGAGCTCACCAGAGAGGAGAAAACCACAACGGTGTCGTTCCAAGCATGCACAGGCTGTTCTTCCACTCCTTTGAATGATTAGACATCATATGAAACTTCTCTTGTAGTGGAGGAACCACATCTCTCCCTTAAACAAAACTCAGAGGCAATCCGTTTATCACTATGACTTACACTTTTTTCCCTGACGAATAAAGAATGGAGCTCATGCCAACAACAGTCTATTTCAATGATTCACTGTTCATTCAGGTAGTGAGAGACGTTCCCAAGGACATATAACCAGATTTTCAGTGTTGCTGCTTCCATGACGGAGGAAAGACAGATATGTGTAAAATTTGATAACTGCCTTTGGCTCTAGAAACAAGGTGATATATTTCCTCCAGTCAAGATATATCATTCTGTTTTTCCAATGTTCACCTACCCAGAATGCACTAAAACCAAAGACTCATGACAATTCATATAAGATTTGCTACACTGGTGGCAATAAGAGTATGATCTGCTCACACCCTGCTGAAGACTGGGTTTTGGCAGCAAATACACTTTCATTCAGACCGTATGAATTTATATGAAATTGCCAACTCATATACTTACGAATTCTTATGCTATAATATGACTAAAGCACCAGCCTGAGCACTTTAGCCAGACTTGGAGACCAGCAACCATCTTAAAAGACCTGTTCACACTAAAACAAATGTTTTTTTTATCTGCATATGATCAGATCCTAAAAAAGCAGCAGAATGTTGTAGTTTTAACAAGCTGTTGTTTTATGTGACAGCACCGGCTCTGGGCATGTAACTAAAAGCAAAAAACTTAATGGTTGACCAGTTTTCTTTGCAATACGATTGGAAAGAGTTTAACCCTTCTCCATAAAAAATAGATGTCTCATTGACATCATGCAAACATTCCAATTAGTTCAAAATTAAAATGTTCACCATACCAAATTTTCCTGACGAAGATTTGTCTGTGAGGCCTTTAGGCTGGTTTAAGGTTTTTTTTTATTTTTATTCTTTATTTTTTTTAGCAGGGTCACTACAAAATTCTCAGAAACTACAGACGTCAGGTGCCAAATTAATTTGAATTGCACAAAAAAAATCCCTTGCAAGTTATCTATAACATATCACTTTCTTGATATCTGTCAAATACTGGATTCACTGAGCTTTTAAAAATGAGGTGAAATCAAGATCAGTTTTTTACACCGTGGTCTCAAAACATTAGCACGTTCATGAATAACTGAAGTAACTCACATTATTGAGATTAGAAAAATAAGGTCTTTCAGATGTTGTTGTTTAACGCTTCGCAATACTATACTGCTTTCATAACTACAGCAAGGATCTCCACACACTATATGACGGTTAGAGATAACATACTCAGCCTGTTTTACTGCACTTGCCATGTAGAATCAGGCAAGTAATTACCTCTTAAAAGTTGTAAGCGTGAAACTTAAAACAGGTAGGCCACAGTCCACCTACAATTAAGTTACCATGGAATGGTGCATTCAGGTTTACTTGGCAGCTCCTCAACAATATAGTGAGGCATATGTTTCATGTTTAGGCATGTCAGGATTGACCAAAGAGTGCAGAAACACATAAAACCAAGAGCTGATCAGGGTCATCGAGTGGAAAGCGAAGTGCGATGATGAGCCCCAGATGAATGTCTTGGAAATGTCTCACAAGACACAAAGAATCGCCTCTTTGACAGTGAAACTCAGATGTGTGCAACTGGAGGCACGAACTGTTGTGAGAGAACCATTCTAACCTTGTTCCTCAGCCTCCTCCGTCTGTCCGTGCCGTAATGTCACACACAAGGTTATAATAATCCATAAAGCACACATTGTTTTGCCCTGAAAAGTGATCCACAGATATGGGCAATCATTAGCTAGGGTGAACACAATAAAATTTATCCTCTAGTGGACTTTGCTTCCTCTAACCAATTTTTAAAAAAGCCCACGAAAGTTGTAACTTTACCTATAAATGTTAAACGTGGTTGCAATGCTATTATGTAAATTATGATTTTTTTTTTTTAAACCCAAAGCTTCCTCTCATTTCACTAATTGTTAAAATCAAACATTTAAATAGTGTTTAGGTAGTAAATAAATAGCAAATAGTATTTGTCCAACTGGGCAACATGATGTGTTTTACTTATCTGGAAAAAAAATGCTCATAAAAAAGCAACAGAAAATTAATTGGGAGCAAATATTGTCTAATAAACAAGTATACAGAGTCTCTTCCCAGCATTTCTGGTTCTGTGTCAGTTGGAAAAGACCTTTTGCCATGGGTTTGTTCACTTGAGTTGTAAATATCTATAGCCACACAGATGAGACAGACAACAGGTCAGATATGGGCACGTGTCAAAATGATACCAAGAAAGATTTATTTTCTCATATGAACAGGTGTTTTCATTTTATTTTTACAATCTATGACAGTCGTGTGTATTTGTCTCAATTTTTATTTTTTTAATCCTCTAGCATTTTCCAAGAATGGACATGGTGGGGGAAAAGATTCCTTTTTTTTTTATTGCTGAATGTTAAAAAAATACACTTCCACTGACTTGAGGAAAAAAAAAAATCATCTGCTGCTTGTACCATGCACCCATCTAACCTTGACCACAAGGACATGCAGAGGTGAGGTGTTTAGACGTTTCAAGCGGGGGAAACGAAATAGAAATAAACTGGCAGGACATAACCGTTGAGTAACGATATCACATTTAAACTAACTAGAGCACTGTATTTTTGGTATTTCTCAAACATACAAATAAAACCCAAAATGTGAGGAAGAAAGGTAGGGGATTAAAAGAATTTCTGCTCAAACTTCAAACAAAACATCTCTTCATTTAAAATAAAAAGCAATATTCAATTGTGCTGTCATAACACAGCATTACACCCCTTGGTTTTTCACCAAAATAATCACAGCTCATCTCTTTTTTTATGGAAGAATTGCATGAAAACATATTTATCACGTATCTGTCTAGTTCTAATCTTCCTCTGTTATTTGGTGTTGATTTTCTGTGCCAAAACCAATGGACTTCACCTCCCTCAACATATTATTCTTTACATCTTTACAACAAGGAGGCAAGCTGATGCTGATTGTGGACGCTCTTTGTAGAAGGTGAAGAGTTAAAACAGTTGATTTTAGTACACTTTCTTAATGTAGGAGTATTTTCATCCAAACAGAGTCAGTCAGTGCAGCTCTTTCTGGTTTGGGCCCAGTGAGTGCTTCAAAATGGACATGGAGTCACATATGAAAAAGAATGATAAACTGATGGTATAGCATTCATTATAAAATAATAATACTAATAATAATGACCTGCACTATTTGGTGTCTTAGATTAACTGCGAATATATTAAATAATTATGAAATATGTGGACCTAATGAAAAACATTGATTTAAAGTTAAACAACAACAGGAAACAAATAGTCTCTGCATTACACACAAAAAAAATGAAATGCATTGGAACACAAGTAGAATATAAAGTTTGCATATTTTGGTATTTTAATGACCCCTAATAATTTTCACAGCTATTCGTCTTGTCATTTGAGACTGTGTTTGTGTATGTATGTGATTGCGTGTGCGGCACAGGAACTTTTCAGAGCCGTTCACACAGGACACATTCAAACATTAAAATCAGCTAAATCCTGCAAAGAATTGAAAAGAGTATCATAACCCAACCCATAAATTGTTGTTAAATATAAACATGCTCGTCACACCCTCATATTCATTTGACTGGTCTGTTATTTTTTCTATTTTTCACTGATACTCATCCACTCTTCTGCATGTCAGAGCTGAACTTGACATGGCGTTTGAAAATGTGACATTCATGGCACAAACAAACCAAAAAAAAAAAAAAACAGCGCACTTATGCTGCAACAATATATTCTAAATGTATTGTAAATAATAGAATAAATAATATTACTAAATATATAAAAATACTATATGTGTACTGTATGTATGTGAAAAATGCTATTTGTTTCTTTATATACCACATTCCAAGGGTTGGGCCTTTATGATCACAAGTCAGAAATATTAAATAGAAATATCCCACTTCTGAATGAAATGTATCAAGCAAAGCAAGAATGTGTCCTGTGTGAACGGTCCCTTTACTCTCCCTGTCCCAAAGTACCAGGAACAATTGGTGGAGCGGACACATCCATCAGCCTGATGTCAGTCTCTCTTCAGTCCTGCGCTAGAGGAAGATGTGCAGTGGAGTGAGGTCCTGAGACGCTGTGAGGCCTTCCATCCCTCCCGTCTATCTCTCCACTTGCCGCTCTATCCGGATGGATGTGCTAATAATGAGGGCGATTCGACTGAGTGATGGGAAAGTGGGTAGAGTGGGAGAGACTATATGCTCTTTATTTCTTTGTTATCTGTCATAAGCTATTAGCACTGACAGCCCGGCCCCCGGCCCCCTCACATTTAACCCACAATCCCCTTTGGAAAGAAAAGGCTTCCATGTGACAAACCTTAAGGTGTGGTCACATTAACGAAAATTTGAGGGCAAAAGGTCAGTAGCGTTGTGAGGTTTCAAACCAAATTGGTCAATGCAGCCAATGAACCCACTGAAAAATCTGCATGGGGAAATCTTTCGTCCTCACCTGAAATTCACATTGAATTCCAATTGAAATGACTGGATTTCACCCACAAAATTTCGCCAAACAATGTAAATGTGACTGCACCTTTACCCTGTAGGGATGCAAAGCAAGTCAAGGCAGTGCATCTGTAAGACGACACATGCGTAAGTCTACACAACAGCAGCATATTTCTCAGAGCCACAGTCATTTCGAGGCCTCTCGCGTTTGGTCGATCACACTCACACACACACACTCGTACTTATTTTTTTTTTCCCGAACCCCCGATTGCATTTGTCATCGATTTCCTGTTGGCAAAGCAACATGATCATAAAACATCTCTGTGGATCAAATTCATGTAAACATACACCTTATGTTAGAGTGATTTATATTGCATGACGGTGGGAAGGGGGGGGTGTCACAGTTCAAATGGGGGTCAGCTCCCAAAAGAACACAACCTGGAAAGGAAAGTAAGGAAAAAAGGCCAAAAGAGACAACAAAAGAGTAAACGAGTATAAAAAATGAGGCGTCCGTATAAGAAAGGCTACAAAAAACTCCTCTGGCCCTCTGGCCCTCAGCATACAGCAAAAGGCACCACAATATTACTCTATTTTTTTTTTAAGTTGTGAAAAAATTGGCACATCTTTTTTATGCTGTAAATCAAAATGTACATATAAATAGAGTTTTCCCTATAAAAAAAGTCTTTGCTGTTAACTAGTAGACAACTTTTGCTAAAATGAAAATAAATATTTCATTTGTTTATAATATCTGTCAGTTATATAAAATAAAAATATTTCTTATAGGTGCATGTCTATAGTAGATCGGTTTTTGTGGATAGGTGGTGGTCTCTCTAGTGGGGTGCATTGTCCAGTTTGGAGCGCGAGTGCGTCAGTCTGGTCTGTGTGTTGGCACGAGGCCCGTGCCGCCCGCTCTGGGCGTGAGAAGTCTGCGTGTCGGGCACGGGCCTGTAGAGGGTAACGGGCTCGGCGGCGTTCATGTTCTGCATACTGAGGAAGGGCGTGCGCTCACCTTCCTCCTCCTCCGAGTCACTGTCTGACAGGCAGCTGCGCGAGCCCAAGTCCCTGGAGGGCTGGTAGCCGCGTGGCGCCACGTGGCCGTTGAGTCTGGACCTGCGCCAGTGCCGACTGCTTCTCTTTGGTTGCTCCAATGAGGAGAGATACTCCTGGGTGCTTTCATACTCTTCCTCCTGAGCCAGCCGGTAGGGGCTGGAGGGAAGGCTGCCGGTGCTGTCTCGCAGGTAGCTGCCGCGCTGCTGCTGCCGGTAGGGCTCGTGGCCCCGCACCTCGTGCAGGGGCACCTGGTAGCGCCGCAGCAGCGGCTGGTCCTCCTCCGGCGGGTAGGGGGCGTGGGCGGCGGGGGGCAGAGACATGGCGTGGTTGGCGTTGGGAGACGTGATCTGGAAGGTAGGCACCTGCGGGGGCAGTGAGTAATGGAAGTCCACCGGAGACAGGCGAGCCGGAGTGGTCAGCGCCGACACGTACCTGTGACGAGAGAAGGGCAGGGAGAGAGAGACAGCGGAGAGAGGAAGAAGAGCGAGCAAGAGCGGGAGAGAAGAAGGTTGTGTGGAACAGATATTCACGTCAGTCAAATGTTTCAAGTAAGCATACTGTAAAAGCGAAGGGACCCACCACCGAAAAAGAAGTCGCATTCAGGGGTTCTCAACCTTTTCGGGTCGCCTACATAACAGAATGAAACCATTCACTTTAGATCTCACAAGTGGCAAATCATGGAGACATGGATTTGCATGGAGATCACTGTCCATACAGATTGGATCGATGATTGGTCTTTGTTCCGAAATGTAATTAATAATAATAATAACAATAAAACACTAACATTCAACAGTTTGGAGTTCATGAAAGTCTCTTATGCTGACCAAGTCTGCATTTATTTGATCAAAAATTGAGTAAAATATTAACATTGTGAAATATAATCACAATTTAAGATAACTATTTGTTATTTGAATATATTTTAGAATATAATTTATTCCTGTTATGGCAAGGCTAAATTTTCAGGAGCTATTATTTCATTCTTAAATCTCACATGATCCTTCAGCAATCATTCTAGTATGCTGATTTGCTGCTCAAGAAGCATTTCTTCTTATTATCAATGTTGAAAACACTTTTGATGCTTAATTTTTATTTATTTATTTGTTTATTTATTTAAGGAAACCATGATACTTTTTGTTTTAGGATTCTTTGATGAATGAAAAGTTAAAGAAAACAGCATTTATTTGCAATAGAATTTTAAACAATGTAAAAGCTTGTATAATTTTGTTAAATTTAATGCAACTTTGTTGAATAATAAAAAAATAAAATTCAATATATATATATATTTTCCCAAATCCCAAACCTTTGAATGTTAATGGTAATATACACAATATGATATCTTTCAAAAATGTTCAAAATGTCATGTTTAACTGACGACTATTAAACTTGAGCTAAAAAATATATCATATTTCACTAATATTACATTTGTGCTTCTGATCACACATGTGTAACCTCAAGGTTGAGAACCTCTTCTTCAAGTTCCCCCATTCATGGAGAACCTGGAATTTTAAAAATGTGATTTTTAGGCCTGGAAATGTCATGAAAATCATTCAGTCTTTTAAGAAGTGTTTTCCTAGTTATACTCAACTTGCTTTTTGAGTGCAACCTCTCTAAAGTTATGTTAAAATCCTTACTGCATCATGAATAATTCATGAAAATCCACTGGTCTAAAGGTGTGGGATCCCTGTTCTGTGTTTGCTGATCATATGCAGTGTTCCTGCCTTGTAGTTTTGCAGTACTGTATCAATTTGCGCCCACCTTGCTATGGCACTAGAAAAATAATAGTATGCACACTAAGACATGGCGGCTGAAAGCTCAATAGCAAATGACAGCAGACGTACACACTACAGGAACAAATGAGGCCACATCAAACCTCCCAGCCTAGGCTTTAGCATTGTTACTGCAACACGCCACCAGATGGATGACAACGCTTGCCTTACGAGTTCCCTTCCATTAGCATGCATCATGGTACACTTAATCATGTACGCGGGTAATTTTCCTTGAAGCCTTTGACAGAAAAAAAAACTTCCCTATCTGCGCTTGTTCCTTTGGCCTGTGCTGTGTGAGTTAAAGTGAGTGTGCCCTGAGAGAGGTGGCCACAGTCAAACTGGAGCAGATAAATTAACAATGGCTGCTCTGTCACAGATTTGCAGAGCCTGAGGGCAGATAGCCGTATGCACCACAGCTCAGTCAGCTGCGGAGCAGGAGAGAAGGTAGAGAGGGAAATAGTGCAGAGCAGAACACCAGAGACCTATTTCACCCCTGAGATAACGTGTTGTTCGGCTCTTGTTGACTTAATGAACCCCTCACGGTATAAATTCTCCTGTTTTGGCCCTTGCATGGTGGCGTGGGCGTTTCGCAGGCAAGAGATAACTGTAAATACAGCTGGCCGTGGGCTAGAATCTCTCTGCCTTGATACAAATGCTGCGTATCTGGAGCAGCAAAGCTTTGCTTGACCCCGACTCCCTCTCTGACACTCCAGGGCCAGAGCCAGGGCCAGAGTATCTGCACGATTTGCGCAATGAGTTTTACTGTTATATTCTTCACGGTACGCAGTGTGCAATTTATACAATGACTTTTGAGGGGTCAGCTTTCTTATTTCTTATGCTGACATAGCACATGTTACTATATATATATAGTATACATATATATATGTATATATATATACGTATATATATATATACATATATATATATTTATTTATACGTATATATATGTATATATATATGTATATATATATATATATATATATATATATATATATATATATATATATATACACAGTCAAACCAAAATTTAGTCAGACACCTTCAACATTTCTCACATTATCACAGTTTATTTGCTATAGTTTAGAAAATGGTAATAAAATATGACAAGAACTCAAGAGTTAAACTGTGTCAGAACAAATTCATCTTGATAATGTCAGATAACTTTGATAGAAAGGTATGTAACAAAACGTCAAAGTGTCAAATCAAATCAAATTTCTGGTCCCAAATTTGTATCAGTTTTACTGGTAGTCCACTGTATGAAGAATTTTTGGGTATAACATGTCACAGTTTACTTTACTTTGCTATCTTCACTTACATAAATGAACTATAGTGTCCTGCACCCACTAGTAAAAAATATCAAAAAATATGTCTGAATAATTTTTGTTTGACTGTATATATATGTATATATGTATGTATATATATATATATATGTATATGTATATATATATATATATATATATATATATATAAAATTTATGATTTACATTTTTATAAATATAATAATTTTTTATTATAAATGCATTATATACAGTATTATAATTGTATATGCAAATATATAATTATATATATAATTTTGAAATATATACACACACATACTTTTGTTATATTTTTAAATATATAATTTTAGTATTTTATATTATAAATAATTATAAATATAACAATTATAGTTAAATATTTATTTATATTGCTAAACTTTTGTGTATACACATAATGCTGGGAAGATTACTTACAAATTGTAGTCCATTACTGATTACAAATTACACATGGCTTACACATTCTAACTACTTTTTGATTACTTTTAGATTACTTTTGACCTAAAATATATTCAATTCTTTGTTATCAGCTTCACATATTGCATTATGTCAGCGTTACCCAAACTGGGGTTTGTAAATTGATGAAAAACTGGAAAACTTTCCAAATGTATAAAAACAGTAGAATATTAGAAAGGAAAATGTAAGAGAGAAAAAAGAAGAACAAAGGGCAAATCAAATTACGAATCATTTACTGCCATTGTGTGAATAATATGTAATCATGTAATCTATAAAAAAGTAACTGTAATCTGAATATGAGCATTTTAAAATGTATAAGTACAAGCACTTAATTTTTAAAATCTGAGTACGTAATCCTGATCAGTTACTATCCAGCACTGTGTGTGTGTATATTTTATTTATTTATCAATTTTATCAATTGGATTATTATATTACTGTAAACTAATTTTATTAAGTTGCATGGTCTGTTAAATTGTCTGTGGGGTTCAGGTTTTAATTAGAAGGGTCAGAGCACCCCCATCCCGATGGTACATGCTGTGAATATCTGCTATTGAATCTTTCACGCCACCCATGCCAGTCCCCAGGGGTAAAGGAGACTGCGCACTCAAACGCAGAGGAGTCTTACTGCACACACTAAAATGGTTCTCAGTGCCATGGCTGCAGAGAGGGGGCGCTCCTGCGCACCTGTCGCTATGCGGAGAGTCCCCAAGCGAGTCGAAAGAGTCGCCGTACTGCAGGGCCGGCCGGTGGGGCTCAGTAAAGCCACAGTGTGCGGCACGCCTGGCCCGCGCCTCCATGCACGCAGGACTGTTGCATTTACTGGTCCCCACTGAGGACGACATCATGCCGGAAGGACAGTCGGAGAGGACGCTGTCTGTTCGCTCCAGACTCCACGTTCTCCCTTCATGTCTGAGAAAGACAGAAAGAAAAAAGAAAGAAAGAAAGAAAGAAAGAAAGAAAGAGAATGAAAGAAAAGGGAAGGAAAGAAAGCAGGATAGAAAAAGTGCAGAAGATGCTTAACCCAGTGGTTCTCAAAGTGTAGGGGGACCGGAGGCTTCCCAGGTTCTTAGATGTCTTTCATTTCCTTTGGCTTCAACAGAGTATGATTTCACAAGAATATAGATCATATGGAGTCATACTTTTATGGTACTTTTATTTGATTTTTGAAACTGGACGGTTGGTCACAATCCTCTCATATCTCATCCATCTCTGTTTGTGTTCCACAGATAAAAATATGGATTTGTATCCACATGAGGCCAGTGTTATTTTCGGATTATTTATAAACTATAATAGTTTTTATTTTTATTATTGCATTTTAATCTTAATTACATTTTAGTCATTGTTTTGTGCTTGTGTCATTTTTATTTGTTTTTAAAAATATTAAATGTTAATTTATTTTATTTCACTTATTTCACAGTACTTTTAGTACTTCAACTTTAATTTCAGTCAATTGTAAGGCAACATTTCTAATTTTTGATTAGTTTAAGTTTTTCATCTAATATTTAGATTTTATTTAAGTTTTATTTCATTTAACAAAAGGTTTGATTTTGAGGTGAACTATTCATGAAACATATTTTAATTTAATTATTTATATATGTATTATTTATTTTTATATACAAACTTTACAAAAGATAGTCTAGGTCCACTGACAGTAAATTAATATTGTCTTATTTTTTCCTTCTTTTTTAACTTTTAGGCAATTCATTATTCACAACAGTGAAAACTATCAAAATGCACACTACCAGTTAAACATTTTTGAACAGTAAGATTTTTAATGTTTTTTAAATAAGTCTCTTCTGGTCACCAAGCCTGCATTTATTATATCCTAAAAGTACAGCAAAAAAAGTAACATTTTGAAATATTTTTACTATTTAAAATACCTGTTTTCTATTTGAATATATTTTAAAATGTAATTTATTCCTGTGATTTCAAAGCTGAATTTTAGCATCATTACTCCAGTCTTCAGTGTCACATGATCCTTCAGAAATCATTCAGAATTTTTAAAAATCTTACTGTTCAAAAACTTTTGAGTGGTAGTGTAGTAGTTATTTTTTTACTGACAGATGAAAAGTCAAATTATTTCAACATTTTTTATCCAATAAAACCATAACTTCACTGCTAATTTGCTTTATGACTAATCACATTCTGTCAAACACTTCCCAATTATTCAACAAATACATATGTGCTAACAAAATTGTGGTTGGTTGATTACAGTGGAAGTGTTGCGGGTGTACAAAGGTTGCTCCTGTTACAAAGGAATCATGGGTTAAACTGAGAACCACTGGTTTAACCCATATGTGTGTAAGAATTAGTTTGAGTGAAAAGCGTGAAGTCAGAGCCCTGCGAGGTGATCATGGTGTATAACCTCTGAGTTTCTCTGCACTCACCCACTCGCTCACACCTGTGGCGTGAATCTAAAAGGGATGAATAATGGCCGCTGACTCGGATTCCAGCGGGACAGTGGAAGGGGAAAGAATGCTGAATGAGATGAAAACAGACGTATGACTCTGGTAGAGGGCAACTAGAGCATGACCCCTGGTTCTTGATGAGTACACACACAAATCCTCTGCTCATTTGTGGTCAAACATGCCACGCTGTCAGGAATGTACCTGTGAGTGGAGGAATGAGCCCGGGTGGAGGAGTTGTGGGATCTGGAAGACTGCCGGCTGCCAGGAAAAGGTCCCTCTGCTCCGTGTCTAATGACTCTCTCAGTCGCCGGTACATTTTTGGAAATATACTGCAATTGGGAAAGAAAAAATGAGACATTCGGTTACTGGCAGAAGGCATTAGATCACAACCAATTCCATTTATTCAGAAGAGTGACGTACATCTACCATGGGTATCTCCTCAGGACCAGGTCCTGGGTGATTGGGTCCGTTGGCCAGGTTGCGGTTGGGATGATCCACATAAATGTTCTGCCTCAGATGATTGTGCATCTTCTTCCTCTGTTTCCTGGGGGGGAGGCTACAGTGAGGCAGTGTCACTCTCTCAGACATCGGCCCAGAGTCACAATCATCACGTCACATTAAAAAAAAACCTCTTTCTACCGGGCTAGATTTAAAGCTATTTTTTTTTTTTTTACATTCAGTTTGGTTATTTACTGTATAATGACCCTAAAAAGTATTCAGACACTTAAGCCACACTTAAAACTGTAATTTTATTAGATAATAATAAAATATTAAACCTGATGCTAGACCATTGTTCTTTATTTAAAAAGTGCGGTAACACTTTAGTATAGGGACCAAATCTCACTATTAACTAGTTGCTTATTAGTATGCCTATTATTAACATATTGGGTGTTTATTAGTACTTATAAAGCACATATTCTGCATGACCATATTCTACAATCCTAATGCTACCCAATACCTTAACTTAACAACTACTTTACTAACTATTAGTAAGGTGTTTACTGAGGCAAATGTCATAGTTAATGGTTTGTTAATAGAAAGAATTGGGCCTTAAAATATAGTGTGACCAAAAGTGCTGCCTTTTTTGTTTAAAAAATTGCTGTCTTTTTTTAAATAAATTCCACTTTGGAGTGATATTTTATTATGTAATGTAAATACATTTATACATTATTTTAAGGCACAAGAGTCCAAATACATTTAAAAACTTTCTTAGCAAAATAAATGTTAAAATATATTTACTTAAACATGCTTAACTTTCTATAAAACTGGTCAAATTAATTTCAAAGCAAATGCAACTTTACAACTGATTAAACTGTGTTGTTTAAAACATATTAATTATGTTTCAATATACTATTGTTCAAATATTTGGGGTCAGTATGATTTATTTTTTTTTTTTTAAAGAAATGTATACTTTTATTCAGCTAACTTTTATTAGGATGCATTAAATTGCTCTATAGTGACAGTACAGACATTTATATTGTTACAAAAGATTTCTATTTCAAATATATACAGTTCTTTTGAAATTTCTGTCACGCTTTATTATTTTCTAAGGTCCTATTCTCGCTGTTAACAAACCATTAACTACGACTTTTGCCTCAATAAACTACTAATTTTCAGTTTATTAATAGTTAATAAGGTAGTTGTTAAGTTTAGTTATTTGGTAGGATTAGGAATGTAGAATATGGTCATGCAGAATATGTGCCCATATGTTATTAATAGGCATGCTAATAAGCAACTAGTTAATAGTGAGAACTGGTCCCTATACTAAAGTGTTACCAAAATTTATATTTAGCAAAGAATCCTGAAAACATAATCGTAGTTTCCACAAAAACAAAAAAACTTAAGCAGCACAACTCTTTTCAACATAGATAATAATAAGAAATCAAATCAGCATATTAGAAGTATGTTGCGACAATGAAGACTGGACTAGAGGCTGCTGAAATTTCTGAGGAATTAATTACATCTTAATATATATTCAAACAGAAAACAGTTATTTTGAATCTTAATAATATTTCACAATATTACTTTATAAATACAGCTTTGGTAAATATAAGCAAAAACACTAAAAAAAATAAATAAAAATAAATACTGATAATTAATATTAATAATATGTGATTTCAAGTTTGACAGAAATTAGTCATACTAATAAGACACAATTAAGTATTACTGCTATAGTAATATATTTTTAATATTATAAGTAACTTAACTGCCGTTGTGCTTTATACTTACTTGGTTTTGCAGTAGGCCACCACACAGACTATGCCCACCACCAAAAGAGCCACACAGATGCCGGTGATTGTCAGGACTCTCTTCTGATAGAGCTCCTCTGCCTCTGCACATCACCACACACACAACAATTATCCACCTCATCTGCAGCTAAAACTGCTTCTAAACTCTCTCGTAAACAGTTCCCGCTGCTGTGCTGATCCTTCATGTCATCTCGTGATGAAATCTGAGATACATCACGTATGGCTCAGATGAACATGTTCTTCCTATCGGGCATTCAGCATGACTCAGATCCCGTACGCTCTTATTAACAGCGTGGATATGAGGATTAATCGTGAGAGGGGAACGAGGCTCAGGCCTCAACAAGGGCTCTAATGGACCAGCTCAGCAGTGGAAACTGCTTGCGTGAGGAATAATGTGTATCATTATCGTGGACGGGAGGGAGTCTGTCTGAATGATCTTCCAGTGGGCGCTGATGGTTTCTGTGAGTCCATGGATGCCTTCTTCCACTGGGGGGCGTCGCAATTCAGCTCAATTTACAAGATTAAACTGCATATCAAGAGGACAATTGAAATGTGGATGAATGTTTGGGACAAATTGGTTTAAGAGGTGATTACATGGAGGCACAGAAACAATCATCAGGGTCTTTGTTTGGCTTGGTCAGTTTTAATTTATTAATGTATTCATAACCAGTCAAATCATGGATGCACAGACATTTTTAAAGGAACATTCTGGACCCAGTTTATCCAATTGAGCTCATTTTACAGCATTTATGGCATACTGGTTACCACAAAAAAATAAATAAAATAAAATAAAATAAATCTTTAAATAATTTTTACAGTCAGTTTAGCTGTATTGAGTACTAAATAAATAAACAAATTTGACTCATCACTTGCCTTCTTTAAAAAAAAAATAATAAAAAAAATAATAATAATAAAAAAAAAACAAGTAAAATTTGAGGTTAAATTGAGGCTCTTACAATGGAAGTGAATGGGGCCAATTTGTAGACGTTAAAATAATGTTTCAATAGTATAGCTACAAGATATAAACATTATTCTTGTTAACATCATTTTAATGATTTTAACATGATTTTTTATTTTACTTTAAAAGCTTAAACTGACTGTAAAAATATTTAAACAGTTAATAATGTAAATAATTAATAGTTATTAATTCTATAAAATGTTAAACTTATATAATATATAAGTATATTTCTGCTTTCAAATCCTTAAAAAAGTTTACTTCCATTGCAAGTGCCTCACTGTAATCTTGATTTTTGTGTTTTTAAAGAAAACAAGGGATGAGTCAATTTTTGTGGTAACATAACCTTATGCAAACTGACTGTAAAAAAGTTGTTCAGTTTAGAGAATACATGTTTTAACAAAAGAATTGATGTAAGCGCTTTTATAAATCTTCACTGTAACCTTGAGTTTTGCTTTTTTTAAAGAAAACTCTTTTTTTGTAGTAATCAACATTATGCCACTCATGCTGTAGATTAAGCATAACTTGTTTAAACCTGGAATATTCCTTTAACACAAACTGAATATTGTGTACAATTCAAAAGGAAATGTTTTTTTAAATATCAAATCACAGACTACATCCAGCCTTCTGCCTTTTCCTTGGAAACGGGCCTTAGTTTGGTCTCACAGACCTTCCAAAAGGAAGAGAACGTGAGTCCGAAAGGAATGGGGGCTAGTTAGGGGAGAAATATTTCATAATCAATAATGAAATAATCCAGCTGTCGTTTGCTCGGTAGTACAGAGCGAGGAGGAGAACATTATTTCTGAAGGGCCTCATCTGTGCTAGTAGGAACGGAGCTGAGTATGTGCTTTAAGCACACAACGTGACTTCATAGAGAGCCTAGTTTACACGCACCGTAAAATGGATCATTTTCAAGGGAAAACAGAGGCTGTTTTTGTAAGCAAAGAACAGACGATTGGGAGAGGTCATATAAACAACCTAATTATGGTACTAATGCAGTTTGGCATGCTAGGGCACTAGGATTCAGTTTGTTCAAGCCCAGTAAAATTAAGAACAGAAAACAAAAGAGAAACTGCGTTCAATTTGAACCATTATCAAATACAGCTGCAGAAATCGCATTGGTGAAGCAGAAGAATGGCAAATTAGCGTGCAAGGATAGAGGCGAAAAATAATTCAGCAAAGACAACAAGAGAGCGGGCAGATGGAACAAGGAGAAGAACTTGAGAAAATGAAAGTAAAGGAACTGAAACCTTTTGTTTGAGGAAAGAAAAGGGAACTTTTATCTGCAGCACTCATCCATATTGCATTCAAAGTCAAAGCACCATGATCAGCTGTACAATAAAAGACCATCTGGAAAAGTTACAGCTGGTCATGATCACATTTTATGTAAACGCTATGGAAATACAGCTGTACAATCCTTGTTGCCAAAAATTAAACTGCAAAAATGATTTATTCAGTATATTTGTTGTTTTCTAGTAAAATATCTACAAATCAAACTGTATTAACTTGAGTAAGTAAACTATATACAAGTACAGTAATAAGGATTGTTCTTGCTTTTGTTTTAAAATTCAAAACATTGAACTACCTACTATAGTCTTTATCTAAAATGACAAAATTGTACAATTTTGTTTATTTAAAACAAGAAAAAATTATATATATATTTCCAGTGTAAATGGGCTAAATCCTGAAAGTGCATGTGTAAGGGAAAATGAACATGTTTTATCAACGTGATCCAAGGCTTTCTAGGTAAAACATAATTAGATTCGATGTTAGTACAACTCCAGTGAACATAAACTCACTCAAAGCTACACACTTGTTATGTTTACTGTTCAGTAAACACCAGGTTGGTGTGTAAAACTGACGGAGGTTTACACAAATCACCCCCGCATAATGCTAACTCCATAAGAGCATGCGACTAACTGCATACACTTGAAGAAATCTGTGTACATCTTCGCGTTGATGACAAAAATTGACTCATTTGCCGACTCTTTATGTCGTTCCAACCAATTCAACAAAATATATGGTTGTCAAAAGTCTTACGTAAAACTTGAACTAACTAAAAAAGTTGTTAAATGCTCACAGTAAAACTGTTACTGGCAACGTTTTTGGGGCGGCAAGAAAATTTACGGCTAATTTTAAATAGGTAAAACACAGTGAGCCGACTGAAACTTGTTAACACTGCACGCAAATCCAATTTAGTTCTCAAAACTGATCTTTTGGACATTTTGCAAGGGATAAAATTTGAAAGATTTCTTTGTTCTGATATGAAGTGACTATATGGTGTATATACAGACTACTGTATGGATTTTTGGGCAAAAGTTTGCTTGTGGGATTGGTAAAATGGTACATTAAATGGCTACAAAGGGAAGATTTTTATACACCATTTTAAAGGTCAATAAAATGTGATACCATTATATTTTGTTGGAATTAATTTATTAAAAAATATAAAAATATATATTGCAATTCATGCAATGACTTGACTGACTTTTAGTCAATAATTTTCTATATTAAGCATCTTTTTAATTTCTGAATTAAAACTAACTTTGATATTACCTTTAATAAAGTCCGAAATGTCTGGATAATGATATAAAAATATATAATGAGGAAAAAAGTCTAAACAAAAGAACAACATTTTAAAAAACTAAAGCTTATTTTTAAATATATATATATATATATATATATATATAAAAGCCTCAGTACCTGCACTATATATATATATATATATATATATATATATATATTTTTTTTTTTTTTAATATATATATTTTTTAAAGCTCCAGTGAATTTTGAGCAATTTGTATGATGTTACATATGAGTCATGTTACTGAATGACAGATAAAAATAAAACTCAAATAAAACATTTGAAATCTGATATGGTGCAGACTAAAACACATTCCAAAAAACTGATTTTGATCAGATATTTAGACCACATATGGATGTTTATAAACATCGGATTTCATGTTGTTTTTTTTCCGAACAAAGCCTTAAAATCCCACTGTGACGGGACAAGGGCTGCAGATAATGATTCCCATGCTGACTCTTGGAAAGAGGGGCTACTATACAGAGCAATGGCTGATTGACAGATTTATTTGTTAATCAATTTGTTCATTTGCTTTAGAGTCCATCAGAGAGAGGCTATGGAGGTGTGTCAAATGAAATGAGAGATACACAGTTCAATCTGGAAATCGGAATGAAGGATCGGTCCATACCCATAAATTCAATCCCAAGAGACTCTGCCAGTGCAAAGAGAGCAAAACAAAAACAGAGAGAGAGAGAGAGAGAGAGAGAGGAAAAACAAGATTTAAGAGAGAGATATCCCACCATACACAGGAACACATATGGGTATTATAAAAGTCACATTGTGGACACGTCATGCAGATACTAAAGAGAATAAGTGGTTAGATCATGCAGGTTAGAGCACGTCTGGATTAATGGGTAAAAGAAGATAATAATTGCGAGTAATAAAGAAGAATTATAATTAAAATCTAGCATCTAGCACCAAACTAGTAGTTTATTTTGGTATTTATTGCATGGATTAGGATCTGAGATTTTAAAACGAGCAGCTAGGTTAGTAGATTCGATTCACTGTCATTGTTAGACACTTTAATTCATAGTTATTTCAACTCTATCATTAATATAATTATTGTTATACCACAAACAAAACAGCAAGAATGCAAGTGAATTGATATACATTGTCATTAAACTACACAATTAAAATATCTCTGATGTGTCTTACCTGTGGGGCACACAGACAGCTGATATTATTCATAAAACATTTTGGTGCATTTTTATGTTAATTGTTAATGACAAGATGCTATTTACACTCTAGGATGTATATATTAGTAAAACATGCTCTATGCAACAAATATTATTATTAGACAAAGTAATTTAGGTATTATTATACTCCTGTATCTTCGGTCTGGTTTGAGTGTTCATTTAGATAGAACACAAGACTGATGGATTGAGAACTCAGTTGTAGCGGCTTTAAATGCGGAGCTGTGAGTGTCATAACTGGTGGTATGCTGTAGATGATAATGCTATTAAAATATGTTCTTAAACAAAGGGGCCTGGGATCAGGATAATTCGATTATTTGAATTAATGGATGAGCGACGGGCACTTTTCTGGGCAGCTCACGTGCCTAATATTAGCTGCAGGAATTTCATAGGCCTGGAACAGATGAGCCTCGGGTAGAGATTTTAAAATACTTTTTATTTTAACTTTATAATACTAAAAATAAATAAAATAAAATAAAATAAAATAAAAATGAATAAAAACACTGTGCCACTTTACAATAAGGTTTCATTTGCTAACATTAGTTAACATGAGATAACAATGAATGAAACTTCTACAGCATTTATTAATCTTAGTTAATATGTTAATATCTATGATCTAAATATTTTTAAGATCAAAAGTTATATCTGTTAATGTGCATTAATGCACTGTGAAATAACATGAACTTGAATGTCATTAACTTACATCAACAAAGGTTAATAAATTCAGCAAAAATATACTGGCCATTGTTCATGTTAGTTAATGCATTAACTAATGTTTACAGATGAAACCTTATTGTAAAGTGTTACATGAAAACACAAATATAATGTTCCTTTGCCAGGGACTGCCTTATATATAAAGGCAACTATATATTTTCATGAATAAAGAACATTTATTTTATTATCTTATCTCATCTCATCTCATCTCATCTCATCTTATCCTCGGCTGCCCATGTCCACATTCATGCCAGTATGGTAAAAACCAGCTTGGACATTCTTCAAAACTTCCCTTTTTATGTTCCACCAGTGAAGTATTCCACTGTAACAGCTCTGGGGGAAAAAATCCATAAATAAAAAAAAAAAAAAACCTGTATTTAATAAAAAAAATAAAATAAAATAAAATAAAATAAAATAAAATAAAAAATAAATAAAATAAAATAAAATAAAATAAAAAATGATAAAATAAAATAAAATAAAATAAAATAAAATAAAATAAAAAATAAATAAAATAAAATAAAATAAAATAAAATAAAAAATAATAAAATAAAATAAAATAAAATAAAATAAAATAAAATAAAATAAAATAAAAATAGTATTTTTTTAATTACAATTTTCTGTCAGTTTTTCCATGGCCTGCAGTCTAAAAGCCCCTGTGCTGTCGCAGTGCTCCTGCCGGAGGTCAGCTACTGTTTTAGCTCTCTACTATGACTCTAATTGGTCGAGCGATTACAATTCTCTCAACAGCGGGTTGAACAGAAAGTGACAGAAAATCGCTTTCTCTCGGAGCCGACAGCTCTGAGGACACGTCTGTCCTCATGCACAACCTGCACAATGGGATTTACAGCTAGACTTTGCATGACATCTTCTCTGCGTTGTAATATTCCCAGCATGCACTAAGATGGGGGACGCCTTTCACCCATGGCGCCAAAGCCATTTTTTCCTCAAGCTGCTTGTATCTACACGCACCTATTGTGCTACATTTCTACTATTTACATTTCCTCAGGTCTAAAAGCCTCAGTACCTGCACTGTTTCAACATCTTATGTTGACAGACACTCATTTCCAGACCTCCCAAAATGAACAGCGCTACAAAATACGGAAAGGAAGCCTGGCTGTTGACAGTGGAAAAGCTAACAATCTGTGCATGCAAAGACTTGATATAGGTAACAATTCAGGTCGATAAATCATGACATGACATAACATGACACAGGTTATAGCACAAGTGTCATATTAGAATTTTTCTTGTTTTGCACCACTTTGAGTATTTTTAATAACACCTCATAAATTATTCTTTTTATACAGCGAGGAAACCTATCGCAACCGTGCACGCTTTCCATCCACGGATAGTTTGGTTAACATCAATCTTTCGTATTCTACCTCCTGTCTTTTTATTAACTAATAAGTATATGTTGAGATTAAGTTCATAGTAAAATGTAAACAGCAGCAGCATAGCAACGCTGTCGAGAGCACAAAGGCCTGATTATATGGACACAAGTGGGAGCCAATAGCTCACAGGCATGAGCTGTCAGGTGTAGTGATCCCTGTGCCTCCCTCTAATCTAGGTGTTATTCTGCAGTTGATGGACATGTGCGGTGGAGACGCCGATCTGTAACCTTATACGGTTAAAATGTGTCACCTCGGGGAAGTGGAGCTGTTTAATTAAGGGGTGGATTTTTGAACTGTGGGGTGTGCAGGGGATTGTGCGAGAGAAACAATGGCTTGTTTTACACTGCATGCGCTTGTGAAGCTACAGAACGGTGTATTGTATGTAAATTACTACAACTGTAATAAGAAACAAGGTGAAAATGACAGCTTCTTTGCAAAAATGTATCTACATTGTATTTTTTTTACTTTCCTGAGAACTAAGGTTGTCATAATCATATCAAATGAAATAGGCTGTAAAAATTATGAAATTGCAGAACTAATTTTAAATATGTGTACATTATAGTTTATTAGAAAAATGAGTTACATATAGAGTTTGGTAGAAAAATGATTTACATATATTTATGTATTTGGAACATGCTTTTATGCAAAGCAACTTTGCATTCAAGGAATTTGGTTTTATGGTTCATATATTTTCTGAAAATCGAACCCAGGACCTTGGTGTTGCTATTGCTATGCTCCTCTGGTTGAATCATAGGAGCTACCATCTATATTAAAAGTCAGGGTGATAACTGTTTTCATGTTTTGGGCGATAGCTGATAAATGGCTGATATTAAAATTTTATAAAACACTAAAACTAATTTTATCTTTAAATGCTATAATTTAAGCATCACAATATTACAATGTACACCATGAAAAAAGGATATTCATTTTGAGATTTGCTAAAGATTAGCAGTGTTTAATTTAGATTAATTTAGAGATTACCTATGAGTCTAAATGTCTAATTATTGATTAAAATATGCAACTACATCCAACCATCTAAATTAAAAAAACTAAATAAAAAATTGAGAAAATGAGTGTGCAAAAAATATTCAACGTATATCCAATATTAACAGATTTATTTTTATTTTTTATTTATTTTTATTTTTTTAAGGATGACATATGCCATTGATATCTTGTTCATCCTTAATAGGACATTTTATTTTATAACCATTTTAAAGATATATATATATATATATATAACCATATATATATATATATATATATATATATATATATATATATATATATATATATAAATATATATTAGTTCCCATTTTGTGATCACTACTGGACATTTTTTATATTTAAATAATTATTAGCTTGTTCGTAACATTATTTTCTAGTCAGACAATCTATAGCATGTGTTTATTGTTAGTAAATTGACAGTAACTATATTTATTTTGTATATGTTAAAGTATGATGCAGCATTTAATAAGGTTGTTTTATTGCCATTATGATTATAACTAAGTTAATTTAATTTAATTTAATTTAATTTAATTTAATTTAATTTCATTTAATTTAATTTAATTCGGTTAAGAGATTAAATGTGTAATTATTAATTAAAATATCCAACTACATTCAGCCATTTAAATGAAAAAAATAGAGAAAATAAGTGTGCACAATTAAATACCAAATATGAGGCAATATATATCCAATATTAACAGATATTCATAAATTGAAAAAAAAATAAATAATAAAAACCTCTAATGGCACTGATATATTGTGCATCCTTATTAGAACATTTTTACAGACATTAAAAAATAAAATCTAAATATTAGCTCCAATTTTGTCATCACTACTGCACATTTTTTATATTTAAATAATTATTAGCTGACTATTCACTTGTTTGTAACATTATTTTCTAGTTGGACAACCTATAGCTTGTGTTTATTGTTAGTAAATTGACAGTAACTATATTTCTGTTGTATATGTTAAAGTATGATGCAGCATTTAATAGGGTTGTTTTACTGCCATTATGATTATAACTAATTTACAATTTAATTTATTAAAGAACATGCATTCATACTTGAAAACATGCATCACTGATCACGTTACGAAATAATGTAGAATCAATTAACCAATGATGCAATGAGTGAATGGCACACTGGACCAAAAAAAATTGTTAAAAAACTGATTTTGTTAGAACAATAAGTAGATTATTAACCATAACAGAACCACATTCCACATCTCCAGTTTTGGCATGCAAACAAAACAGACAGACAGACAGAAGAAGAAATGGACATACGGTAGAAACTGGCCATAACGTAGGTTTGACAGCGATCACCAGTAAAGTCATTTGGACACCTGATGGAAGGAGACAAAACCATAGAAAGAAAGAGAGAGGGAGAGAGTGTCGAGCAGAGAGAAAGATGCAAGAGAAAGAAGAGAGAGTGAAAGCAAAAGAGAGAGAGAGGGGAAAAAGAAAGCAGAGAGAACATTAGGACAACAGCACAATTATGTACAGCAGAAGCAGAGGATCCCACTGGAGGCACCACTGTGTCTATTTCAGGACAGACTTAAGCCAGCAAGCCTTGGGAGGTGGAAGGAGGTAAGGGAGAGACAACAGTGGTAACCCAGTGACAGCTGGTCCTCTGTTTGCGGCTGTGCATCTCAAGTCAACATACTTTTATTAGGTTTGGGCATGTATAACTTCAGGGGCTCTGTCTGCAAGCACCGCTGGCCGAAGTATCCATCCGGACATCTGGGGGAAGGAGAGGTGGAAAAGATGACACACAGATTTACACCAAACACACTCACACTTCATACACAGAGGATATTATGCACAGCGAGGTCAGAAACACAGCCGCACAATCATTCCAAAGGCAATCTGGTATTCTTCAGCCAACGTTTGTTCAATAAGAGCATCAAAAAAAGGACAATTTTCTTAACCATTTTTATTTTCTGAATATCTGAATATTCTTTAAACAAGTTTTTACTGTCTAAAATTAAATTTTTTGGAAATAGTTTGAGGTTTAATGTTTATTTTTTTAAAAGAGGTCTCTTATTCTCAACAAGACTATTTATTTGAGTAAAAATGCAATAGAAACAGTAATATTATGAAATATTATTACAATTTAAAATAACTGTTTTTATTTACATATATGTTAAAATTGTATGCATTCCTGTGGTGGAAAAGCTGCATTTTCAGCAATTTTTAGTGTCACATGATCCTTCAGAAATCATTCTAATATGCTGATTTGGTGCCTGAGACACTTTTATTATTATTATCACCTTTGAAAAAGTTGCTTAATATGTATTTTTTCAGAATTCTTTGATAAATAGAAAGTAAAAACAAAAAGGCATTTATTTTAAATAGTGTTTTCAAACAATTAATCACACCAAAAATAAAAGTTTTTGTTTACATAACATACAGTATGTGTGTGTACTGTGTATATTTATTATGTATATTTATATAAATACACACACATGCATGTATATATATTTAAGAAAAATATGTTGTTTATATATTAAATATTTATATATAATATAAATTCTATAAAATATATACATGTAAATACATGTAAATATATTCAAAATATATACTGCATATGTGTGTATTTATATATATATATATATATATATATATATATAATACACAGTACACACACATATATTATGTAAATCAATGTAAATACACAATGTAAATCTTCACTGTCACTTTTTATCAAATAAATGTGTCCTTGCTGAATAACAGCAGTAATTTCTTTAAAAATAAATAAAGAAAATTTTTTAATTGTAGTGTGTATCTATTTATTTATAGTAGTGTATCTATTTATAGTAGTGTTTATAGTAGTGTGTATCTATTTATAACACATCGGCAGATTGTTTTATTCTTGTTAAAGCAGAGGAAAAGCTATGAAAACAAGTGTTTTCTTGTTTTAAGCATTAAAATAATAATAACAATATTAATAACAATAATAATAAAACACTTCAAATAAAAATTACTGGAGTAATAATCTAATAAACATGTCTTATACAGTTATAATTTTTAGGTTAATTTATTTTCTTTTTTTACATTATTTTACAATTATAACATATCTTACAAATTTTTACTTCTCAAATAAATTGATTTTATTGTATTTTTACTGGAAAACAAGAAATAAAAATGATTGAAAATGATTTTGCAGTCTGTCCAGTATACAGGCTGGAATTTTCTGCAAACACAAACAGCTGAAGCTGTATCTCAGCCTATAAGCAGCACATCTCTAATACGGTCGCCTGATTATGACATGGCTCTTATTCATGGATTTGATTGGCCAATTATGCTTATTCATGTTATTCCAGTAAACAAATTACAGCTCATCAGTGCGTAATGAGCGATATGGGGGTAATGTTTTCACAGCGTTAATTCCTCTAACTCGGTAACTGCTCTAGTCAGCTGATGAATGGCCACCTTCAATTTCTAGGACAAACAGAAAGCGAGAGCGAGCGTTATCTTCTGTCACCAGCTTAACAACGTTGCGTTTCCCAAGTTGGACCGCCAGAGGCATGAGCGAATCGTGGCTCACATTTATTTAGTTTTCCAGTAAAAAGACCAATCACTTAAGAAGCAAAATTGTGTAATATATATAAAATTTTGTTTTCAGAGAACTTCAGTCTGGCTTTAAGCCTACATCTAACAACATTCAGTGAGATTTATGTTTAAAGCACTACATACATACAAGGCCCCTGTAAAAAAGCTCTTATGGTTGGCTTTTGAAGTAGGATGTGAGGCATTATGCATGACACAATACATGCAGCACACACACGAAGCCGTCGGTGAGTTTATAGAGTGTAAAAAGAGCCAAGGTTCAGGCCGTAACCTCTTCACTGCGCTGCTACAGAGCCGCGTCACCGCCTGGCACGCGGTAAAACACGCCAATGTTAACTACGGAGAGAGACGATGAGAGACCGCAAGCTGTTGTAGTCTTTAGGGGAACACAGCAGGGAGAGAAGCTGGGGTGCGTTAGCCTTTGCACCGGAGCACAGACATGCTTTAAGTAACATGTACGCCGCTGAGGGGGTCAGAGGTCATGGAAACAATGTTATCCTGCTGGAGAGCGCCAGAGGGACGGAGCGACGTGTGCGCACACGTGTGTCTCTCAGGAGAGGACATCTGGGGTTTCAACTCCTCAACTTCATTCATTCCTTTCTCCAAATGAAGAACAGATCCTGTTATGTCTGTCTATGTTCATTGTTTGCCTACAGCGTACGGTTTCAGACTTGTCCTTGTGTCTTTACCTTGAAGAAATGCGGTAACGTGGTGATATTTGCAGGTTGGTCGAAGCGTAACTTTAAAAGTACCATTCAGAAATTTGGATTTTTTATATGATCATCAAAACACCTTAAATAAATGAAATGTGATTTTGTATTTCTTTACAACAATAAAAAATAAATGAAATAAATGGATCATTAAAGATAAACAGCTAAAATTTTTCACAAGAACTATTAAACATTTAAAAAGCATCCCAGGATGAACTGGCTTTACTATTTATGTGAATTATTATTAATGATATAATATTATATTAATTTTAAACATTTAAAAAGCATCCCAGGATAAAGTGGCTTTACTATTTATATGAATTATTATTAATAATATATTATTATATTAATTTATAATACAAATATTATATTAATTTTCAAAGATTTAAAAAGAATCAGAGAATGCATTGACTTTATTACTTGTTTTTAATGCTAATTATTTTTATATTTATATGTATTTATTAATAATACATATTATTAATATTACATATTATTATCGTTAAAACAACAATAAAGCCATTACTAATAATAAATAGTGCTGGGCAATGATTAATCGTGATTAATCGCATCCAAAATAAAAGTTTTTGTGTACATTATGTGTGTGTACTGTGTATATTTATTATGCATATATAAATACACACACATGCATGCATATATTTAAGAAAAATATGTTATGTTTACATATTAAATATATTTATATATAATATAAATTATATGAACATAAACATATACATGTAAATACATGTAAATATTTTCTACATATACTGTATGTGTGTGTATTTATGTATGCATAATAAATATACACAGTACACACACATACAGGTGCATCTCAATAAATTAGAATGTAATTCAGCTCAAATTGTGAAACTCGTGTATTAAATAAATTCAATGCATACAGACTGAAGTAGTTTAAGTCTTTAGTTCTTTTAATTGTGATGATTTTGGCTCACATTTAACAAAAACCCACCAATTCACTATCTCAGCAAATTGGAATATGATGACATGCCAATCAGCTAATCAACTCAAAACACCTGCAAAGGTTTCCTGAGCCTTCAAAATGGTCTCTCAGTTTGGTTCACTAGGCTACACAATCATGGGGAAGACTGCTGATCTGACAGTTGTCCAGAAGACAATCATTGACACCCTTCACAAGAAGGGTAAGCCACAAACATTCATTGCCAAAGAAGCTGGCTGTTCACAGAGTGCTGTATCCAAGCATGTTAACAGAAAGTTGAGTGGAAGGAAAAAGTGTGGAAGAAAAAGATGCACAACCAACCGAGAGAACCGCAACCTTATGAGGATTGTCAAGCAAAATCGATTCAAGAATTTGGGTGAACTTCTCAAGGAATGGACTGAGGCTGGGGTCAAGGCATCAAGAGCCACCACACACAAACGTGTCAAGGAATTTGGCTACAGTTGTCATATTCCTCTTGTGCGTCTTACCTGGGCTAAGGAGAAGAAGAACTGGACTGTTGCCCAGTGGTCCAAAGTCCTCTTTTCAGATGAGAGCAAGTTTTGTATTTCATTTGGAAACCAAGGTCCTAGAGTCTGGAGGAAGGGTGGAGAAGCTCATAGCTTCATAGTCCAGTGTTAAGTTTCCACAGTCTGTGATGATTTGGGGTGCAATGTCATCTGCTGGTGTTGGTCCATTGTGTTTTTTGAAAACCAAAGTCACTGCATCCGTTTACCAAGAAATTTTGGAGCACTTCATGCTTCCTTCTGCTGACCAGCTTTTTAAAGATGCTGATTTCATTTTCCAGCAGGATTTGGCACCTGCCCACACTGCCAAAAGCACCAAAAGTTGGTTAAATGACCATGGTGTTGGTGTGCTTGACTGGCCAGCAAACTCACCAGACCTGAACCCCATAGAGAATCTATGAGGTATTGTCAAGAGGAAAATGAGAAACAAGAGACCAAAAAATGCAGATGAGCTGAAGGTCACTGTCAAAGAAACCTGGGCTTCTATACCACCTCAGCAGTGCCACAAACTGATCACCTCCATGCCACGCCGAATTGAGGCAGTAATTAAAGCAAAAGGAGCCCCTACCAAGTATTGAGTACATATACAGTAAATGAACATACTTTCCAGAAGGCCAACAATTCACTAAAAATGTTTTTTTTTATTGGTCTTATGAAGTATTCTAATTTGTTGAGATAGTGAATTGGTGGGTTTTTGTTAAATGTGAGCCAAAATCATCACAATTAAAAGAACCAAAGACTTAAACTACTTCAGTCTGTGTGCACTGAATTCATTTAATACACGAGTTTCACAATTTGAGTTGAATTACTGAAATAAATGAACTTTTCCACGACATTCTAATTTATTGAGATGCACCTGTATATTATATAAACAAAAACTTTTATTTTGGATGCGATTAATCGAGATTAATCGTTTCCCAGCACAAAATATATATATTTTTTAAATTAGTAGGTGTATGCAAACTTGTTGATCATCAATCTCAGGAGGTCAAACTAAATATAATATCATGGGTTTTATTTTCTGTTCATTTCATATACAGGTTTTCCATTTTTAGCCACTTGCTTAACAAAATTTGAAACTTGAAAACAACACTGCTTAAAACCCAAGTAGGCTTCAAGCAATAAAGTCACAATTAACAATAAATAAAAAGTTTATAATAAAAATTTGATGTATCCAAACTTTTGACTGGTCTATTAATTATCTATTAATATTTACAGTCAAAGACACCTGCTCCATTCTCCCAGATGCTTTATTTCTTATGCATCTTTGCATCATTCTCTTTTCTTCACACACTGTCTGTTTCCTCCAGTCTTTCCCCTTTCTCAACCCCTGAGTGCTTCTCAGCTCTGGACATGCATTTTTCATTCCCTCTCTTTCCCTGTCTCTCTCACTCTTTCTCTCTCTCTCACTGGCAGCAGGACCTGATAGACTCTGTTTAATGAAAATCTACAAAGGCGGTGAGAGAGAAACAGAAAGAGCGATTTTTTTTTTTTTTTTGCCAGAACTGGGCTGTAGAAGTAAACCTGAAGAAGATAAACATCATGATATTCCAAACAAACCTAGACATCAGGAACACAGATACCAGTTCCAAGAATCCAGCTCCAGGTGGCCAAACGGTATATCGCACAACACAACACATGTACTAAAGCCGAATCATTACCACACTGGGAAGATTCAACATGGCAATGAGCCAGGAACAGGAACAACCAGTAAATACACGGCTGTCTTTGTAGTCAAGCATTTTTTAAAATTCCATAATACAAGAAGAAGTTACAGTGAACAGCATAAATGAGTACACCCCCTCTAAAACTTAACAAATTCAGCAATTACTCTTTTACTTAGATGACATGTTGGGGTTCTTTGGAGAAATAACGTTCCAACAAGCCTGCTTGATCAATTACCAAAGAAGAATGTCAAAATTATTCAGCAAAATAAGATTTTCTTATCAAAGTGATAAAATGTTGCGTTGCAAAAATGAGTACACCCTCCTGAAAATTACTAAAAAAAAATTGTGAATAGGTTTAAGGCTATTTTTGATCAATTTTGATCAACAGGTAAGTATATTGAACCAAAACTTTTAAAGACAAGTAATTTCCTGACAATTAAAAGTGTTATATAGCCCACTGAATCATACTCAGACTTAATGCTGGCAGCAGTGGAACCACTTGGGAGAGAACTAACAGGTGACTTATTTCTTAGCATAAAAGAGGACAATGGTACAAGAGGAATACCAAATTATTGTTTTAAGTGTGAAAATACAGCAGAAGTAGCACTGACATTCACAAACAATGGACTTGCGATGAGTGATGAATAATCAGGTCTTCACTTTAAGTTTTTATTTAGTGATGATTGAATTTTTGCTAGAAAAAGAGCAGGAGAAATAACATGCAAGTGTCTCAGAGCCAGCAAAAGCTATGAAAAGAGTGACACTTTATCTCACAGAATATGACACAGCCTGCAGAAGTGACATGCATGGTTGTTGTCACCACTAGAATTACCTACTGTAGCCAAAGCAAAATAAACTCATTTAACCTCTTCCAAGGCCCATATTTACAAAATAGAGACTTCTGGGAATCCATACTCTGGTCTCAAGAGACCAAGTCAATCATTTCGGATTCAAAAGCATCCAAATGTTCTGGTGTTGCTAGAGGAGGAGTACAGTAAGAAGTGCTTGGTACCCACAGTGATGTTCAGTGGTAGTAAAGCTCTTATATAGTGAGTGCTGAAGGTGTGAGGGAGTTGTGCTTTATCAATGCTGTCATGAATTCACACACCACTGTGTGATGTAATACAAAAACTTGAAACAGAAGATGCTACCCTCCCCTCATTCCCTGCATTATTGGGCATTTTTTTCAGCATGACAATGAAGATATTCATTCTCCCAAGGTGAAAATCCTTCAGTGGACATGTATTTCACTCAGTCTTAATGCTCTTTAGCAGCTGTGGGGGATTCTGTAGAGACGAGCGGAGCAAAACTCTACCTTAAAGACCAGAGCATTTAAGGAGGTCGTCCTCCAGGAGTTAAACAGGACAGATGTGAAAATTTGTCATGAACTTGTACACTCAGTGCCAAGAAGGGTCAGAGCAGTATACTTAAAGCTCTGGAGGACATACTAAGTACTAGAATATTATACATTTGCTGAATTAAATCTAGGGTTTACTCATTTCTACAATCCTTCATTTAAACAAAATTGGCTAATTTACTTATCTTACAGAAAATATTGGCATATATTTTGTTGTTTTTATAAAGTATATGTTTAATACATTTCAATTTTGCCATCTTTCCATGAATTAAGAAAATGTGATCATTAAGAAAATACATCTTTTATATTTATTCAGAGGGGTGTACTCATTTATGTTGTGCACTGTACTTGAGAAGATAATATATCTTGAATTAAGTTTAACATCACTGGCACACAGCTCTTGGTTAAAGTATAAATAGCAATTTGCTAATGGGTTGAGAAAAATAAACTTCATTCAGTATATATTATAATAATATATTATTTGAATACACACATACTGTTACAATTTTACTTCTCAAGTACATTAATCTTGTTTTAAGGAACATTTTCACTAGAAAAACGTTTTTAAACAATATTTTGCACATTACATACAGTACAGTAAATGTTCTGTTAAACCAATGGATGCAGAGACAGATTGGGTGGAAAAATCTGCCATTCGCATTTACAATGCAATACTGTGTAATAGAAAACACTGCACACACAAAAAAACCTCCTAAAAATAGCTCCCTTAGTCTGCTATTATAACATCTAATCCTGTTTAAAACACACATCAGTCTCCACTGGCAAATCACACACGAATATCAACCCAGATCCTCAAAAGGCTATAATGCATCTGTACTATATTTGCTGAACCTTCATGCTTTGTCATTCTGCTAATCTATTTTCTTTATTTAACTATTTAGTCAATTCTTTAAAGCTTTACTGTAAGGTTGTAGCTGACGTTTCACTGTGTAAATCTGCCATAAGTCATGTAAAGGCCTCAGAAGAAAGGGTCTTTCTTCTGTGTCCTGTTGCCCTCAATCAGATCACTGTAACTCTGTAAAATGAGAGGCTGAAAGAGTCCATTCTGACCCAGAGGGTTGCATCACTTCTATTCTGCTTGTGAATCTGTCTGAATGAATCAAAGAATGTAGAATTTATCCAGCACACAGATGTCATACCTAAATGACATTCTCATGGAAATAAAGCACGATCTCTTGATCTTCATTGTGTTGCATAATAAAGGATGCATCTGGTCTAAAGAAAAAGTACTGCTGTTATGAAAAAAAAACACTTTGGAAGCAGCTGTTTTCATGCACTAATATTTGGAAAGTTTAATGGCACTTTCCACGAACGGAGTACACAAATGTGCCTGAAGCTCTTAGAAATTGAAGTTTTCGTTTTTTCAACAAATGGTCAGTGAAAGGAGGTACTTAGGCTGTTGATCGTCAACCTCAGGTGGTCAAACTAAATATTATATCAGCGGTTTTATTTTCTGTTCGTTTTATATGAGGTTTGGCATTTTTTCAGCCCTGTGACATGTAAAAAAAGTTTAAAACCCAGATTTTGTCGTTTTCTATAAATAAACATTAAATACAAAATTAATAAAATTTAATCAAATAAATATTTAAAAAACTATGATAGAATGGGGAACAGGGTTGTGAATTTAGAACAGAACTAGCTAGTTGTGATTAGTGAAAAACATATCCTTTAAATTAATTAAAGAAAAATTGTTGTTGTTGTTTTCTTACAAAAACTGGTAGGATTAAAGGTTGAGCTTGATGAATGCAGTCAACAACAACAACAACAACAAAAAACGCGAAATGCGTACCGGCATGTACGTTTCGTGACACGTTCAATAAAATTTCCACTGGGTGGTGCTTAAAGAGTGTTCGGGTTTTTTTCCCAGAACAGATGAATGTACATATGGTGCGTTTAATGTGATGTTGGTTTTGTAGGTGTCACCGCAGTTCTGACTTGAAATGTCCATTGAGTGGCGCTATAACTCTAATGCTCCACGACGTTTTAAAATAAAGTGCCATCTGCACTACACCTAAACCTACCCGGTAGTATTAGCAAAAGCGAAAGTGACGTAAAAATGCAAATCGCAAGCATGCCGTTTTAGCTTGTTTTTTGATCGTTTTTCACAGGATTCGTACCCAAGAATTCCACATCCTAAGTCCAATTCCGTGCTGGCTGAGCTACCGAGAAAGCTTATTATATCTGGAAAGCAAAACATATGGAGCTGTAATCATAACTATGTACAAAAACGATTACAATTGCTCGCTGTTTACCACCTCTAGTGTTCATTTCTGTTGGAAATTGCAGTGAAATGTACTTATTGGTACGTGTTTTGCGTCTCATGAAAAAATTCCCAGAGGTACGTTGTCCTCATGAGACCAGGTAGATTATAGTAAAATGGCCACTAAACTCAGTAACCTACAGTCTTCAGATCAGAACTTGTCCTTGATGTTCAGCACAAGAAGCTGTTGGGGGCCATGAAAAAGCAGCGCCGGATACCAGTCAGGGGCCCCCTCAGTGGCAGGCCATGAATCTCCTCTGGCATTTCTCTCTCCTCAGTTTTGTCATCTGTCCCGGTCTTATGTAAACATGACAGGGGTGTCGATGTGGAGCTGCTGTAACTTGGCAGGCCGTAAAATACCCCCCCCCCACCCCCCCCACCCCCCCCCCCCCCCATCACCATTCCAGCAAGAAAATAATTATGGCCCGGGTCATTTATTACCTTTTCACTCCATATGTGTGTGTGGAACTTTGTAATTCAAAGAAAAAGAGGCAGGCATAAATATGAGGTAGCTTGTATGGCTGGACTTGTTCAACTGGTGAGTAATTCCTATGGAAGCCTGGCCTATATTGAATGAGATAGCTTTGGGGCAACAATTCCCAGCGGGCCTTGACTGCATTATCTGACTTTTCTGGACCTGTGCCTCACCCATGAGTGAATTAGCTGCAGCAATTGAGTTATTGCTCCTTCCAATTTGTACACAACTTATTGAATGGCTGTTTGCCGGTTGCTTGCTGAGCAGGATTCCTGAGACGCAGACGCGCAGACGTGCACTCCGTGCAGCTGGGCTGAAAATACCAGCAGGTGCACTCATAACATGGCGCAACATGTGGTCTGAAATTGATTTTAAAAAAAGAAGAGGAAAACCAGCACCTTACGGTTCATTGCTATAAGACCCCGTTGCATAAATAGCTCCATATAACGCAAACTAGCTTCCATGTGCATCCTTGTTTGTTATCTTGCCCTTCGCATCTACTTAATTGGCTTGGTCTTGTTTTGATAATGCGGGCGAAAATATTTTTTCGGCCCATAACAAGATGTCCCGAGCATCCCTGATTTAAAAGCGTCTGTGTAAATCGGTGTCCTTTTCCCCTGTGATTGAAATGTAAGCAAACGGACTTATTTACCTTGTGGGAGGCCTCTGACTCTCGTAAATATTTGTTCCAGCACTAAACCAGCATGACATGGCATTTCACAATGGTTTGATGCACATCGCTCCAGCACGCTAAACGTGGGCCACCGGAGCAGGACAAGAGGCCTGTTTTTTTCAGTTCCCCAAACACATCACAGTCATATCACACTCATCAACATCTGCACCAGTGAGTCAACCCGCTGTGCCCTGACACAAGAGGGACTCGACCGAAGATGGAGAGAAAGAGAGAAAGAGTTTAAGTAGAAAAGGATGGGTGACTTGATGGATACCATTTGGCCTTTGCTGGAAAGAGACAAGGAACTCCAAGAACTAGGGATTCTTACTTCACTTAGCGTGCAGTTCTTAATCTCTCAGTTAGAAACATTATGAAGAACAGAAAGAAGGCAAATTGTAGAAGAAAATCATTGAATGTACTGCTGTTTCTTTAATTATGGGCATAATTATATAATTAAAATCATTTTAATTTGTAATTTCAATTAGTTTACCCTTGACTTTCCATCTAATATACACCTAATATATATATATATATATATATATATATATATATATATATATATATATATATATATATATATATATATATTATAAACTGAATAATATATAATATATATAAACTGAAATCTATATGAACAGTAAAACCTCCACAACACTTATTTTGAAATAATTACAAACAAATAAATGATATACAGACATTTTTTTGCTGTCAATTCCACCACAACCAACAATTTAGCTTACGAACAGAATATTTTATTTTTATTGTGCATAATTTCCAAGCTGTAATTTTGTTAAATTTTGCAAGTATTAAATACCTGAGCTGAAGAAGATGAAGTCAGCCTTTTTATTCCAAAATTGTATTGATAATTTGGAGTATGATGGAAATGACATTTGTTGGTTCAAAGATAAAATAAAAAATATATAAAATTAAATTAAATTAAAATTAAATTCCTTGATGAATGTATATGCACTGTTGTACACCTTTTTTATTATAATTTTTTTTTCCATGTGCACAGAACCTAAAGAGCCCATAGTTTAAGAGAGAGAAAATATGTAGAATCCCTTTGATTTAAATAAAGTTGTGATTGGTGTCAACAAGAGAGAGTGACTGATAGTGAGAAAGAAGGTGAAGAATAATGTGATCCACCAGGAGTAAAAATAGGCTCAGGAGAGAAACTCACTTGCAGGATAGCCGATTTATACCATGTATGTAGTAACAGTCGCCGCCATTCACGCAGTATGCCTTCTCTGACTCGTTGCATCTTCTGGCGTGACCCGAACCCGGAGATAACGTTGTGGTTACTGCAGGAAACAAAGACACAAACATCTTAAGACATCAGCATGCCACCCAAAAAACAAAAGACAGAGCTTTCAGTGAATGCTTAGTAAACAATAAAGAGAACAGCCACGTGCTTGCGCAAGAACTGGAAACATACATGCCAGCTTCTCAGATTCATTACGTTACTGATAATTTATCACATTTCAGCTCATGTCCCATTCCCTACAATAACAGTCATTCACTAGAACAACGACTCCTTGGTTTTCATTGCAAATCTCTCTGTACATCTTTGCTGCTCTGCTGAGGTTCGAGACGTTCGATAGGCAAAGATAAATATTTCAGTGAGCGCTGGAACCCCCCCACACCACCTGCTCTGTCTGATTCACAGGTCTGGAATGGATCCGTAATCCCGCCGCATTATCGGAGCAACGTTCAACATGTTTTGGGAATACTGCACCTCATGGGTATGAAAAAATGAGAGGCCTGGAGAAAATCACATTAGGGCCATACTGACAGCGATTTGTTTACCTTTGGTACCAGTTCAAGGGGTGTACATTGGGGCGCATGAATATGTTTATTGAATTTGTAATCAAAAGCAGAAATGTGAAGATTGACAGGGCAAACTGCTTCCCGCAGCCACATTATGCGCATACCTATGCTGTTTCTCACCGCTGTTAAACTGAACATGTCTACAAACACTCATGTCATCACCATCCAATTGATGCTTTTTCAAACACGCAATGGTTTCTGTTTAGCACAGCACAGTGGAGCATCTTTGTCATGCTGAAACGGCGTTCAAAGCAAATGTTTAGAAGGAACATGCTTATTTAATCTCGCTAATCACAACGAAAAAGACAAATGTGTCTCCTCCAGCAATTTTTACGGCATCGCTTCACCACATCAAGCCCACCCTTATTTATGTAATTAAAGAAATATTGTGATATCCAAACTAATGTTGTTAGATTTGCTGGTTAGCATGGCTCAGTTCGCCCCTGCTGGTAGACGCTGTTACTGCACCATTAGGGAGCAAAAAAAATCATCTTTCTGTTTTCAGAGCCATTCAAAAGTAGTTTTTTTTTTCAAGCAATAAATTCCTTTTCAAATAAATGCTTTTTTTAATTCATCAAAAAAATAACACAAAAATATTAAATAGCACAATAATAGAAATGTTTCTTGAGCAGCAAATCAGCATATTAGAATGATTTCTGAAGGATCATGTGACACTGAATGCTGGAGTAATGATGCTGAAAACTCAGCTTTGATATTACAGGTATAACTTACATTTTAAAATATATTAAAATAGAAAACAGTTATCTTAAATTGCAACAATATTTCACATTATTAATGTATTTTTGATCAAATATATGAAGCCTTAGTGAGAATGAGACTTCTTTTAAAAAGAGAGATTTCTCCACGTACTGTAAACCGCATATGTGCCATTCTGATCACACTGACTATTCCCTTTACAGTTATATTTAATGTAATTGTGTTTCCTATTCATTTATACACACTGAGGGACAAGTTGAAATTATGGTCTGAGGTATCTGACAGCATGCCACACATATGGTACATCAATCTATATGTCTTCAACTCTGTTCCTGGGGACCCACTGTCCTGCAGAGTTTAGCTACAACCCTAATCAAACACACCTGAACCAGCTAATCAAGCTCCTCAAGATTGCTTGAAAATACACAGGCAGGTGTGCTGAAGCAGGCTGGAAATAAACTTTGCAGGACAGTGGGTCCCCAGGAGCAGAGATGAAGACCTCTGATCTAAGGTTGAAAACAACCAGGAATATTCGTTTTACTTAAGTCTGGATTCATGTTTGAGACCCTCCACCGCAGACCACCAATCAAACGTTTATTCTTCTCAGAGATTACATGAACATGTCAGTTAAGTGTGTTGAATTAGTTGGTTAAACATAGCATTTCTTTGTGTAAAATTTCACATAATCCAAAAATTTCCTTTTTCAGGTTGAAATTAGATTGTGAATGCCAGATTTTCAATTCAGCATCAGACTTCTCATAATGCTTCTTATATAATGTTCACGAATACGAATACAGTAGAACAATATACAGTAAGAAATACTGTTATAATAATACTAATGTAATATTGTGAAATATTATTACAATTTAAAATAACAGAAATTGTGTTCTACTTTTAATATATTTTAAAATGTAATGTATTCCTTTGATAGCAAAGCTGAATTTTCAGCTTCATTACTCCAGTCTTCATTGTCACATGATCCTTCAGAAATCAGTCTAATTATGCTGATTTGGTGCTCAGGAAATGATTATTATTATTATCACAGTTGAAAGCAGCTGTGTTTTTGTGGAAATCATGGTATATTTTTCAGATTTTTTTGATAAATAGAAAGTTCAAAAAACAGCATTTTTATTTTTTTTTTTAAATTTCAAATTTGTTTTTTCTAACAATGTAAAATCCTTTACTGTCACTTTTGATCAATTTAATGCATCCTTGCAGAATCAAAGTATTCATTTCGTAAAAGAAAAAAAAACGTAACTGATCCCACATTTTTAAACAGTACTGTAAGATATCTTACAGTAAGAACAAAAGCATTCAGACATCTTTGCATTCAGACATGATTGAAGAGTGTCTTGTTCTGAATGAAAAGAAAATTGTGAAAATGAGTCACAGCAATTTGAAGGAAATATTCTTAAGCGTAGCCTGAGGCCTCAGACAACATAGGCTAGAAATTCAGCTGAGAACAAAATCTGCCATCTTGTTCTTCTCTTTCTCTCTGAAAATGAAAAAATCTTGCAGTACAGAGCTGCAGATTTCCAACCAAGAGCAGCTCATTGTAGGACCCCGGCAACCCCACACATACACGTGTTGAACACCCGGCTGTACTCAGGCCAACAAAAGAGAAATGTTAGCAGATGTGGAAGTGCACTCTATCGGGGCCCTCCCTGATATCAAACATGATCTACTAGAGGTACTAATGTTACTACATCAAATCACATGAGTGAAATCAGAGCAGCGTCAAGGTTTGAATTTCAGTGGCAGAGAGTTTCTGAACTTTCTTGTTGACTTTCATGTTCATGAAAGTGCATGTCTAGTCAGGTTGTGTATTTGTATATAAGTAATTGTGTGGGTCTGGAACCCTAGACAGCTTACAGAACATTTCGTGCCAGTTTGTTGAAGTGAATACAACAGGCGGTGTGGAAAATCAGTAACATTTGGTTGTGGTGGTCTTGCATAACTTGAGTGTACGTCAATTGTTTACTGAGCTAAGTTTATTCACTTGTTTTTATTTACAGTTTGCAGAAACTGTCCTCAAATGCTGACGTCTTTGTTATACAACTTTTTTAAACTCTCCCATTACTTTTTTTTTTTTTTTTTCAACCTGATCCCATGACAAAAACCTCTGGGAACTTTTTCGCAAAACACAAAATACGTACTGCCATGTAGGTTTCGTGACATATTCGATGTGAAATGTCCACTGAGTGGCGCTGTAAGTCTAATGCTCCGCGACGTTTTAAAATAATGTACCATCTGCACTACACCTAAACCTACCACCAAAAGCGAATGTGACGTAAAAACGCAATCGCAAGCACGCTGTTTTAGCTTGTTTTTCGATCTCGATTACTAACTCTGGTGTTCATTTCTGTTGGAAACTGCAGTGATATTTTGCGTCTTGCAAAAAAGTCCCCCGAGGTACATTTTCGTCATGAGATCATGTAGTTTATTTTATATATTTATGTTTGCTTTTTGTTTTTCAAAATGTGCAGTTTCTTCACAACTAGCATCACTAAACAGAATTGTAAGAAAATTGACTGTTTTCAAACAGGTTTCCAGAACGTCTTCTGCCCCCAGCCAGTCCCGCGCCCAAATACATGCCATTGGTCAAGTGTTTTTTACAGAACATCTCATAATCTCAGAACATCTTTTAATTATAGATGTTTCTCACAGTAACTGTCCTCAAATGTTTTTTTTTCACTTAATTTTATATATTTATTTATTATTTTTAAGTTTTGCCTTTAAAAATGTGTAATTTCTATACTACTCGAATAGAACTGTAACAGTATTGACTGTTTTCAGACAAGTTTCCAGAACAAGTCTGCCACTGGCCGAACAAACAGACATTTTTTTTTTTGTTTGGATATCACAGATCTGAATACCATATCTCTAAGAAAACTCAGCCGTCCTGCAACATTTTTAAATGTTTATATTTCGAAACTCACTCAGCTGTGTGGCATTCAAGTGGAAGAGAAGAAACAACAGTAATATACAACTGTAATAACACTCCTTTCAACAACATGGATACAGTCTGGCTGGGATCCAGCCGGTTGCTGGGAGGCGGACGTTCCATGCCACCCCGTTCCACCCCTCCATGCCCGCTGAGAATTTTAGCATGTCTCAGCACCTGTTTACCCCACTAGAGCACTAATGACACAGCATGCTCAACAAGACTCAGCTACCTTGGATGGAAAGATGGAGCATTCCTGTGAGAGCTGCCCTCAGAGCCTCATAAAGACCACATCCAGAGGCTCGAACATCAAGCTCGCCCTTTAAAACATGTGCACACGCCCCTAGAGCTCCAGGAGCGTGCATGTTTGTATTCCTTACAGTCGACTGTTTATCCCCTTGAGGGTGAACAGGGGTGCACTGCAAAGCTGGTTAATATTAGCATGATATTCACTTCATGAATTTCGATGTGCATGATGTAAAAGCAAGCAAGCGTTCCGGCGCATGCAAAACATGCTGAAATTGGACAGCTGTATGCTGTTCATTTAAATTTCCTCCTTGTTTTATGCATTACATAAATTTGGACTTTTCCAAACGGAAAGTTTCCAAGCGCTCTCTGACAGTCAGATTGAAAAGAGCGTTACTCTGTTGTTTCTTCCAAAGCTGCAGGAAGACGTGCGTGTCAGCAGCTTGTGGGGTAATTCTGCCGATGTCTGTCATGTTTATGCATCTGGTCTAGTGATACACTTCAAAAATCTCCCTCCATCAGTAATTGAGCTCTGAAAGCTACAAGCCTGTGCAATATTCCCTCATGTTTCTGAGGCTCCCATCAGCTGTCTGCTGGAAATCTGGGAAAACTTGACAAATACCTGCTGAGGCAGCGTGTGCCAGGAAGATGAGGTGGAGTGGGGAAAGTGTGAAGCAAATAGAGAGAGTGGGTAGGGCCCAAGGTAGTTTAAGAACATCACCTGGACAAAACCATACGCTGGCATTTCTATTCATCTCAAAGCAAGTTGCTGTCATAATTGAACTTTTTGAGCCAATCACTTGAGTTGCAAATGTCATGTGACCAATCACGATGGCGCTGCAGGAAAACTCCATGACAGGGCTGATAGGCTAATGACATCACACAAATGCAAACAGTCATAAGCACTACTGACTACAAAAATGTCCATTTTATGTGAAAAAAGCTAAATTTTAAAAATGCAATATATACATAACATGCTGTGTATACAAACCTCTGTTGATTGCATTCTGAGTGGATGTGCTAACTAATGTTAGCTAATAATGCTGCTAAATGAAAATGCTAACTACTAAAACCTTGACTGCACGCATAGTATAAACCAAATGCACACACTCCTTTATGAAAAACAAACAAACATGGTTTTACTACAAATGAAAGCAAAAAAACATGGATACTATAGTTAAACCATGGTAACCGCAAATTAATCGTGCTTTTGCTACACTAACCATAGTTTAACCATGGTATTTGTAGTAAAACTGTGGTTATACAATTAGTAATCAATACGTCAAAAACTATGGTCACTACATTTTTACTATAATAAAACCAGGGTTAATTTTCATAAGTGCTACCCAACAACTGAAACCAGACTAAGCTTGTTGGCTGGTCTTCAAGCCTGGTCATAGCTGGTTTAGCAGGCTGGTTTTAGAGGGGGTTTGACAGTTCTTTAGCTGGTCAGACTGGGAGACCAGCTAACTAACCAGCTAAAGCCAGCTTAGTCAGTGTAGGAAATTAGCTTGACAAACTTAAACCAACTAAGACCAGCCAACAAGCATTTTTCAGCAGGGTAATAAACCTTTTACAAATAAATCCTGTGAAAATAAGTAGAAAAGAGTCAGTTCTTTGGAGTATTGTTGCTAAACTAAACCAGACAGGCTAGCCATGATACAGTTCATGCTAAATGATCAACAAAGCATTCCAAGGTAACAAGGTCAGTTTCACTACAGTCCTTGACAATTGCTATTTATCCAGCTTCACACTCACCGTCTTTTTACATACAGCTACAGTGCAAGTTCACTTTCTAAGCTCCATGCTCACTAGCCAGGTTTCATTTCTATTCCTGACATGCTAAAGGCCAAGTTCTTCAAGTTCTTAATGGCACGCACTAAGAAACTTTCACTACAGCTCCCATGAGAGGTCACTTTCTCCTGCCTGAAAACCCAAGGGTTTGGCCAGCAAGCTTAGCCCTGAGTTTGATTAATCCTTCATGGCCAAGGAACTGAAAAGATGGCCTGGGTGGGGGCAAAACGGGGCCATCTGGAAGGCTTCATAAACATGTCTATCTTTCTGCACTCTCCAAAGGGTTCTAGGAAAGTCATAAAAAATGAAAGGAGAGGTCCCTTTGCTGAGAGTGTTTTATTTATTTATTTATTTTTTTCTTCTGGAGACACATTCACAGAGTCCAAACGAGTAATTTCGTATGTGCAGGGATGTCTGACAGGTGGTTGCGGCATCTTGTTGCTTTTCTATTAATTGGAGGCTTAACCCTCATGTTCTGTTTGTGGTCTCAGAGACTTGATAGCTTAATAGCTGAAAAAATATACTTAACAGTGGAATATTCAACATGATTACATGCTTCAAATGTAACTATACTTATTTTGGAGGTCTCCGAGATCTTAGATATAAAACATTTGATTTTAAATGGTTTTAAATGGATCAATTACATTTCTGAGAGGTGCATGTGGTACAATAGAGGAATAAAGCATCACAAAAATGTCAGTTGGTTTATGATCATATTAACAATTTTTAAAGAGAAAATAAGTTAATTACAAAATTACTATTATTATTTTACACACTAATCACTGGGACCCCAAATAAAAACAACTCAAGAGAACATTTGGGCCATCTGAGGGGTGAAAACAAATAATATCCGCTAGTTCAAATTACATCCACATTTCTGGTATGCCCTGTGGTAGCTTGAGAGCCAAAGAAAAAGTTCAAAAAGCTCCAGCAGCTGACAAATGATGCTTGAGAGATCATGATAGTGAAGCCATGGTCAACCCCCTGTGCCAGCACACTGTCTCACCCCCCTCTTGCTGGAGATGTCTCTTGTTACAGCTGGGAGCATAATCCCTTCACTGCACAAGAGGTCAATTTATACAGCATGCAATCTTACAGCTTTTGAGTGCTTTCCATTATGCGAAACCATTATGTGCATCCCTTTTGTTTAAAAGGGCTGCCAAAGCCTTTCAGAGAGGTCTTCTCAATTTCACATTTATATGTGCACCGCTGCATTTATTAAAAGCCTCTAAACAAAATCATATGGCCATGAGCAAGTAAAGAAAAAAGTGCTATCACACTATCAGTTTTGTAGCAACAGCTTTGGTGCACTGCAGGGCACAAGAGTTCAGATGTCAGTGGTGTTTTGATTGTGTCGCAGACTGGCGCTCAACTGTGAAACTGATGTTGTTTTATCTGTAGGCAAGTATGCATGTTTGCGTGTTCAAGAGCAAGAGCGCAAATTCACAAGTTAACCTGTAGGTACAGCTATTTTATATTAAGGTCCACACAAGCTAACATATAATCCCTATAGGTAACATATAATCTATATGCTATTTTACGTAATTCCCTTTCAAGTGTGTTCTTGTTGAAATGTGTAGTAAAACAAATACATATGTGCAGTGAATGTAGAATACAGCTGTGGAGTGGGTGCATTCTTCAGTGCTTTAAGGACCCTGTGTAATCTATTATCTCTTTAAGACCTTCAGTGCAGACTTGAGACTCTTCATGTTTGCATTAACGACGACGCACACCAGCAACAAAAGGCAAGCCTGTTAGGAAACAGAGCTTTCCCTGAAGCGTGATTGCTATAGTGATCCGGTATTTGGATGTTTACTTAAACCCTTGTAAAAAGCGACATTGGACCAGTCAATGGGAAAAAAATCCAGTTCGTAGAATAAAATCTCAATATTTACGCCTAAAGACAGGATAACCAACTGACTCTTCCGTAACAGCTTAACAAGTGTGAAAACAAGCATGTAAGACAATTAGAAACAAAATTTGCATGCTACATACTTAGAAGTTCAAAGGAAGCTTACTGAAAGCATGAGTCATGCGTTGAAGTCTTTCCAGTCACTGTTTAGGCAGGAGGCCAAATCTAAAATCTAATCTAATAATTAAAGTCTAATAATAATGCTCAAAAAACCCAATGTAAGAGTCACGAAGCTTTCAGAAAACGACTTTGAGGGTCCTCTTTAACCTCAGTCCACCATAACAGAAAAAAGAAAGATTAAAACCAAGAATAACAGAAGCCTAGAGTGAACTCTGTCCTGTATTTTTTCCTTTTCATTAACAGGTCTTTATTTTTCTCCTCTATTGCCTGCTTCCTGCTGCATAGCTGATGTGTCTGGTCTTGTCCTCCACAATCATTTCACAGACGACTTTGAGAAATCAAAGAGCGCTATTGCTCACGATTGCACAACAGGACGCGTGTGTAAACAAGCAAGACTCGGGGCACTTACCCAGAGGGGGTGGGGTGCTGCTGGGCGACGTGAGGGCAAGGGTGCTCGTCGGGCTGGAGGTAGGCACGGAGGAGGCCGTGCCTGGGGCAAGTGTGGGAAGAGACTCGGGGAACCATCGGAAGGATGAGACGGTGGTGCCATGCGTCCACAGAGCATCTTCCGTGCGGAGCCCCTCCTCCTCATCCTCTCCCCTGAGGAGATCCAGCCAGTCGGGTTCCCTGCTGCGGCCGGCTCCTTGAATCAGAGCCCGGCGGAGCAGCAGCAAACAGGCTCCGAGTCCCAGAAGCAGAAGCAGCAAAGCAGGGACAAGGAGCAGGGCTCTTCCTCCGAACGCACCCCTGCAGCAGGGCCTTGGAGGGCGACGCGGGGTAGGCTGCGGTGGAGGGAAACCCTCCACTCCTGTCCCCGACACAAGCCCAACACTCTGACCCTGACAAAGAGAGACCAGAAGGACAGGCAGCGGATAGACAGACACATCTGGGTCCATCGGAGGCTCGTCCAAATCCTGTTCGATATCTCCTGGCTCGCACTTCCTCTGCAAGCACTCATAGGGCTAACGTGTCTGGTTCGAAATCTCCATTACACACTTCTCAAACTTCCCTGCACACACATACCTCAAAGCCAGTTGTCAGGATTCACACAAGGCCGCCCTCGTACCCTACCAGGCGTGAAATTGCGGCATTGTGGTCCTTGTGGCGAGCTGGCAGACAGAAAGCAAATCGCTAGATGTGGGGTTTCAGATCCGGGACGACCCCACCCAGAAAGCACCAGCAGCACCAGCCTACTGCCCACAGCTCTGATGGTCACAGCCAGCTGCAGCAAATCCGCCCCACTGGAGCACACATTCACACACCCACATATATACCAGCATCCGGTCTGATGGGGAAAACAGAGGGGCTCTTCCCACCCAAACACACTTAATGAAGTAATGAATACTGTGGGCAAGACCACCAGCAACATGTGGCATGGGGGGAGTGGGAGGGACAGCTGTGGTAGACGACTACAAAGGGCAGCACCTTTACAAGAAGCGAGCAGGAATGGGAAATATATGTATTCCTTATGTGACCAGAGAAAGTTCATCAAACACAGAACAAGAGCCTAAAGAATCTGACCCCAGAGTCAAAGGTCACACACGGTTCGTAATGGCCAATGCTTCACAATCCAAAACACGCTCCCTGGTGCACACAAAAATCACCTACAGTACACACATGGACATTGAAGGGGATACATAAGTCCTGCTAATCAAATTAGGGGTTTTACATTTAGCTCCCCAATCTTGGATATTTGATAACATTCTTTCAGATTAATTCCACAAATAAATAAATAAAAAGAAATAAAAAATTGTCCAGGTCTCATTTTACTCAAAATAAAAGGGGTAAAAATAAAAACAAATAACTATATTTGAATTAAATTATATTAGAGTACTTCAATAAATTACACAAAATGAAGTCTAATATATAAATATAAGGTGTTTACATTATTTTCATAATTAAGACATTCAAAACAGATTTCTCCAAAATTCTTGCCATGCGGTAATACGATTCAGTTTGAAAAAGTTTGAACAGTTTTTTTCTTACACTTCATTTTAAGGTGCCCTTGTTACAGTGCAATTATACAGTACAATGAAGGACTGAGTAATATTAATTAACAACATTGTAGTACTAACTACAGGGTTAGAATTAGGATTTGGGTTTGGGTTAGTTGCTTGTAGTTGCATATTCTGTTGCTACTACAATTGTGAGTGGATGTAACGTAACAAGGACATCACAAAAAAAAAGTGTTACAGAAATGTAATACAGTAGAAATACTAAAGGGGCAGGTATATGCATAATTATCATAAAATAATATCAAAATTCTAAAATAAAATTATATATATATATATAATTTTATTTTAGAATTTTGATATTATTTTATGATAATTATGCATATACCTGCCCCTTTAGTATTTCTACTGTATTACATAATTAAACAATTTAGCTACATTTTCTACAGGAAAAATCAGGAATGGACAATATATTACTGGTAATTTTATTAATTGATTTTTAAACATTTTAATATAAGGTATGTATTGATAACTACTCATCTTGAAATAATGCTGTGATGCCTAAATTCAATTCTTTACAAGCGTTTTATATTCAAAGTGGTAGGGACTTTAAGTCATAAATCAGTAATGAAAATAATGATCAGTTTACAGTTACTTCCCAGAATTATTAATCAGTAAATCCCTAAGCAAAAATATAATTTCTCATTTCTTTCGCATTTTGGATAAATTATGACCGGGACATATTCCTAGACAGGTTTCATGAGATTCACTCCCACACACACACACACACACACACACACACCTTAACTCAGTCATCTCCATAAAGATATATTGTGGAAATCAAAACAACAGAGCTATTTGGGCTCTTGGCAGTCTTTTGTTTGTTGATGTGTTATGTAAAGCCTCCCTATTTGTGCTGAATTAGGGCTGCTGTCACCAGTTGTTCCTGTTGGACTGTAAATACAGTTCGCTTGCCATGAATCTCCCTGACTGAGGGCCGACACCGATCGTACCGCTCACCCGCACCGATCAATGTCTTTAGTTCCCTTACAGGTACTTGACATTCTAGCACAGTCACTGCCAATGTCCCAAAAAGATTTCTAGCATCCTTTAAGCCCAGTTAATCTTGTCGTTTCGGCTGTCGGAGAAAACGAAGAGCCTGGTTTTTGCAACAGAAATAGAAAGAGACAAGAAGGAGGGAAAGAAATGGCAGACCTGAATCAGAGGGGTCAATGTGGTTATCCCCAGTTTGATGCTGGCGTTTGGCCAACGCCTGGAGTTAAAATCCTACAGTAAAGATGAGCGATGGTTTATATTAGTCAAGTTAAGCAGAAATGGATTGGCTTTCATCACAGAGGCAGGTGTTGTGTGTGTGAAGTTTTGTGAGGAGCTTCACAGTGGTTTGTTAGAGCGGGAAAGCGGCTGAGAGAAAGGAAGAGAGAGAGATTGCTGCTGGTGGGCCCCAGCATGACTGATGAGTTTGGAACAATCGGCCGCCCAGCTGCGTTTTCCATCAAACACATTCCTCTCACCTCACGCTTTCCCTCTGTCCTACTCATTCACTCTGCGGCTGTAAGCAGCGCCCCCTAGGGACGTGATTTTTATGTGATGGACAGAAAGACCTGAGCCATCTGTGGCAGGAATATCCCCATATCTGTACTACCACAGGCTGGATTTTGCATCATCCTATTTTTCCACTGAAAAAGATATTGTTGGTTCTGACAAGATTAAATATGATCTGATTGTGTGCAACTGAATATCGCTCTATTTTCATTTGATCCAATCAGAACCAAGAGGTCAACATTGAAAATGTGATCCATGTGTGCAACTGCCCGAGGTATTATGCAAATGAAGTCCCAGTTGTGAACTTTTCTACAGATGTGACACACGCACAGCCTGAGAAACAGGCAACGTGTGTGTGCTGAACCAAAGCCTCCTCAAACGGGCTGCAGCCCGACAATTCCAATCCGGCAGTCAGCACAGAGAAGATCTAAGGGAGGAATCACCTCGACTTGTCTCTAGCCTGGAGTTCTGGAATAACAGAGAATCTCATTTCAAAATATGTGATTCTGAAATCCTAAAGCACTTACAGCACTTTATGTTTAGGGTTTGTAGGTTCTGCAAGAGCATCATTTTATAATATAAAATGATATAAATGCAATATGATGACCAAAATTATTATGATCTTAAAACTTCCCTTACAAAAGAAAAGAAAAAAGAAAAGAAAATAGTAAAACTGGGTTATATTTTATATTTTACATTTACATTTATTAATTTAGCAGCATTTTATAAACAATATAATGCAGATTAATTTTTTCATGCATACTGTAGTACATTTTTTCTTTTATTTCTGCTTTTGACACAATAATGACTACATGATCCTTAGACTAGAACAATAAAAACATAATATGCATAATGGATATTAATAATGTTTTCATTGTTTTAGTCTTAGGGCCATTTAATGAATAAGAATAAGAATAAGAATAAGAATAAGAATAAAAAAAACTATTATTATTATTATTATTATTATTATTGTTGTTGTTGTTGTATCACTTGTTGCAATGTTACATATTTTACAAACAGTGCCACCAAAATTATTTAATAATTAATTATTTATAGATAAATTATCTTATTATTAGTAGTAGTAATGCATTATATAAGATGTATATAACAATAATACAAATATCTAACATTATTATTGTTGTTGTAATACCTTGTAATTTTATGCTTTTTAAAAGCAGTACCATTAATTAGTATTAATAATTATTATTATTAATACCAATGAGTTATATAATAATAATATAATATAGTTAATAATTATCTATATTATTATTTTTTTAATCCATAATGTCTTTATTATTAATATTATAACTATTTATGCTATTTCTTTTACATACAAATCCCACCCTACATTTTTCTCGTTTAATATCCTGTTTCATTTCTAAGATATATTAGATTATGCAAATAAAATGAGTTGTGAAAGCCGTTTGAAGGTCAAATTGTTAGCGATTCTGCAAATTAAAATGAAGAGGTTTGGATTCTCAGTTTATGAACATTAATCTACACACTATTGTTTAATATGGGATAAGATAACAGTGGAGGGCATGAGGATATTTTGGTGCGACAGCACATTTGTAACACTAATACTGCTGTCTGCACGGGCTGATTGTTTGCCCACTAAGTATTCGTCCACAACATAACCTTATGACCTTTTCATGTCCCACTTCACCCGACTGGTGACCTGTGACTCCTTCAACACGGACACGTACACAAACACAAGGGAGCAGCAGGCAGTGAAGGGTGACAGCACTGTGGTGTTGAACTGAGAGACGGTTATCATGGGCCTGCTGCGCAGACAGAAGAAGCAGTGTTTCGGAGGGCTCTAAATTCGTCTGTTGTTTGTCTTCATTAATTGTAGTCCCAAGGTCACAGGGTCTCTGGACACCCTCAGTTCACCTCCCCTGAACAGCCATAACGTCAGCCCTGATCAGCTATAATTAATGAGTCCAATTACTCAGCTCACTTATCTTGTTAAACGTCCTGCTGGAAGAGCCAAAATATGCATGTATGTGTTTACTGGAGTTGTTTAAAAGGGAGGTGTGTGATGAAAAACAGCCTTTATGAAGAGAGAGATTAATTTCCTGTGTCATACCACCAGTGCAGCAGTGACAAAAATCAGCCAGCAATCTGATTGGCTGGTGGGGTGAGAGGCAGCACGCGATTGGCCGAGTGCCTGGACAGAGCCGACGATCTACAACTGCATTACGAAATGGGTTTGAAAAAGCTGCCTCTGCAAAGCATCTGGCTCTCCTCCTCTTTATCGTTCTGTCTTCTGCTCTCCCTCCATCTTTCTCTCCGTTTCCCTCTCTTTCCTCCCCGACCCAATGCTTCTTTTCCCTATCGACCTCTCCATCTCTCGTTCTTCTTCTCAGGCAGATTCACAGATAGCAATGGTGCGTACAGCTGCCGCAGGCCCCCAAAATGGCATAGACTTTCTCAACAGTAGCCGTTCATATATGACCTCGGGAAGAAATCAATCTCGTCAGCAACTGGAATGAATTAAAAGCCTGTGCCTTCCTCAACAGGAGCATCACGCAAACAGAATAAGCACTTTCCATAATTTGCACCATAGAAATTGCTAGAGCCAATCATCTTTTCCATACATTCTGGATTCCAATGAAACAACCAGAAATACTGATAAAAACATGGGAGTCTGTCTCCACTTCACAGTAAAAAAAATACGTTGTGAATTTCCTAATTGTGACCTTGAGATATTATGTCAGATACTGTACTTAAAAAGTCGCAAAGTGGGTTGACTGCGGCTTTGTTTCTGATAATTGCAACATTAAATCTTACAATTTGTCAATTTTACATTACATTACATTACAATTTGTCAATTTGACATTACATCTCACAACTGCAACTTTGTTTCTCGTAACTACGACTTCATTTCTCACAAAATGGCTTTATGTTTTGCAATACAGCTTTATATCTCACCATCCAACAATTGCAACACTTTTTATATTTTATATTTCACAATTCTCCTCCAAAGCACATATTCCACCGTTCTCGAGAGTACAACGACGCATACGCATTGCTTTCCTCTGCACGTAAACAAGGCTCAGCGCATGCATGTTGTACGTCACCAGCATCACACGCATGCGTTGTTTACATGCAGAGGTACTCTCGATAATGGCGGAATACGTGATTTGGACGAAAAGAATTGTTGAATAAAGTCGTGATTTTTGTTTTCTTTTTGCACAAAACGTATTCGCGTAGCTTCGTAAAATTATGGTTGAACCGCTGATGTCACATGGACTATTTTATCGATGTCCTTTCTGGGCCTGCGAACATTTCAGTTGCATTGCTGTCTATGCAGGGTCAGAAAGCTCTCAGATTTCATCAAAAATATCTTAATTTGTGTTCTGAAGATGAACGAAGGTCTTACGGGTTTGGAACAACATGAGGGTGAGTAATTAATGACAGAATTTTCATTTTTGGGTGAACTAACCCTTTAAATCTTATAATTGCAATATTACATATTGCAACTGCGCTTCTCATAATTTTTGATTTTATATCTCAAAATGTAGATTTGTCTCACAATTCAACGTTATATCTAACCTTCTGGCATTTTATCTTGCATTTACGACGTTGTTTCTCATAATGGCAACTTTATATCTCACAATGCGACTTCTTATGTCACAATATCTATAAATTTGTTAAGATTAGATAACTATGGGCCAAATTTACTAAACAAGGCAAATTAGCGTTAGAAGCGCAATTCCATAAAAGCACCTATTTAAGGAGAAATTCTGCATCTGATTTACCGACAATGCGCACATTAAAGAACACAGACGCAGCCAGATCATTTCCATAATGACCAGCGCAATCTACCAAAAGCAGCGCAAATTACTGCTTGCTTTAAGACATGCTTTTTTTGAGGCGTTAAATAATGGCGCAAATACCAGTAATTTGACGAGCACAAACGTTAGTAAATCGCATTGCGTGATTCATTTTAATACTCTCCTCCCATAAATTTTGCGTCTGAAGGGAAACTTCTACAAATGCATATTCAATAAGTTTTAATGCCAAAAGACGGTTTGCGCTGGCACAAGCTGTTAGTAAATCTGGCCCTTTATATCTTATTTTTAACTTTATCTCACAATTATCTTCTTTATTATTTACTCTGAGACTGAAGAAGCGTTCCACAGCAAGAGTTGAACTTATGACCTCTAAGACTTAAGCAAAAAATATGCCTCTGCGTCACATCAGCTCCTGCTCAGGTGGGGCCCGATCCCCCCTGAGACTGAAATCCTAGAATCACCCTTTTCCGCACCGTCAGAAGGTAGGAGGCTGGGAAAACAGTGTAACATACAATCAGTTGAAGGTATTTCCTAAGCTGTTAAATTTATGTTTCTTCCCTGGGCACTTGAGCGCTTCATTGGCGGTGGCCTCATTCAGGTTGTTGATCTTTGTTGCACACTCTTTATGAGGACTGTATTGGGGGCAGGCCCCTCCCCGAGCCTGGGGCCACACCATCTCCGATGGGCTTGGTCTTGCCTCCACCTTCCTTGTACCTGTGTGTGTGTGCAAGTTGGCTGCCGTGACACTGTGAGACGTGTTCTGGGGCGCCTGACATGCCGACAAACAATCAGAGTGAAACATACACAAACACACATATGCACGCACCTCTCCCAACCCTCCTGCTGCTCTAAACCTCCACACGCAACTAAAAAAATGCACAACGTAGTCAATCCTTCTGGAAAATCCATCTTAACTGAGTTTCGGAACATGTTCTTGACCACCTTAGGATAGTAGTTGGTTTTTAGCTAATAATCTAATAATCTTGAAACCTGATCTGGTATTACGCTAGTAGACCATCTTGGATCAGCAACAAATCAGATACCAGCTATTTACAACAGTTAAGGTGGTCAAGCTGGTTTTGAGAACATGGTGCAACTACAGACCAGCTAATAACCATTTTAGACCAGCTAGAAACTAGCTTTCATGTTCCAAAACCCAGCTACCAGCTTGAACTAGATTTTCTATCAGGGGTGAGATACCTGGAGTAATCTCTACTTAGAAGAGCAGCCAACTATGCACTTACAGATATGTGCAAAACCCTGACATAAACGCACACACTTGTTTTTGAGTATTTTGCCCATGTTGTGATCTTGTGCACGTCTTCATCTCTCACCACAATACATTTGTCAGCAAAAAAGAATGTATATATTTGGCAGCCCATCAGCAAAGCCACACTCTTCTGTTCCTTCCCGCTGATTTATGATTTTAAAGAAAAGTTTTCACTTACTGCTTTGTACGCGCACTGTACTGGTGCCATTGTCCTTCCCCAGAATATTCTCTGCCACACATGTGTAATTCCCAGAATCCTCCAGCTTTGCACTGCTGATCTGAACTTTGGAAGTTTTCCTTCAAGAAGAAGACAGACAGAAATAGGAGAAAGAGTCAAGGATTCCGCTATAAAAATGGAAGAGGGAGAAACTCTCCAGAGGAAACCTCTGTATAAATTAGCGATCAGTTCAAGTCTATAAACAGAGATAAAACAGAGACATATGACACTCTGAGAATCCCAGTGTTCTGGTTTGTAATAAGTGAGCTTCAAATTGCTTCCACAAATGGTTCTTTTTGGTGAAGAACATGACTAATGAATCAGTGAAGTTGGACAAGAAATATTGTCTTCTCTGTAAAAGATCATTTTCAAGGTAATTTGCTCACTTTAATATTGTTCCAAATCTGTATAATTTTTATGGAACTCAAAAAGTAGATATTTCTGAAGAATCTTCACAGAGCTTTTTATATGACAGCTCATAATGACCATGTCTGTTAAACTCCAAAAAAATGTACCATAAAGAATCATAAAAGCATGAATATGAATGCTTTGTGCGAGGAACAGACCAAAATTGAAATCACAATTTACTGCAAGTCTTTGGATTCCCGAATCAAGGCTTGATTCAATTGTGTCAGGATTGTCTTGTGTGTCTTGTGTTTCCCTTCCTCTTGTATGCCCATATTTGGTTAGTTTCCTGTTCCTGTGATTATTAGTTAATTATGTTCCAGTTGTGTGTGTTTAATTATGTAGTTACGTCGTGTACTTATAGTGTGTCCTGCCCTGTGTCAGAACTCATCTGTCTGTCGCGTGTGTGTTTCCAGCCTGTGATGTACTTCCCTGTTTGATTTCATTAAAGACTTTAGTTGGATTATTCAAGTCTCCCCGTGAGAATCGTGACAGAATACTCGACCCAAACAGAAGTAAGCGGCGCTCCCTTTTCCCGTGTTTTGTTTGCGTTTTTGAAGAGTTTTTGTTAATTTTGGTTTTGTCTGCTGCCGTGACGGCAAGTCCACTGCTCACCCGAGGCCGTCTGCGGCTGGTACCCGCCAGCTGGACGGACTTCAGCCTGGTTCGGCTGCCAAGCCCGCCGCCGTTCACGGCTCGCTCAAGGCCGTCGCCCGCGGCGAAGTCACGCACGCCACCGTCCGCGGCTCACTTATGCGCGCTGATGTCCGCGACTCACGCAAGCCCGCTGGCCGCTGCTCCCTCGGCGCTGCTGGACATGGAGCTGCCCCCGGGGTTCGCAGCTCCACTCCTCTCTCCAGTGCCTGCACCTCAAACGCGCCTGCCAGAACGCCCTCCAGTACCCGCTCCTCGAAAGCGCCTGGCAGAGCGCCCTCCAGTGCCTGTCCCAAGTCAGGTCATGTCCCGTCTTCCGGAACCCATTCGAGTCGGTCTTGTCGGTCATGTGATGTCTGTGGGGGTTTCGCTGGAGCAAGAACCTTCTCTTGTCATGCCCAAGGAGGCCATTCCCAAGCCGCTTGCTTATCAGGACGCCCCGACAGAAGCGGTTCTTGAGTGTACCCATGAGAGGGACCCTGACGCCTCAACCAGCACACGGAGTGCTGTTCATGCCCAAAATGGTCCTCGGATTCCGAGCTTAGCCCTATTGGGGCTCATGTTCCAGAGGATAACCCATGGAAGACTCCGACTCCAGTTCCCGAGTCGAGCCCAGGAAGGGCTCCAGTTCCCGAGTCGAGCCCAGGAAGGGCTCCAGTTCCCGAGTCGAGCCCAGGAAGGGCTCCAGTTCCCGAGTCGAGCCCAGGGGAGGCTCCAGTTCCCGAGTCGAGCCCAGAGAGGGCTCCGGATCCCCAGTTCAGCCCAGAGAGGGCTCCAGATCCCCAGTTCAGCCCAGGGAGGGCTCCTGATTTCCAGTCTAGCCCAGGAAAGGCTCCAGATTCCCCGTTAAGCGCAGAGAGGGCCCCTAACCTCCAGTTAAGCCCCGTAAGTTCCTCCAAGTATTTGGAGGGGGGGGGGTAGTATGGCTATTGCCGTAGTGGCTGGGGCCATGGCCTCCTGAGCTCCCTGCACCGCCATGGCCTCCTGAGCTCCCTGACCCGCCATGGCCTCCTGAACTCCCTGACGCGCCGTGGGCGCCGCCCTGGAGGCCATCTGTCCTGTGTTTGTGTTCCTGCTCCTGGAGGCCTCCGGCGCGCCCACCCCCCCTCCCCATTGGATGGTATATGGCGCGAGGACGTGCCTTCAGAGGGGGGGCGTAATGTCAGGATTGTCTTGTTTCCCTTCCTCTTGTATGCCCATATTTGGTTAGTTTCCTGTTCCTGTGATTTATTAATTTATGTTCCAGCTGTGTGTTTAATTATCTAGTTACGTTGTGTCCTGCCCTGTGTTTCCTATCGAGTATTAAACGTCATCTCTCTCTATCTGTCGCGTGTGTGTCCAGTCTGTGATGTACTTCCCTGTTTGAGTTCATTAAAGACTTTAGTTGGATTATTCACGTCTCCCCGTTCCTGGTCTCCGTCTCCCCGTGAGAATCGTGACAACTTGATGCATTGATTTGATGCATGTGTTACTTAGAACTGGCTTTCAAAGAGCTGCATGAAGACTTGAGGGGGAAAAAAATGTATATTGTGCCATTATAAAATTTTGTAAAAACATTAGATTAAAGGAATAGTTCACCCAAAAATGAAAATTGTCATTTACCCACCCTCATGTGGTACTAATCCTGTAAAAGTTTCTTTCTTATGTTGAACACAGATATTTTGAAGAATTATAAAGAACCAAACAGTTGTTGGTCCCCATTGACTTCCTTAGGAAAAAATACTATGGAAGTCAATGGGGACCATCAACTGTTTTGATTACCAGCATTGTTCAAAATATCATCTTTTACGTTCAACATAAGAAAGAAACTCACACAGGTTTGGAATGGCATGAAGGTGGCTAAATGATGACAATTTTCATTTTTGGGTGAACTATCCCTTTAAGTAATTAGTTTTTAGAGAATCTTTAGACCCACAGGTTGGTAAACCAGCTTTCTCATCAGCTGAGAGACCAACTTAAACCATCTGAGATCATTTTAAACTAATAACACTGTTTTCAGCAGAGTTTTCATTTTTGGTAACCTATTTCTTTGATCATGTCATTAACAATATAATAGACATGCATGCTGAAACACTTCACTTTAATTACAAGGGCACAGGCAGTCTTTAGCACACTGCCCATTAGGATAAAGCTCTTGACTTATGTGAAGGTCACGATCTACGCTTAGAACGTCTGATAAACGTCTAGAACTGGAGGTTGGGTTCTGCTGGTGTGTACTAGTGGACATGCTGACTCACTTGCCGTTCCTGGAAATTTTGATCTCTTTGCTCTTCTTCAGTTCAGCGCCATCTTTGTACCACTTGTACTGCGGGGTGGGGTTGCCGGAGGCCTCACACCTCACAGTCAGCCTTCTTCCTTCGTCCACCAACACAGAATTTTTCATGCGCTTCAGTGAGGGAGGAGCAGCTGAACAACAGAAAGAAAGAAAGAAAGAATATTGTGTTATAATACACCAACATGTAGTAGGGTTGATGCAGTGATGGAGCAGAAAAGAAAGGGAGGGACGCAGAGAGAGAAAAATCCAGAAAAGTCTCTTAGCTGGCCAGATGATGTCACCAGAGACACTGGCAGCATGAGGCAGTTCTCTCTTCCTTTCAGTCCAGCGCTGAGCTCTCTCTGCTCTCAAGGATCAATGCAGCACATTTACAACACTAAAAGGCCTGGATTTTGTGCTGCTCTTCACTTTCATGGACTTGTCAACACGTGAACATGCTAAAATAACAACAGGATTCACAGGCAGTGTTAGGAGTAACTAACTACACTAGCAACACTACTACCTTAAAGGGATAGTTCACCCAAAAATGAAAATTCTGTCATCATTTACTCACCCTCCACTTGTTCCAAAAGAAGATATTTTGAAGAATGTTGGTAACCAACAGTTGACGGTAGCCATTGACTTCCATAGTATCGAAAAAATTCCTTGGAAGTCGATGGCTACAGTCACCTGTTTGGTTATCAAAACTCTTCAAAATATGTTCTTTTCAGAATTTTCATTTTGAGGTAAACTATCCTTTAAATTTACATTTTTTTTAAAAATATTGTAGCTTTCCAACATCGAGTTTCCAGTAACAAAAGAGCAGTTCAACATATATTTTTAAATGCCATGTTGTATTGTGCGCAAGCTGAGGAAATAATCAAATGTGCTCTCCTAATGGTCCTTTCTCAAGTGTTGCGTTCGAATGTCAGATTTATTTTTAGTGAATCATTTTATACTAAGCAGTCCTCTCTGTCGAAGCGTTTATATGTCTGATTCATTCAAGTGAAGCAGTTTGCGCTAAACGTCTCTCTCAATGACATGAAGCTTTAGAATGTATGATTCATTTTAGTGAATTGGTTCATACTAAGCGGTTCTCTCTGTCAAAGTGTTGATATGTCTGATTCAAATCTGATTCAAATGAATCGGTTCAGGCTAAACAGCTCTCTCTCTCTTTGATAGGAAGCATTAGAGTGTTCAGTTCAGTTCATACTAAGCTGTCCTTTCTGTCAAATGCATGATTCAAGGGAATCACATTGTGCTAAATGGTTATCCCTCTGATATGAAGTGTTGGTATGTTGGATTCTACTGAAACTGATTCTACTGAATCAGTTTGTGCTAAACAGCTTTCTCTCCCATGTACAGTAGGTTGTGGCTTGAAGGGATACATATAAAACCGGAAGCTAACAATAAATAAAATTTTCTACTTATCAGATTGTGTTTTATTAACGTCTACACCTACACCTACCCCAACACTAAACCTAACCCTTACAATAATGCAAAAACAGTAATTATTGTTATACAGTGTGACAAAAATTATGCTATATTGATGCACGCATACCCAGTAGTTTTAGCTGTATCCCTTCTAGCCTTAACCATGTACAGTATTGGAATGTCTGATTCCTTTTTTCTGAATTGGTTTGTTCAGTTCATGTTTTTAAAAATGATTCACACAAAAAGCAGAATATTTAGCTGATGTTCATTACTACGTTTTCAACTCATTTATATAAATTAGTACGTATTCTAGTTTATAGTTGTTTATTTGATTGTTCAAGCATTGTTTTGTGCCAAAAATAGGATACTGCTCTAATTAAAAAACAAATAGTTATAAATGTAAAAACATACTGACCCCTTTAGTAGCTTAAGTTAACTACTTTGTTTCAAATCAACAGTACTTATCTCACTATTCAAGAAAACCCCGGAAATTATGATTGTTATTATTCACGATTTGGTGACTTCATCTTATATAATTTATTATTTACTGAACTTACTATAAAGAACAAAATCCATCCAGAGACTTTAATCCCAATCAATCTTCTAGAATGAGACAATGACCTTAAATAAAGTTGTTTTGAAAAAGCATGTTGTCAAAACACCAGTGTTTGAGAAGAAAGCAGAGAGACTTAGCTTGTCTTTAACACGTGTTTTGAAATTATGTAAGAACAGCAATTGATGACTTCATAAATCCCAAAGAGACACTCAATCTCAGACAACAGTCAAAACACCAACAAAATGGAGGACAACGGCGTTGAAAGGAGGTGAAGTTGCTACATGTGGGCCGCCACATGCCCAGACGCTACCATGCATAGTCACTCAGGAAATGCATTATGGGATTAATATAGACTCAGACAGCAATCACAAGGCTTCAAAGAGTTGCGGTTCCACATCCGAAGGGCAGAACTAGGCGATGCTGTTTGGCTGTACCCTACTGTCCTGGATGAGAGAAGAGCGCATGCTGCCCCAAGGCTGGGGCAGGAGTCAGTGTAGCTTTTTGGGCTCTTACACTTTTACAATGGCTACCTCTTCATTACTTGACAACGCAAAGATCAATACCCAATTAAAAGCCTTCAGCTATTACTGCAAAAGATGGCAAGCATCAAAAAATAAACAGATGCAGATACACATGCATTATCATCACAGAGGTTGCTAAAATAATCAGCAGTCATCCTAATTTTGGAACTACTGTCCCACTTCCCCGTCCCAGTAAAGGCAGCTGTTTTATCCGAACGTCTGCTTTCATGGCTGAATGATGCAGTCTGTTCTGATGTTGCGTAGCTCGAAGTAACATGACAGTCTCTGGCACAATGTTTGGCTTGTACTGTCAGTCGAATAACGTCTCAGGTTTCCCATGTCAGCCTCTAGTGATGCGCATTCTCTCAGAAAAACCGTCAAGTGTCCGATGTGGTTCTGCTCCACACCATTTAATGCTTAGTGCTGTCGTTACCCCTCAGAAGGCCATTAGACTGATGGGATACAGTGCGCCAGCAACACGATTCTTTATACAAATATTTAAAGACACTGTAATCTCCCTGTATATTTGTGCTGAATGAAACCGTACTGATTAATCGCCTGAAAACCTCTTGAATTCAATAAGCACCGTTTTCTTTTAATTAAACAGAAAAGTTAAAGATGTTTAATAAAGAAACAAACATCAACACTGACTGAGAAAAAAAGAAAAAGTCGTTGGAATATGATTTCATGATACTCAACAGAAAGTCACATGAAGAAACAAACCGAAAACTTTGTTGTCTGAGCCTTTATGAGAACTAAACCGATTTTATCATCTGTCTAGAAGCTGGATGAGTAAGCAAAGTCCTTTTTTTTTGTACACAATGTAACTTTTTCTCACCCTAAACTCAGGGCACCTGCATCATTACTCAGCTTGCCTTTGGATTGAATGTGTTGTGCAACACAGCTTATGATGAATTCAAGTATGTTACATGCTGCATAACCTCCGTTTCTGTGACTTTATTGAAGAAAGTGAGAGTGACAGATGCATACTTGCGCATAACGGCTAAGTAGGGTGCATTGGTGTAGAATCGGTGGTCGAGAAGGTCGCGGTTAAGCACATGACGTGTGGAGAATGACTGACGTGAGGCATCTTGTTCCGAGTTGCTTTTGTACATGCAGGGTGATACTTGCCCGTGTTCAGATAAGAAGGGTGGGGTGTCTGATTTGTACGCTTCATGTTTTCCCGACTCCAGAGTAATACTCTGAGCTTTATACAGTAATACTCCATGATAGAGTCATTCTAGACTATTCAACCTCATAAAGAAGATCAAACAGAAGTATGGGCTTTATTAAACTAGGCGCTGAAAACTGTCAAATCACACTTAAATGGCAAGTTATAACTAATGCCACATGCGCGTGATACATCAAGCATTATCATGTCTCAATTTGAGGAAGAATAAAGCACTACACAGCCTGAATAATAACCAGCAGAGATGGAAAACCATTATTCTTAGAGTTTATTGTTCATTTAACAGCAATGCGGCTTCTGCTACTGTGGCAGGAATGTTTGTTTGCGCTTCCTGAGCATGTAGATTATTTCTCCATACCACCCCTCAGGTAGCGTATTTCATCAGAGCTTTAACACAACTGTCACACTTTTACGAGACGCATGACACTGTCTCAGTGGCCCTGCCTGTAATTCAGAAACGGCTTGGAAATGCATAACCTGAGGGATAGTGCCAAAGCTCAGTTTAAGCTGGCGAAATCACTCTGTGGTTAGGAGAAAGGGAAGGATTATGGAAAAATTAATGAATAATCTTTGCTATCAAGCCATTACACAAATCGCAGTTCTTTCACCTTCCCGCTGTTTCTAAGGAACTGAGCATTTATTTTCGCTTTCATGTTATGACACATATCTTGTTTGGATACATAGTTTCAGTATTCCAAAAAAATTCCTCACGCAATAGCTGTCAGAGTAAGGTGCAACATTGTGCTGAAGGTTTATGTTTTACACACGGGTGTGTGGCATGTGTGTATTCTGGATTCAAAAACAATTCACTGGATTTTTGTCAGTTATAAGCATTATTTTAGCAGTGTTTTGATTATCCAGCTATGTTTTAGGAAATAGAGTTCCTCATGAAAAGCTTGATTAAAAAAATTAAGAAAATCAGCACAACATAAATATAAATAGTGTTATACTACATCATCTGATAGTGTGTTTTTTAATCTATAATTAAATAGAATTTATATAGACTTTATATAGACTTTTCTTTATTGTAGTTGACTTCAGTTTTGAAAAAAATAACAATTCCCTTTCATCCATACTGATTATTGCAAGTTTAAAATAATACAATCAAGTGCTTTTCTCTTTCTAAGTTTTTTTGGCAAAGTGATTGCATGAAATAATATCAAAACAGGTTTGCATAACATTATGAAACAGCTTTTTTTAGTTGCAATCTCAACTGCAATTGAGCAAGCATGTGCTTGGTATAAATCAGCCACACAAAACCTAATTCATCAAGACATATTTCACAACCGAGAAAATATGCTTGTGCAATGGAATTTGGCTCTTTATTTTTCTTTAAATATGACAATGCAATTCATATGACAATGCAAAATTAATCGCTAACATACTGAATAAATATTCTGGGGGAATTCACTAAGAAGGAACAGCAAGCATCGTCTATTGTTTAGGCACCTGGTACACTCAAGGAATTATGCAAATATTTTATGCAAAAATTCAGTGGTGAGCATATACTGCATGGCACAAGGTCTTTTCCGCTGTGGAGGATGCAGCACACCACCACAATTTGGCATACTTTACCGGTACTGTACTGCATTCCTGCACAACTATGACCCACGTATATGAATATGTGCTTTGAATTGCAAACAGCACAATTATGTCTGTTCTACAAAGTACATTGTAATAAAATTTTATTTCCTGTCTGCTTTCTGTGGGCAGTAATAGCATGACATTTATCACACTAAACAAATAGTTTAGAGCATTATCATACTAAACAAACACAGTTTGGTGTAAAAGGATCAGTGTTGGGGAAAGTTACTTTTAAAAGTAATGCATTACAATATTGCATTACTCTCTAAAAAAGTAACTAAATGCATTACTTAGTTACTTTTAGTTATGTTGTGTTACGTTACTTTTGCATTACTTTTACTCATCTGGCCTGGGCTTGCTTGTTTGTTTTTAATATAAAAAAGTTCGGTAACACTTTATTTTAGGGTCTCTTAACTAGTTGCTTATTAGCATGCATATTACTAGAATATTAGCCATTTATTAGTAGTAATTAAGCACATATTAATGCCTTATTCTACATGACCTTATTCTACATCCCTAATCCTACCCAATACCTAAACTTAACAACTACCTTACTAACTATTAATAAGCAGCAAATTAGGAATTTATTGAGGCAAAAGTCGTAGTTAATAGTGAATAAGTGTTCCCTATTCTAAAGTGTTACCAAAAGTTCTATTTTTGGCAAATGTAAAAGCGCTTTCACACCAAAAGTGAAATGCGTAAAGGGCGTAAAAAACCCTTTCTGCTGTGCTGCCATTCTGAATTGCAGTTCAACACAGTTACTTCAGCAATCAAGCAAATGTGATGTGCAACTAAAGTCATTTCTGCTTATTTGTATTGTTGAAATGGATCATCAAAGGTCAGCAGCAAAGACACTGGTTAATAAATTGTGATTAAATACTTAAAGGATATTTGTGTTATTTAACATTTAAATATTGCAGGTTTGCATTTCACTGTTTTTATTAATTTCGAGAAATAGAGAATCTGTTTTGGTGCAAGTGAGATGAGTAAATGCATGTTCACATTTAGTCTAGAACAACAGTAACCATCATGTTTACACAGCGCATAAAACGCCTCTGCACTCCCGATTTCTCTCAACATGAGGACAGGAGAGCTGTTAGTCAATAAATAGGAAAACAAAGTAACTGCTGTTACTTATTTGAATTATTTTGAATGAACTTTACTAGTTATTTGAAATAAGTAATCTAATTACAACATTCACATTACTTGTAATGCGATACCCCCAACACTGATAAGGAGTAATCTATACTAAACCAAATTTACATTAAAAAATGTTTCTACCTGAAATGTCAATTGAGTTAGTTGATTTAAATACAATGCATTTAACAGTTTGATTTGATGTGGTTATTGAATAAAATTGTATATGCACTGAAATACCACACACAAAAAAGTGACAAAATCATGTACTGAATTTGTTTCTCAAATCTGAAAAAAAATTTGACAGAATGCTTACTTTACAACTCAGTTAAAGAAGGTGCTCCAACTTTTGTGCCAAACCTGATCCTAAAACACTTTAATATCCTCGTCCATTTTAGAAACAGAAACACTTCTGAATGCTAATAGTGGTAGAAAAATAAACAATGCATATCGTCCTGTCATGGGGTTGCCTAACATGTCCAGTATATTTCCTCACATAGGGATACACCTTTTATACAAGTAGCATGTTCAGCTCTCATCCACACACACAAGATTCACACGTATGCATTGTTACGGAACGCAAAGCCTGTTTTTGAGGAACAGTAAATATCCATAGCCTGAGGAGATGCTGTGCTCTCTCTTGCAGCTTGACAAGATGTGTGATTCAACCGTCATGGACAGCCACGGCCAACGAGCCACCCGTATGTTGCCGATCAGATAGGATTCACCACAGTTATAATATATCAAGTGAGTATCATATGTAAATATATGATTCATCACATAAAACCCCTTTTATAGTTTCCTCTTCCTCCTTTGAACATGTAATATAAACAAGATAAGTCCAAGTTGAAAATTATCACAGAAAATCTGAAGAGACCAGAAGAGAAAATGTGGAACATGTTCAGGTCTCAGTAGTTCCTATCTAGCCACAGTTATTCAGAAGACTAAATAAAACCAACTGAGATCATGATCACAAAACTGAGCAGGATATCTGTGTCGACATATCCAGAAACACTGAACAATTTCCAGATATTCTTGTGTATAAACTAAAAATGTGGTTTATCACTCAGACACAATGATAGAAAGCCATATGCATGTGTGGTCTTGGTAATCGGTTTCGTTGCACGTATGCCAAATATAGCCGCATGTTAACACAATCAATCACTTCTAAAATGTGTATATAGTTTGAAATCCTTTTGGTTGTTTTTTTAAATAGATCACAGTGTAAAGCATGCCATTTCTCAGAATTATCTACTGCGTATTCTCTGATTCAGTAAGCACTTTGTTAAGTCACTCATGATTCTTGCTTTTCTTTCATCTCATTTCAAAATCAGAACTGAGCTAAATCAGGACCAGGTTAAATTTAGCAAGGTGTAGTGTAAACTAAACCACAGTAACACAACTACACACAGGGTTAACACAAATGTCTTCTCTCTCCAGAGGCACTGTATAAAACTTCTCCTGGGCACTTTTATTCACAGCTGCGCTTTGTTTCCGTAGACACAGCACAAGTGATTAGCATCGCTCTAAGAAACTGTTCTTCTGTACCACATCACACACACTTTGACGTATATCTGTGACCACAGGCAGGCGAGAAAACCACAGTCTATACAATGTTATGTCTTACACAAATACAAGCACACTATGTTAAATTACACCTGTGTTAGTATTGGGAGGTTAAGCGTGTTAAACGGCAGAAACTAGGACCACAAAAAAGCTGGGGAACACAATACTCTCTCTTTCAGAGTCTCCCTCAAATCAAGCCTCAGGGCACACAGGGTACCACCCTCAAGAGATCAGAAAACACTGAAAGACTCAGACATGTCTGTAAATGAATGAGAGGTAGGGGGAAGGTATTGGAGATAGAAGGCAGCATAATACTTTGCCTCCTTGTCTTCACCCGCTAATGTAATTGAAGAGTTTCACACCAACGTGAAATAACTCTGAATGGACCAGGCATTTGGACTGTAGCAGTTCTTTACCTCAAATTAATATATATATAAAAAAAACAAAAAAAACAATCCTTTTTAAACACTTAGTTCCTCACATAAGTATAGGATGTGCTAGTCTAGTGGTATAACTTGTTTAGTGTGGAAGGAGACTCGGGTTCGAATCCCGACCTAATGTACCATCTATTTTTTTAAACTGAACTGACAACCAGCGTTAATGCACATTGGTTGGATTTAGAAAAGCAGCTCTGACCATTTCTAATAGCTCTATATTGTGCTGGAAAATAGCATGTGGCTAATGACAGAATTAAGAGGTTTAAAGCAAATTTGCATGGTTTTGAACAAACACTTTTTTACAAAATGCAACTTTTACGCAAAGTAAAAATCTTTGAGGCACATGCCATTTGAAAGGGGTATGACGCTTCTGGGAACGGGAAAGATGGGAGTCTTCTATGAGAAGTGTGAATCATCCCATCATAAACTAGCGTAGTGGGGTATGTGACCAGGCAAAAAGGGATTTGCCTCTTTGCCGCTGTGTCTCCCTCTTTGACCTCAGGGTCAGACTGCAGTGACAAGCTGTGACTTGCAGCAGTGTAGAGCGAAAGAGTCGGAGCTTGTGCTCTTCAGCCCCCCATTCAAGAAAATCTAAGCCATGAAGTGTGGCAGCCGCTTGCAGAAGTGCAGAGTGCTAACTCTGGTGCAGAAATACGAACAAGTCCTTTAAAAGTACTTGAGGAACGAGAGCCTATGGGAGGCAGCCCACAATTTGGCCAAACCTAGGCAACAATGCAACTTATTAGGCGACAATGTGCAGAAATCAGGTGAGTGGCGTAGGTGAGAGTGCTGGGAAAAGCCGTTACCACTTGTGACATAAGAAACTGGAGTGGGAGTTTATCAAGGAATTTAGGTAGCACGCCAAACTGGATAGGGATCTGGCTTGCACGCAAGACACGCATTAATGCAACAATTGTGTACCTACGCCACAAAGGCTAGATATGCTGATACACGTTGATTGCGTTAGGAGGTCCACCTGTGTGACAAACACATGCAGCAAGCTTTGACAAGACAGGGAAAGGGATTCTTTCACATGTCTCACACCCCAGAACCCCCTCCTGCCACAGGCACACACACCTTGCATATGTTTTCTATTTACCTTGTGTGGGATCAGTGTTCTCCTTGCGTCCTTTCTTTCCTCCTCTTTTTTTCCCATTCTGTTCCCTCTTCTTACCCTCTGACATTGTGTCAGTACCAAAACAAGACAGAAAAATGTAAATCCACAATGGAAAGAAAATACAAGTAGTCCTATGGGGAGTGTGACTGGCGCACTTGAGACTCTGAACTTGTCAGAGCGTTTGGGCTCCTATATACACTCACTCTCTCACATCACACAGGAAACACCTACTTGCAGCATGGTGAGAGAGAAAAAATAGAGAAGCGAAGACAGTGGAAAAGAGAGAGAGAGAGGGAGAGAGAGAAGGGGAGGGGAAGAAAGGGAGGGAGCAAAGGGAGGCATTTCCCATCGCTGTCAAGCAATTAACTATTCCCTGCCTGGATCTTTCAGACCTTTCAGTGTCTTCCAGGCCCTGGAGCTGGTGCTTGGAGACACTACAATGCTCAGGCCTTCTTGGCTCACCTGCACCTCTTGACCCTGTCCCTTTCCACCTCTCTCCCAGACTCTCAGGGCAGCAGGAGCTTCAGCTGATCTGTAAAGGTGACCCCTGGCTGATCTCTCCCCCTTACACTGCTCTAGCGCCCTTGGAGATATACAAAAACTGTTCATTCAGCCAAAAGCATTCAGTGACACAGCAACAAAAAGGTCAAAATACCATAATTCCAACATTTTTTGATATTGGAATATAATGCATGTGCGACATGACACGAAACAATCCTACTGTTCTTTTTCTCTTTCCTTTTATACTCCCCAATGTCCCCCTCTACTTCTCCTGCTCTCTCTCTTTTTCCTCTTTGCTCCCAGTTTCCTATCCTCTACTGTAAACGAGTCACAACACGTTCCTGATAGTGTCACTCCCTGCTAGTGTCGTCAGGAATCCCAGCAGTGAGCACGCAATCACAGACTGGGAACCTAGTGAGAGCACAGAAAACACAATGCCACAAAGCTACACCACCAATGCCTGTGCATCAGGTAAAAGAGAGGGAGATAATTAAACAAAGAAAGAAAGAAAGAAAGAAAGAAACAGATAGAAACAAAAAAGAAAGACAGGAAGGAAAGAATGATGGAAGGTAAAATATATAATGGGTGGAAGGATGAAATAAAGAAGCAACCACGGCAAGAAGACAAACAGGATGGAAAAGGAAGGAAGGAGGGAATGAGGTTAAGGGAAAAAGTAAGGCTAGGAAAAAATAAAGACAGGAAGGAAAGAATGAATGAACAAAAGAAGGAAGACAAGAAGGATAATAAGAAAGAAAAAAACAAACAAACAAACAAAGAAACAAAGAAAGAAAACAAACTGACAGACAAGAGGGAAAGAAGGAAGAAAGGCAGACAAACAGAAAAGAAGAGTAAAGAAGACAGGAGGAAAGGAAGGAAAGAAGGAAGGAAGGAAGGAAGGAAGGAAGTGAAAGAAAGAAAGAAAGAAAGAAAGAAAGAAAGAAAGAAAGAAAGAAAGAAAGAAAGAAAGAAAGAAAGAAAGAAAGAAAGAAAGAAAGAAAGAAAAAGAAAGAAAGATGCTATAATGGGAATAAACCTGGAAAAAATCTAGCAGCCCCACACGGACAGTTTTAAAGGGTCCATCCAAAAGCTTGGGGCACTGGTTGGCTGGAAGCCAGTCACATGATTCTTGCGATGAAAATATCAGAGGCCATCATAAATAAAACACAATTTCAACATCACTTTACTTCCATCTTCTTCTCCCCTCCAAAAAATATGACTAGGGAGGAATATAGAGTTAAACTGGAAAAACAGTTTAACTGACATTTATATGACACCAACATTGAAATGAAAGATGATGGTATCACTGATGGTAGAAGAACACTTCTGAACTCTACAATGTGCAGCAAACAAACTACACATACAATATAATTAATTCATTCCACTGACTCTTATCCCTTATGACTAATGCTGATAAGTTTCCTACGAATTATGAGCTTTATAACATACAGGTTATGTCATGTCAGGGCCCATGAGGAATTCAATTTTGAAACAACAAACAATGACGATACACTTAAAGAATTAATATTTTCGAAGACTGTCACGTTTCACTTCAATCAAAGGGTGAGTGCTAAGCCCAGATAACATTAATGCTGGCGGCAACAGTGTTACGGTTTCAAATCCATATGATTGAATGTCGTATTGTTGTGCCTTTAAGCAAGGCACCAAAGCTCAGATAAGAGCTGTGAGATACAGTATCAAAAGTGTCTTCATAAGGGTTTCCTCCAAACAACCTTGTATCACCATTTTCATCGAGCAAGATGCACCAAGACCAAAATCTGTCTGACATGATGTCATTCTGTAAACAAACCTCTCCTCATAATAATGCAACAACATATCCTGTCATCTAAGAAAAAAAAAAAACATCAAGGAACCAGCACCTTGATCCCAAAAATAGAGGCATTTTGTAATTCCGTCTCCACCACAGAGCACAGAGTAACACTTCATCAATACAAGGTAAACAGTTGGGGGTTATGCCAGAACCCATGCAGGATTGGCAGAAACTAGAATAATTGAAAGATAGTGACGAGACTGAAAGCATGATGGAGGAAGTGGAAGATTACATGCCATACGAGGCGAGTCACAAAATGTGCTGTGGTATCGGGACTTTGCCACGGGGCCTCTCGTGATTCTAACCTCCTTGGAGCCATGTCATCATTTAGCTGGTGGGAGTGTGTGTGTGTGTGTGTGTGACCAAGGGGGCGAGTACTGGCATGCCCCAACACATGCAGTGTAGCCTCCACTTTAGAGAAGATCAAAGCGCCACGTTGTAGGCATAAACCGTGTGTGTGTGTGTGTATGTGTGGAAGTGCTTCCCTCACGACAGCTCTTTGCCGTGAGTGCATCTGTCAACGGTAATGACACTAAGCGGGATGTGTGGGTCACCCTCCCCCCGTTGTCAGGCATGATGGGACTTGTTACCCGACCTGCGCTCTCCTCTCTGGCACCTATGCGTGTATACATACACATGCAGAACTGTGAGATCTACAGGTATCCGAATACAGGTGCTGTTCATTCAGAGGGGAACTCCCTTAAAAGATTATTTCCTCCCTGAAATGCAGTAAGGCTCATGTGTTATACTGCAGAAGTGAATGTGTTACATTTACTACACAGGTATTGAGTATTTCTGGTGGGCGGGGCTGACATCATGGGATACAATACCACCAGTGCTATGTTGCAATATGCAGTTACAAGGAGTTGCGGAACAAAAGGAGAAGAAAGAGAAAAAATTGGGTGTATCAGCGACTTGTTCTGCTTTATTAGCTCAAGGTGAAATAAAAGACTGCGGTGTGACATGGACGGGTTGCTCGACGTAATGACAGCCATTCAAACAAAAACAATAGATATAGGAGACACTTCTCAAAAATGGGGCACTGTCGTGCTTTGCCACTTCTATTCGGACTCTTCCCATTCTTTTCCCTCTCCCAGCTCTGAAATTTTCCTCTTTTCATCCATTAAATAGCATCTGCTGTTTCTCAACATCGGTTGCCCCCATCAGCTGCTCTGATCGGGTGGGTGGGGATGCCTGACATTAAGAATAAATAAAGAGAATAAAGAGAACGTGGAGAGCCACCCCCTTAAAAGTCCTGCATTGGACTCTCCTGGATCTCTCCCACTCCTGTACCCTCACCAGGCCCCATCGATGCAATTTGCTGCACCCCCTCTTAACTTCCTTAAAGATCACAGTGGATAAGTGTAGCCTACCTCCCCCTCTACCATACTCCCGCTGTACCTGCACACCATCACACATATACACCGCCCCGAGACACTGCTGGCATTTCACGAGCTCTGTGAGTTTATCATTGGAGACCTAATGGTTTTAAACACCCATCTGGTTGTTTAGATCTGCGTGTTTCTCTTAGGGCATGGTGTGTGTGTGGGGAGATGGTGGATCTGAGTGGGAGGTAAGGGGATTCAGATCCCTGCGTTTAACACTCGCCTGTTGACTTGACTGGGAGGTGAAGCCAGGGCAGCCGTGAGGTGGAGAGGCACTGCAGAGGCAAGGATAAAGTGAAGAAAACAGATGCATTGATGATTTCGAGAAGCTGCTCAGCAGTTGCGTTTGGTGGTACCTCAATGGATCGTCATCAATGAGGAGGTGCCGATTCTAAATGAGACCTAGGTACAAAATCATTGGATGCAGATGTGAACAATCAGACCCATGTCTGTCCCCTCCCTAAATTTTGAAGACAGCTTGAACTAGTCTGTAGGTAGATCATCTGTGAACGATCAGGGTGCCCAAGCTTGGTGCCTGGGAGCAGGGCATGTTTCTAATGCGGAGCTCCTTAAGGGTCGGAAAAGGGTCGAATCTTAATCTCTTTGAAGGTATATCTCTGAAAAAAATCACACACATCCGTAATGGTAAAGGAAGGATCTGTGGTTCCAGGTGCCTTCATCTGCGCAAAGGCAGAGTGTGGGGTCCGAAACATCCGCCCCATCAGACGGGATGTCTCGAGGCGCCCACAAAAGCTTGACCAATCAAAGTCAGGCGGACCCTGTTGTACCACTGTAGTGGTCAAATTTCGGGTAGATGAGTCATTGAACTTCTAACCGCACTGCCATGTGTGTTGTAGAAAACAACCATCCGTGTTTGTGACTACAAACAATAAGACGTGTGAATGAAAAAGCAGAGTGAGCGTGAGCGATTGCATGCATTGCGTGCTACAGAGACTGAAGAAGAAATTGTTCACAGGCAACCTGCATATGCTTGACTACAAGCGGATAAGTGCGTAAGCATGTAAAGAACCTTGCCCCCTGTGTGCATGCGTGTACGTTCAGGCGGTTAACGGTGAGATGGTGTGAATTCAGCCCTGCACCGTTTCTGCTGTGCACAGCTATCACCATGGAAACCATTCAGAACAAGGCAAGAGATAGAGATAGAGATGAAAATCACATGAAAACAGAGATGTCCATGAGGTAGCCTCTGCTCAAACACTGCAGCGAGAGAAACAGGCAGCAGCGAGAGAGAGCATGCTTCACAGGCAGCGTGACATTCTAACTGCACGCTCACTTTCTAAGCTGTCAGGTTGTCTCATTACGCAGCTGTCAATCACAGAGCTGCCACAGTTTAGCCCCGCCCCTACTGTATACCCTGCCTTCCACACACTGCAAAAGCAAATCAATCCAGCCAGTGTTTGAATGATTTATGAATGAAAGGGTGGCTGAGATGCGTCCCCATCACAGTCTATACCTGATGAGTGCTAAACGTATCAAAGATTCATCTCACCAGAAAGGACAGGACATATAGCGATACGCATAGCAACACGGCAGCCAATAGGGTACAATTTAGCCCTGGCAAGTGCTGCGAGATGTCTTTTCGCAGCTTACTCTAACCGAAGTGCATCGGATCATTTGTCTGCTAAGAGCTATGACAGAACAAACAAGCACAGGTAAAGCCAAATGGAATGAAGTCAAAGACAAGACAACAAGATGCACATCTTGTGTTAAGGTTTACTTGCATAATCCAGGATCCTCACAGATGCATGTCATAATAGTTGGCTCATCCTGTTTATACCATCAGGGATGATCGAGATCATAATCCTCGGTATAGACCTTAAGCAGGGTATTTTCAATATTTCATTCGATGCAATTGAAACAAGGCTGCGGGTGAGAGATGTACAGTCTGATTTTTGTTTATCCATTGGAATTTTTAAATAAAAGACATATTTTCAATGTTGCATTGGATTAACAATCAACATCAAGGTCTATTCCTTCACTGCTTTGTTTACATTTGTGCATATATGACAAGCTGTAAGAAAGAAAAATCATAAATCTCTTTATTATCTTCTGTCTCCTACACAATTATGACATTAAGGGCCAGATTTACTAACAGCTTATGCCAGTGCAAACCGTCTTTTGTATAGTACTGTCAGGATTTACTAAAGACGCATAGTGAAGAATTAGCGCTGAAAAGGCGTGGACAGTTATTTTTGCGCCTGACCTTGGTGAATATGCATTTGTAGGAGTTTCCCTTTCAAACACAAAATTTATGGGAGGAGAGTATTAAAATGAATCACGCAATGCGATTTACTAACGTTTGCACTCGTCAAATTATTGGTATTTGCACCATTATTTAATGCCCAAAAAAAGCATGTCTTAAAGCAGGCGGTAATTTGCGCTGCTCTTGGTAGTTGGAGAATGATGGAAATGATCTGGCTGCATCTGTGTTCTTTTATGTGCACATTGTCAGTAAATCACACACAGAATTTTCCCCTCCCATCGGCGCTTTTATGGAATTGTGCTCTAACTCTAATTTGCTCTGTTTAGTACATCTGGGCCCGGTTACATGAAAGTTCTTAAGTAATTTGACTTAGGGGTATCCCTGAGGGGAAAAAATTCCCTGAGGTAAGGGATTTCTTTAAGAGCGTTGCAACAAATGTCTTAACTGTCACCCTTACCTAAGTGTTTATACCATAGACTGTAAAAAAAGATGGACGACGCGTCTCCACTTCCTTCCACTATAGGAAATTGAAGCCAATTCATCTCAGTATGGCCGTTGCCATCTTGAGAAAATGACGTCATTTGGAGCACAAGTCTGCGCAGTAGAGATTCGTTTGGAGCCAGAGTCTGCACAGTAGAGATTCGTTTGGAGCCAGAGTCTGCGCAGTAGAGATTCGTTTGGAGCCCGAGTCTGCGCAGTGGAGATTCGTTTGGAGCCAGAGTCTGCGCAGTAGAGATTTGTTTGGAGCCCGAGTCTGCGCAGTAGAGATTCGTTTGGAGCCCGAGTCTGCGCAGTAGAGATTCGTTTGGAGCCCGAGTCTGCGCAGTAGTGTCGTGAGGTGGAGCCAATCAGGGGTTTATGACCTGTACTGCAGCCAGCCACCAGGGGGCGATCAAAGAGCCCGCAGCTTCACTTTTCAGGACATGTGAGGCACACCCGGTTTATATTAAGCGTTTCACCGTAGTTCCTGGCAACATACGACAATGCATGCGGCAGTGGGCACCGTGGTTGCTATAGTTACTACATCTCACAATAAACATAGATATGTATATCTATGACAATAAATAGAACATAACAAAATACAAACCTAACCAACTAAAACACAAACAAATAAACGAGCACTGACCGTTTCTGCACTGCTTTGTGTATAGTTGTTACCGAGAAAACCGCTTTGTTTCTAAAGTGAAAGCGCCTCCTGCTGACCAATGACGGAAATTTTACCAAATGTGAAAATTAATCCATGTTTTAACGCTGCAAACACGCAGAGTTGTAAATGTGAACAGGTGGATCGACAAGAAGATAATGTATTATAAAAATCTAAACAATTAAACATGCATTACGTTTATATTGTTTTTTTAATTCATGTAATAATTGATTAATAATAATTGTTTAATAAATTAATATAACAATTGATACAAATCCATTTTCTTAAAAAATATATATAAAACATTTTGTTTTGTGAAAACCTGTAAGTCATGCTTTTTACAGTCATTTTACAGTTTAATATGTTACCATAGTCATTGCCCTACTACGCTCATATGATATTTTATTTGTGCAGGTCTTAAAAAACATGTCTTAAGTCTTAAATTTGAGCTTAAAAAATCTTAAAAATACTGAGTTTAAGATGACTTAAGGGAGCTGTTTTGTTCCCTTAAATTTATCAAGGTGAAATAGTTACGGGAGTTAACTATTAACTAGTCCTTAATAGTTAAGGACTTTGTAGCAACGCTTAAGGGAACACTTTCAGATAATTAAGGGGAATACTTAATGACAGCCTTAAGGTTCCTTAAGTTGACCCTTAGGATTTTTTCTTGCAACCCAAGTTTCACTAAAGGTTCCCTTAACCTTATAACTAAGGGATTTCTTAGCTTAAGGGCTTTCATGCAACCGGGCCCTGGCCTTTAAGTGGAGGGCAAGTCTGTTGCTTCTCAGAAAAGACCCTGGTAATTTAACATGCTTCTACTCTAGAGATTCAGATGAAGATTTTAAGAAGACAGTTCACCCAAAAAAAAGTTTTTTTTTTAATTCTTTCACTGTATTGACAAAATCATTTAATCATTTGTGATCCACAAAAAAAGAAAATCATCCAGGTTTGAAAAGTGGGTCAGTAAATTATGACACAATCGTCTTTTGGGGGTCATTTTTGACAATTCTGTTTCGTTTTGGAACTGTACCTTGAACAATGTCTCAAACTATTCTCCGATTTGCCAAGACAGTCTGCATTCAAACTAAATTATCTTCGCTACAGATGCTCAGTATGTATGCTAACACATTAACTTTTCTAGCTCTGTACTACATATATTTCTCTTTCTTCTAAATATCCCATTATTATTTCCAGGGTTCCAGCCGCATATGATCTCAGCAATCTTATTAATCAGCAATAAGCCAGCTAGAATGACTACGTATTGCTTTCCTATGATGTCATAAGTACGCCAACTTCAGCTGAAGTTTAAAAACCTGATGACATCCACCAAACAGCCTTTTGTGCAGATCATCATGTCCTGTTTTGTCAGCGACGATCAAACAGGACTGACGAGTGCAATTACTCTACAATGATGAAAGGGCAAAGTTCTGAAAGGTAAACATACAAACCTCTGCCTCCATAAAACAGCGGCGTTATGCAGTAGGCTTTTGTCTCCACCCCGTTATTCAAGTCTGTTATTCAACAAGTGGCACTCAGATAAACCGCAGTCTCCGGATCATACATTAAAGTCTCACCCCAGTGTGCGACAGATTGTTTTTGAGATAGTGTCAGGGAGAGATCTACTCCATCAATGTTTTTGCTCTCTTTCCCTCTCTCGGTTTCAGTAGAACAGACAAACACACTCCCACACACTCTCACGCAGTTTAACAAACAAGCGCCCACATTGCCGTTGCAGCGTTAACACAAACACATATGCATGCTGTTCAGCATTCATGAACAGGCCAACATGCAACCAGCCACACACCAGTCAATTGACACAAATGTATACATGCCCTTTCGGCAGAACGTAAACACGCATGCACGCTTGGCTCTTTTTTGGCCTCATCTGGTCTAGTTTGTAAAAAAGGCAACTGGTGTAGTGACATTTGCTAGGATTCGATAGGAAAGAGAGAAGAAACGGAGGCTCATGGGAAAGGGTCCAGTTCTTATCAATACCCCTCCGCACACAAAGACACACGTCCGCTCCCAGCTCTACATTCTTCGGATCAAATCAAATTCCTTGCGCACTCTCAGCTCGTCTTTTATCTGGAGAATGTACTTGGAGCAGAGCACAAACATGTCACAGCGAGGAAACCAAAAGGCCCTATGCTCACCAAAAAAAACCACACACACACCAGTCATTTGCATTTCTGTTTTCGCTTCTACGAGAAGAGCTGCATCTTATCACGGGCCCGGCTTATCTCTCAATTTCTCTTCCAGTGTAGTAGGGCCTTCCTGAAAAACACAGAGCTGTGCTAGCGGCGAGCGTCCTCCGGGGTCGATGGCTCTGCTGGTCGAAAACCAACGGCTTGAGTTTTTCTTTCAGAGGGGCCTCAGATAATTTGAGGGGAGAGCTGGTGAGAGATCAAGTGTGTGGCCCCCGGGTACGAGTGGCAGGACAGCCCCTTCGTGCTCCAGCTCCTTTGGGGGGGAGGGATTACAGGAAACCTGGAACACAACTGGGCCGTCTCAGTGCGACAGGCAGACGGCCCGGTCACAGATACGATCCATGCTGTTCCAACGACAGCAGAAGTCTCATTCGGACTCAGTCTTGAACCGGCTATTCTTTGCTGTCTGGGCAGAATAAATAAAGTGATGGGAAATAAATAAATAAATAAAAATGCAAGAGAAAATAGAATTGGACATTAAAGGCGTACAACATACCGAGCTCTGGATAAAAGCTGATGCCCAGACGAAACTGAGCTGTGGCCTACAAAAGATAAAAAGCATAATTCATGGAAACATGACAGTCTGTGAGGGAAGGTTTGGGAATGTTGGGCCAATGGAGGTTGTGTGCAGAGCAGTTTTGTTTGCGGGATATGGAGTGTTTAGTCCTAACGCTCCCTTGCACCATGTCCCTGACCTTGGACCATGCGGGGGGAGAGGATTTGCATTCCACAGCATCCAGAGAATAAGAAAATAGCAAAATATGGTCACACATACATGTTGAATTCACAAAGAGCAAATTACAAAGCCACTGCTGTGTTTAAATGATTTTGCACACCAAGTTTTTCTGCAAGGGCCTAAATTTTTTTGGTTACTCAATCTACACTTTAAGCAAGCAAAAAATAAATAAATAAATAAAAAGTTAGTTAGTTAGTTAAATTAAATTAAATTAAATTAAATTAAATTAAATTAAATTAAAATAACAGAGAAAATGAGAATGTTTTCCACAAAAAAAATTAAAAATCAACTATAAAAATACCTAAAATAATTACCGGAAAAAAACTTTTGCAGAGGTTTTTTAAACATAACCTTAAATAACTATTGCAAGATTTATCAACCTGGTCTCATGACGAAAATGTACCACTGGAAACTTTTTCGAAAGATGTGAAATACGTACGGCCATGTACGTTTAGTGGCATATTCTATGTGAAATGTCCACTGGGTGGTGCTAAAAGAGTGTTAGTTTTTTTCCCCGGAACAGATGAACGTACATATGGTACGTTTTATTTGACGTTGGTTTTGTAGGCGCAGTTCTGACTAGAAATGTCCATTGAGTGACGCTAAGTCTAATGCTCCGTGATGTTTTAAAATAACGTACCATCTGCACTACACCTAAACCTGCCTGATAGTATGAACAAAAGCAAATGTGACGTAAAAACACAATTACAAGCAAGCCATTTTAGCTTGTTTTTCGATCTCTCATCTTTCTGCTCATTGTGAGTCATGTTTTTGATGGGATTTGTACCCAAGGATTCTGCATCCTAAGTCCAATTCCTTGCTGGCTGAGCTACCGAGCAAGCTTGTTACGTCTGGAAAGCGAAACATATGGAGCTGTAATCATAACTCTGTACGAAAACGATTACAAGTGCTCACTGTTTTACCATCTCTAGTGTTCATTTCTGTTGGAAACTGCAGTGATATGTTCTTATTGGTACGTATTTTGCATCTTGCGAAAAAGATCCCAGAAATAAGTTTTCATCATGAGACCAGGTAGAGATTTATGCTTAACCCAGTGGCAAAGAATTTTACAATCGGTTAAGAAAAGAAAAAGGTTAAATTCCTTAAAAATTCTTATGTAACGTTGCGTCAAAAAAATTATCTTGTTTTAAGGATGTTTAGATATTTGTACTGGAATACGAGACAAAAATACTGATTAAGAAAATAATTTTTGCAGTGCTAACTATCTTTCAACAACAAAACGACAGAGACCAGATGGAAAGAGCGTGTGTTTTCCTGGGGAGATAGACACGCTCCTGAACTCCCGAGTCTGGGCCACTCAACATGACATCAACAACATGGCCAGAGATTAATATAAGACAGGAATGAAAGCAAGACTTATGGTAAGCTGTATCTCCGCTGACACTCTGAACATGTACAGCCTTTACCCAGATACTCAGCTCAAGCCAGTGCTAAAGATCTACAACTGGAGGTAAATCAATACAGAGGCAATATCTCAATTGAAGTCTGTTTCAATCACTGGAATGTAACACCCCCCCCCCCCCCCCCCCCTTTTTTTTTCACCTCAGATAAATCTAGCATTACGTTAGAGAGAGAAACAGCTTTCCAAGCATCAATAATACCAGAGAGCATCTTGAAACAAGGAGAGAAGGCAATCATCCTGCATGCATCTACTTTCTTCCTGGCAACCTATCCGATGACAACTTGTTCTGGGAACAGGTCCAGCCAACCGCATCGAGTTCACCTCTTGCTCTGCGTAGTGGCACACAGGTGACTCTCACCTCACAAATCCAGAGTTTGTGGAAGGAAAGGGTGCAAAAGAACAGACTATGAATATGAAAAAAAGTGAAAGGGAGGAAAAAAGCTGAAATGAGAGCTACAGAGCCAAAACAACACATGATAAAAACCACTAGGGAATATGAGTGTTGCTGACATGCTGTGACTAGTGTGGAAGGAAAAGTATCCATGTCACATTTCCTCCCAAATCTCTCATAATAACTGGATTAATTATTCCACGTAAACAAAAGATTCTACAAACACGTCGCTGAAGAGATTCTCACACGGTAAACCCTGTGATCTGGCAGGCCCTTATGAAAAATTGTCATGGCAACCATAGTTTCCACCAAAATACCGGGGTAGCCTTCTATAGTTATTGTTACTACAAATTTCTACAATTATGCTGTCAGCAACACAAGAATTTAAGAGTGTTTCTTCAGCTATAATAATGTTTGGCTCTATATTTTCTTAGAGCACACTTATTACACTCACTAGTTTAATTAGTCTACTACAGTCCAACTGTGTATACTGTATACATACATCATAAATACAAAATAATCCCTCAGTCATTCATTTATTCATACATCACAGGAGAATTCTTTTTTTTTTTTTTACTGAAAGTCATGAACAATTTCACAATTTCTAATACAGTATTTTGCATTTAATACAATAGCAATCTGTAATGGAATTTTTTTTTTTTTTTTTTTTGCAAGAAAATAGCCAACTTTGTCTTGCCAAATTCATAGGTAATATTTAATGAATCAAAAATGCACATAATTAATTTATTTTCACCTTTATTAGGGGGAAAATAATTTGGAGAGGTGAAATTTAGTTGGAAAATTAATATAATTTCCATACCATAAATATTTACATTGATGCATTTAACTTTTATCTAAAGTGATTGACATTGCATTAAAGATATCCATTTTTTTCAGTTCATGGATTCCCTGTGAATTGAACCTTGGCATTATTAACCAGGCTCTACTGTTTGAGCTACAGGAATGCTACTAAACAATCAATGGTTACTTAGATCATCATAGTTTTAAACATGTAGTAATTCATATTATTATGAGGATAATTATAGTTTAAAACTGAAAGTCATTTTAAAAAAGTAGCACCAAATTATTAATGTATGGGGAAAATTTTTTTAAGTGATCTTTATATAACAAAAAGAAAAAAAATCAGATTTTTTAAATGCCTGGCACATAAATATGTTCAAAGTTGAAGAAACATCCTTAAAGAAAATGAAAGAAATATTCAGAATATTAATATTCAGATTCACATATTAATTTATTGTGATTTTACATTAGTAAAAATAATTGTAGCAAGTTTGCAACTCTGGCATTTTGTTTTGAATTCTATTAACCATTGCATTTTTCCCACTGTCAAAAAAAAAGTGTGGGGAGAGGAAGAGTCAAATGGAAACACACAACACCACCAACAAACAATTAAAATCATTTTAAGCATGTGTTCCTGCAAGTTGATGCAAACTGATCACATGCAATGCATTGCAATGCATTACAAAAGTCATTTCATCTGCATAATGATATCAAAGGCAACAATTCATCATCATTTCAAATAAAAGCTTTTCCAAACAAACTTTCTGATCATTGTGTCTTACTGTACTGCTTCTACTTTTGCTGTAATGTGAAATGTGTCATAGCATGGGCTGGGCTTTAGATGAATGAGGTCTGATAAATGGTGCTCTGATCTAGTTTCAATCACATACAGGTCCCTGCATTCATCAAACTCTCTTCTTACGGACAGCTAACTGCCCCATCACACACAGCAAAATCCTTCTCTGTCCACCTCTTAACACAAGCAAAAACCAACTATTCATTCTTTTTTAAGCCCTTTCATGTTAAGACACACATCAATCCACTCCTACGACATACCTGAGGAGGCAAACACTGGCGGTCGATGTGCATGGAGTGTGCAGCAAACATGGCCGGACACGTCCCTCGAGTGGAGCGCAAGGCTCGCAACGGGAGTGTCGGCAGACCCTCTTTCCAACAATCTGGCACTCAAACACATGGACGCCCTTCCCATGCTCCTTTGTTTCCAAACTTCTCGTTTTGTCAAGCTCCTGTCACAGGCACTGTCTGCCTTATTCCGGACACATATTATGACGGATTGCTGCACACGCATATGTATACAGAAGCAAGCAAACGGAAACACAATACAACATGTATGCTATGGAGCTATTGGTTACACAGGCTCAGCTTTATGAGCAAATAACTACTGAGCTGGTAACCCAAAGTTTGCAGGTTCAAACCCTAGGGACGAGTCTTTCTATGCGGGAAGCTGCTGACTTTTTCAACATGGATCTTGAAATCTATGGATCCAAATATGGTTGTCTTGAGATGTTTAAAGTATATAAGGCCAAACGGCTATTTTAGGCTACAGTCTCCTGCTGATTCTACTATTTCCATATTTTTATATCTGTGACAATATGTGACAAATATTCATCATAAATATTGACAAATCTAGCATCCACTTCAATAAATGAATGAACTGAGACTACAGAATAGTTTCAAACTCATTTTCAGCTTAATCTTAAGGTGCTGACAAAATAATCAAGTCTCAATCACGTGAAATATGGAAAGAGGAGCACTGGGATGAAAACCGACTTTGATTCTTATCTGACAGTGTTGACAAAAAGTAGCAAAACAACAGTGAATGAGGCATAAAAACTAACAAAGGGGGTTAAATCTAATATTTATTTCAATCTTCATGAGATACTGGGCCAGATTTACTAACAGCAGCGCAAACCATCTTTTGGCGTTAAAATAGTACTGTCAGGGTTTACTAAAAATAGGCATGGACAAAGTTACATTTGCGCCTGACCTTATTGAATATGCATTTGTAGGAGTCTCCCTTTCAGACACAAAAATTATGGGAGGAGAGTATTAAAATGAATCATGCAGTGCGCTCGTCAAATTACTGGTATTTGCGTCATTATTTAACATCCAAAAAAAGCATGACTTAAACAAGCACTAATTTGCGCTGCTCTTGGTAGATTGCGCTGGTCATTATGGAAATGATCTGGCTGCGTCTGTGTTCTTTAATGTGCGCATTGTCAGTAAATCACATGCAGAATTTTCCCCTCCCATTGGTGCTTTTATGAAATTGCACTCTAAGGCTAATTTGCCCTGTTTAGCAAATCTGGCCCACTGAGTTATGTTCTGATGATGAGTAAATTTGTCTCTGGACTTGGCCTAGGTTGGTTCAGGGTGACCTGAAAGATCAAAATTGGAAAAAGTGATAGGATTTTTCCTTTTTTCTTTTTCTTTTTTGGTAGTGGAGAATGCAGACACATTTAATGCAATAAGATCCAACAATGCAATCTGGTTTCCACAAAACAGGACATATGTAATGTAAATATCAGTGAAGTATTCCTGTCCAACTATATGACTGATGCTATGGTTATTTCACATGTCAAATGTAAGAATATGTGCACTACATTATGCAAAAGCATACAAATATTCCTAATAGTTTGCATGCAATACAATAAGAGCTTTTCAAGCACCAGCTATTCAAGGGAATGTTTACAAAAACACAGCCTGTGTCTTTAGCAACCGAAGCATCACATTAATAGGCCTCGGGAAATGATAAGTTAGACGTTCGCTGATCAGATGCTGCAGTGTCCTGCAGACGTGTGCAGAGCAGTATGTATGCGGTCTGAGCCCAGGGACAGAAGACGCGCAGGTGCAGACGCGTGAGCCCTGAGTGGCAGGATTGTACACATGCCATACTGCGGTGGGAAAGCGCAGAGACTTCCTGATGAATAGTTGATGAGCAGTTTCTAGGCGGAAAGCAGAGGGGCAAATCTTTCCATTCAGCTACAATCTCTCCCTCGCTCTTTCTCTTTTATTTACATCTCATACACTCCTGTCCTTCTACATCTCCACTCCTTTTTCTGCTTGCCGTCAAGGCTGTAAACTACTGGGTCTTATTGGAAGGCTCTGTGTTTGGATAATGACAGAGGAGAAAAACCATACAGAAAGTTCTTCACCCTCAGATCAGAGAAGAGACTGTGTTTGTAGCCATGGTCAATGACATTAAAGAGTGTGCATGATAAAGAAAAGGTTATTATAGTTAACTAAAACCATTAAAAATTACTTGAAATACAATAAACGAACTAAAATGAAATAAAATATTTAAAAAATCCAAAGCAACATTTCTCATTTTCATTTAGTTTAACTTGATACTAAAATAACTAAAGCTATAGCTAAAATAAACATGAATAAAAACTACAGTATGTGGACATTTTAAAAAGCAACTAATTAAAACGCAACGAAATTACTAAAACTTGAACTAAAAATAAAATGAAAGTGGAAAATATAAAAATAAAAGCTAATTCAACAAATAAAAAACTATGATGGTACCTCTAAAACAACATGCATGCCATATTCTGAAAAAGGTATTGTAAATATATTCCATAAACCCATAAATGTACACTTATTGTTCTTTTTCTCATACATATTTTATGAAAAAAAACACACATTTTTGATTCATTCATAAATATCATTATATTTTAGGGGAGTTGCACCACATGACATTTTACAACGTGACCTAACCTTGCCTTCTCCTAAAAACATTGAGTTACCATATTTTATGATATTTCTATGATTTACTGACCATAACACACAGTCATGAGGGTTTACATGTGTCTAACATATCATTTCCCATGTAGTTTTTTCTACATGTTTCTTTGTGAAAGTCCTACCAAATGATTTTGCAGACAAAAGACAAATATTAATAAGCAGTGAATCAGCTTTGTTAAAATATTATTTTTTAAAGAAATAGTAATAACATGGAACATTATTCCAAACTACTTAATAAGGTTTTCTTTTCAAGAATTTGATTTGAGTTGCATCACCCTGACATTTTTCACAACTTCATGTCTATGAAAATTAAACATCAAAACATTTTTTATATATGAATTATTATATTTGACATGTCCTCACACAGTATGAGTTCATGCACTATGAACGTCTCACCTGTCACGACATCCTTCCCCTGTCACATGTGCGCCTACATTACATGTGCGCCACATACATTACTTACTACAGAGGAAAATGCGCTTGAGGCAGGGATCAAGCAAACATTGCTTTTAGTGAAGATGACGTGGAGAGAATGAGCGCTTGAACATATGGGACCCTGAACTAAGAGCCCAGTTTGCATTTAGACCAATAAACAGCAGAGGAGATGGACAGCTGGGTTTAGTCTAAACTTGAAAACAAGTGTCACCTCTAGAATAATGCTAAAGATCATCACAGGCATAAACAAGTACGACTACCTTTCCAAAGAATAATCAATCCAATACAAGGGATAATACAGGGAATTTCCCATAAGAGAAAATAAGGAAAAAAAAACATTGCAACACAGCGAGAAATGACTAAATAATGCTTTGAGGAATCTAGAGCTCAGGCTATGCGTGCAGTGATACTAGAGATGCTTTCCAAGACGATTCGTTTATCCAAAAGTGAATGCCAATGTAATTCTATAGGCTGAAATTTTCATTCTTGAACCGATTCCAGTTTGGAATTTTTTAGAAGCCAACAGAAAACATTTTAATAGCAAACAGCAAAGACTAACACAAAAATGTCTACTCCTGACGCCCCTCCACCGAGCTAAACATTTGAGCAGCCCCTCAGTTTATTTTCCCTGTGAAGGTCTCATGAAAAAAGGGGCCACAAGTTCAGTTAAAACTAATATTTGCCAGATCACCTCCGATGCTCGCTGCTTCCTCTAATAGTAATGTCAGTTTTCATATCAACTGCGAACTGCGTGACGTACAAGTATAGTCTCTTTCGGTCATCAACCTGCTAGCTTAACTGATTAAGCCGAATGAATCTAAACAAGCATTCAGAATATTAAAGCCAAGTGCAAATATTACCACAAGCAACACTCAAGTCTGAAAAGATTGAAAAATGAGATTAAATGACCATAATTTGCAAGAATAGATCCTGTAGATAGTTGTTTTGGTGGCAAATTTCAACATCACTTTGATTCACAATTTATAGGCCAATTAGTCATTATAATCCACGCCTGAAAAATAGATTACCTCATATCTGATGAATGATTCAATGAATGAAAATTCTTCTGAAGCGTTTTTGTCAGGTGTGTCTTTAGATGAAACAAATTTCATGCAAATTGCATGACCAACCTAATTTAACAAAAAAATATATAAATAAATAAAATCTGCTTATGAAAATCCATAAACATTAAAAAAAAAGAAGTTTTTATTGAGCAAGGGTGCATTAAATTGATCTTTAAGCTTTCTATTTATCAAAGAATCCTCAAAAAAAATGTATCACTGTTTTCACAAATACTAAGCAGCAAAAACTGCTTTCAACATTGATAATAATAAAATAAAAAGCTTCTTGAGCACCAAATCAGCATATGAGAATGTTTTCTGAAAGATCACGTTTTCATGTCACACTGAAGACTCAAAAATTCAGCTTTGCTATTACAAGAATAAATTACATTTTAAAATATACTAAAATAGTAAAGAGTTGATTCATTTTATAATAGCATTTCACAATGTAACTGTTTTTCCTGCATTTTGGATCAAAAAAATTCAGGCTGTTTGTATATTATAGCATCAACTATTACCAGACATGCAATTGATTAGTATTGGGTGGGAACTGGGACCATCTTACCCCAGGGCTGAAGTCTCTGGTTTATATGAAATAATGAAGAAGAGATTCAGAGTAAACAGTACAGTGTTACAGCAGCTTCTCTACTTAGACCCCTAATGACTTACAGAAGTGCCTTTTCACATATGACACATGCCAAATGTTTCAGAGGAGTTTAAATGTTATTCTCTGTGGCAAGACAATGAGGCGCAAGATTCATTTGTGCATTACAGCAGTTTAAACATTGGTGATTAGCCACGATTACCCAGAGTATAAATGTCAGACCTGATGAGAGTAACGCCATAGTCGCACCGCGTCTGCAGGGTGCAAACTCTTGGGCCTGTTTGTAATATTTTTGGGGCTGTCAGAATGCTGTTCATATACTGCCTCTAAGTGGTGAACGTGATGCCTTCTTCTGTGAAAAATCCCAGAGAGCACAAGGATAGACAGAAAGAAAGGTTTTTGCAGCAATTGAATATTGTAATATTCAGTAAATCATTTATTATTTCCTTTGAATATTTCCTTTACACAAAACAACTTCTTAGAGAATGTAAAATGCTAAACACGCTCATCCTACACCTGACTCCCGATATTTTGCTGTGCCCACGCATGACATCTTGCCTGTATTTATTACCCATATGGGTAAAGAAGCATGTACTAGGTTCTTAACAGTAATTTGCAGAGCATGTTCTCGTTGCCTATATAAATATGCAGTTAACTCATAAATGGTGTACAGTTTCTCTCTCAAATGGTCACAGTGCACCAGTACATTGAGTTCCAATAAAAACACATGGCTCACACTCAACTGTCTTTACAGCTGGAGCCTAAAACACCCTGACTCAGATTTACAGCTTGTCAATTACAAGGTATTACGCAGGCTTGTCTCCGCCGCCTCTTTCCCTTCGTAACACTCTGCAGACAATTCAATCCCTGTGAGCCTATTTTCAGAGCTCTTTAAATTTATCACACGATGGACAGCTCTGCCACTACTGTAACCTAGCAAGGTCACTTTTGTCACAGATACTGTGTTTAAAGCCAGAAATGATCACCTTCGTGGGAAAGGAACGCAGAGGAGTTAACCCTCGTGCAAGTCAGCATTTCCAGCAAAATGACGCGCCACTTGAGTTAATGGAGGTCGTGCATTAGTCGTTCCAGTGCATTAAAAAGTTTAATTATAACAGGGTAGCTCTTGTTAAAGATAGATTGAAAGATTGACAACTGTACATAAAACATAACTAATCTTGCACCCATTTGTAGTATGATCACTATGTTTATTTTTATCAGGTAAGCCATCATTATGAACAATGAACACTGTAACTCAAGAAAATGACTGCAATGTTAGAAATCTAGAGTATCCACTCTGAATGTAAATTGATTAAAAACACTCACACTTTAACAGCATACAAAAGTACTTAGAATTTTTTTTTTGAAACTAATGTTTAGGGATTTGACAACCAGAGCAAACACAAATACAAAGAACTAAAGTCCACAGTAGAAATAATTGGCATTCAGTTTAGTAATAACCTCTTCACTTTTGCTATCCTAATATATGTAAACATAATCCATTTAAAGTTAAAGTGAACACTTCAGCCACACTTAAAAAAAGGAAAAAAAAAAAAGGTTTAAAAAAATCTAGCATTTTTAAGTAATAATTTATATACACTACTATTCAAAAGTTTGAGATCTGTAAGACTTGTTTTAATGTCTTGTTTTAATGTCTTTGGAAAAACTGAGGCTGCATTTATTTATTATAAAACATTAATAAAATAACAATTATTGCAATTAAATATTATAAATATAATTAAATATAATAATGAAATATTATAACAATTTAAAATAACTGTTTTGAATACATTATAACATTTATGATAATATATTTTTTTATTCCTGTTCTGACAAAGCTGAATTTTCTGCAGTAATGTAAAAGTCTTCATCACTTGTGATAAATAAAAGTATTCATTTTCTTACTGACCCAAAACTTTTATACAAGTCTAAAAAGGTGAACAAACATAACTTAGTTGGGTGATTTTGTTATATAATGTCATGGCACAAAATTATATAACTAATATAACATAAATTATATAATGTAATGCAATGGCACAAAAGAAGATATTTTGAAGAATGTTGGTAACCAAACAGTTTCTGGTAGCCACTGACTTCCATAGTATTTTTTCCCCTACTATGGAAGTCAATGGCTGCCGGCAACTGTTTGATTACCAACATTATTCAAAATATCTTCTTTTGTGTTCCACATAAGAAAGAAAGTCACACAGGTTTGGAACAACTTGAGGATGAGTAAGTGATGACAGAATTTTCATTTGAACTATGCGATAATTTTTGGAGCCACTGTATGTAAATGCAAACTCCATACAGACCATGCAGTACATAATTGATTCACAGAAAACTACAGCTTTCTGTTATTGGTGTGTTTGTTCACTAAAAAGTGAAGCTCTGAACTGTCTACTGTTGTGTGTGAATGTTGATATCGCATTGTGAGACACTTACAGCTTGAGAAGACAGAAGGTGGATTGTTACCGAAGCAGAGGGAGAAGAAATGAGAGTGCTCATGGGGGCTTTATGAGGAGACAGGAGTTGGCAAAAGGTTGAAGAGGAAAACAGACAGAATGCGCACGGGCCAAACTGTCAAGATTGCTCTTGCACTATACACTGAGTCCATTCTAGGTAATTGGTTGTCTCAGTAGCACTCAAGCAAGGAGGTCTGACTGTAATATCTGGAGAAAACTAATTGTTAGCATTCTTGTTCATCTCATTGGCACTTGCTTGGCTGGCGCAGGACTCCACAGAAATACATCTTTGCTCATGGAGGCTCCGTTCTGCTGCCAGGTTGCTTTAAATCAATCATTTGAGCAAAAATGTCATGTGACTAATGACTCTAGAACTGCAGGAAAATTACATTATGATTCTACTGATTGGCTGATGACACTACACAAACACGGACCATCACAATCTCTTTATTAGCAACTTTCCATGAGCTGTAATGTCAAAAGCAGCAGACAGCAAAAAAAAAAAAAAAAAAAAAAAAAATTCTCACTTTTAAAGTCAGCATAAAACAGAAATTTCGCCCAATTTTTCTTTCTTATTGTGATGTATATCAGATTGAAATGGCTTCTTGAAGAAAAAAAAGAGAGAGAGAGAGAGAGAAAGGAATAACTAGATTTTGTGTGATTGGAATAGATTGGATTAAAGATTATGACTGTTTGTTTTGTTGTGTTTGTTTTGTTTTTTGCTTTTTATAAAATAATATTGTGATCAGATTAATCATTTATAATAAACACTGCAACACTCCATAAAAATAATAATGGAATAAAAATTAGAATTGTCAATTTGATTTCATGGAGCCTCAGTAAAATAAAATAAAATAAAATAAAATAAAATAAAATAAAATAAAATAAAATAAAATAAAAATTTGTCATTTAAATATGTTTTTAAATTGTGATTTTTTTATTCAATATTGATTTTACATAACATTTTTACAATTTCTTTAGTCTGAATATATTTACTTTTGAACACTCATCAATGGAGAATGATGCTTTTATAATATGAATCATTTATAATAAACACTGCAACACTCCATAAAAATATAATAAAATAAAAATTGTCAATTCAATTTTCATGGTGACTTTTAGAAAAAAAAAAAAAAATATATATATATATATATATATATATATATATATATATATATATATATATATATATATATATATATATATATAAATAAATAAACAATAAAATAAAATTTGTAATTTAAATGTTTTTTAATTTGTGATTTTATAATATAATATAATATTAATATTGATTTTACATAACATTTTTACAGTTTCTTTAGTCTGAACACATTTACTTTTGAACACTCATCAATGGAGAATGATGCTTTTTGCCTCATAGTGTAATTACCTCATTTTTGCCAAATAGTGCAATTGCAATATTTACCAGTAGGGGTTACCGCGGACATGAAAATCTGCAAAAAATTATACCTTGTCCACAACAGTTTTCAAGCAGACAGGCATCAAATTTAAATAATTAAATAAATAAATAAATCCATACTGTATGTTTTCAAAATATTAAAAATTGATATTCTGTAAATTATATAATCAGAGAGAAACTCTTTGCAATACAGTAAATCAAGGAATGGCAAATAACCTGCATAAGAAAAATCTGGTTTCCTAAGAGCTAAACATGCCAAAATTGAAGCAAACTGCTGAAATACGCAGATACAGAGAGCAGGACTGAGAGCTGACAGCGATTATCGTGCAGTAATTAAGTCTAGGTAACAACATGTGTCCCAGAGTACAGCTGACACACTGGAGACCACTGGAGGCCTGCTTCATACGTCTCCTGTCAGCCCCATGAAGAGGGCCACAGTGTATGAATCTATCTCAAGAGGGAGGATGCAGAGCAACCTACACAAACATTCATCATCATGTGTGACCAGGATCGATGGGAAGCCCATCTTCGGTATTCCACCTCCAGTCAGTCGATCCACACCACTGCTTTCACCCGAGAGTCACTCACAGCAGTCATTCAACAGCCGGAGCTCAAAAGGGACGAACCGTACAGGCCTGCACACGGACAGGCTATTCAGCTGCTGTAAATTGATGTTGAAGAAATGTAACTATGAATTGAAATTGAATATGAAATTGTCCTGAAAATCTAATTTACAACTGCAAATGTACAAGGCATGATTCTAATTGTTGGTCTAAAGTTTTAATCAATCAAATAGCATTTCAGAAGGAAAATATGTGTGGCTCATATTGTATCATTCCAGGTCTGAAATAGTTATTATTTTGCTTGAAGGAAAAAAAAAAAAAAAACATGACTATCAGGGGACAAACTATCCAGGAGAGACCGGCTGCTTTAAATAAGAGATTGCACATGGTAACATGAAGTCTTGTGATATAAATCATGGCACATGTTTTAAATAAAGACATAAACCCAGGAATAAATTCTTAATGAGAAAAAAAGCGATAGTTCATCCAAAAATGACGATTTTGACACCATTTTCTACACCCCAAACTGTAAGACTCTTTCTTCTGTGGGAAATATATAATATAATATAATATAATATAATATAATATAATATAATATAATATAATATAATATAATAAATATAATATAATATAATATAATATAATATAATATAATATAATATAATATATAAAATTATAATATAATATAATATAATATAATATTCCTAGTAAAAAAGTAATATATTTAAAATACATTTATTTCATACTAAGTATAGTTCAAATCTATTAACATATTTACTGATGATGATCGCTCGAGACTTGCTGACATAAAAGCTATAATTACACTTTATTTGGAGTACTACTTGTGCACAATGTGCATTTCTTAATATTAAGCCTAAAATGTGTTTTAATGTCACTAATGAGGATTTTATGATGTTTGAATTTTATCGGTCTTTAAATGCAAGATATTTAAAGTGTACCTGAAGTATACTTGCAATAGTTCCACTTTAGCACAATCAAATATTAATAAGTATATCTTTAGCTGGACTTCAGCACTACTTCCTCACAATTAAAGTGCATTATGCACAAAAATAGTTATTCCAGTTTAGCAGTCTTAAGTATACCAGTTTAGTATACTAAAAGTATAGTTGCAGGGTATTTTTATTAAGTACATAAATATGTAAATGTATTTGTAGTATACTTTGCATGAAATAAATAACTTTCAAATGCATTTTAGTATATTTATTTTTAACTAGGGATAATATAATATAATACAATATAAAATAATATAGTATAATATATAATATAATATAATATAATATAATTAATATAATATAATATAATATAATATAATATAATATAATATAATATAATATAATATGAGAAATGTAAATCAATGCTCACCAAAACTGTTTGGCAACCAACTATCTTCAAAATATCTTCTTTTCAGATTATTTAGTTTAACTATCCCTTTAAGAACACAAACGATGATATTTTAAATAATGTTTCACCTCTCTTTGTCCATACAATGAAAGTCAGTGGGGACCAAAACACAAAGATATTGAATGATAACAGACTTTTGATTTTTGTTTGAACTATCCCTTTAAGAACACTAAAGAAGATCATTTAAAGAGTTTTTCAAATGTCTTTGTCCATTCTATGAACATCTATGGGGACCAAAACAAAACCACAAAGATATTAAATGATGATAGAGTTTTCATTTTTTGGATGAACTATCCCTTTAAGGCAAGATGATGCTGTATTGCAGCCAAATATTTCCTAACAATTTCTTACTGAAGCATATCAATATTGGTTTGTTTTACGATCCGAATGCAACAAAACTGGCTGGTTTTCACCGATTCCTTGTGTCCAGCTCTTGAAACACATTCTAAGCTAAGGCCTGTTTGTCTGAAGGGAATATGTGTGGGCGAACTGCAGAGCGAGCTTTTCTTTTCTTGGAGCTATGGAAAAGTGGGCCATGCTGGAGAGAGTGCATAATCCCGCTTTAGTATCCTAAATATGACCAAGTTTATAAAACTAGTGTTTTAACATGGCCATTACCCAGATGACAACCCACCATGAGTGTCCAGCAATAAGATGGCACTCACCAATTTCCTTCTCAAGGCTGAATCCAGTTTGTAGTTGAGATATGTGGCCAATCATCACTAAATCTCCTCAGGCAGTTCTCTTGTTACAGCCTTTTGAATCATGCACTATTTTACTGAGGTAAATTATCCACGTCAGTCAGGAATCCACAGGGATTTGGTTATAACAGGATCTTTGTGCTTGGTCTGGCTCAAAATCCTTCATGTTTTAGATTTGACCTTATATAGTTATTAAAAAAGACATATGTATCTACGAAATAAGTCCTTCCCTCTGTGCATGTCAATCACCAGCTGTTATTCTTGTCCTGTGTCATGCAGTTTTGCCCGAGACTTCTTTCAGATCAATGATATTGAGCCACCGGCATATTCTGGACTGCCACCTCGATGCAGCTGTGACCTCCACACAGGGGGAAGGGAAAAATCAGGATCACACATGAAGAGTAGCATCAAATACTACAAACTTCCCTGTCATCATTTTCAAATCATAATTAACTAAAGATCTATTGCAAAACACATTTTGGAGGAGAAACACACTATCGCACCCATCCACCTGTCACTTCTCATGGGCGATATGTAGGCCTCCCTCTACAAAAAGACAAGAAAAAATGTGGGGGGAAAATTTCAAAATACCTGCATTTACAGGCTTTCAATCTAGGTTGAGCCATTAGGGACAGAAGAAGAAACATATTTTTATCTACAAAACTTGAGGCACCCGTCAGACCTGACATATTTGAAATGCTTGTGCCTTCCTGTTTTAATCGAACTCTGTTCAGAGAGACATACAGTCATGCCAGTGGAGGTGAGATCAGGACCACTATCTTTCACAGCAACCCCCTGAATTCATTACATTACTGAATTCATGTCAAACATGTATGTTGAAGCATCATGTGGAACAGAAAAAAATTCTGCAAGTGAATGGCAGACTGCAGTCTCATCACAAAGCAAATGGTGTAAATAACTTTGTTGCATCGCACAAGTTAGTTCAATGCAGAAGTTAGATTCACTTGAGAGAAGAAACTGCAAAGTCATCTAGCGAGCACTCGTTGATCTTTGAAAAGATGCCACGGGACAAGATTTTCAATTTATTGATGAGGTTAGAAAAATCTAAACGATAGTTCTGATTCAAGGCCTCTGTCTGCTACAATATGCTTTCATAAGCTGCATCTACTAGCATATTGTAGCAAATGTTTTAATATTTATTCCTTAAAACTAGTTAGTAGTACTTACATTACCTTAATTACTACAAAGAAAACTAATATTTTTGACTGTTAATGTTATACTAGACTCTTGTACTTTTTCATTGCTGTCTTCAAAGCACTCAATATTTCAGCTATACACTTTCAAATCATTTCTGTTGTTAGTAGTACCCATTCTAGTCTAGTTGGAATAGTTACTATCTATTCGGAAAAAAACAAAAAAAACAAATTTACACTGCAAAGGTACAGAAGCACTTCTGATGTAGCATATTGGTTGTCTTTACACAGACTGTTTAATGCTGCTCAGAGGTGGCATGAATGCATTTACAACAGCAACTACAACTGTATGCTTTGACACTAGGGCCTGAGGTGGGTTAGAACAGGCTTAATTTAGTCTAGATTTATGCAGCATTAAGTCTTTACACATAATTTCATGTAGACACAGAGCAGCCTTAATTAAACTGTGTTTATTATATACTAGTGGCAATTAATGAGACACATTAGATTCATTACCTCTCTTGTGCCAAATTTACAATGCAAAGAATGCCACCTTTAAGCAGCATTAAACAGTTTGTGTAAAAACACCTAAATGCCACATCAGAGGCACTTCTGTGCCACCTTTGCAGTGTAAATTTGGTTTTCTAATTATAATGCCTGCTCAAACCCACCTCAGCCCTTAGTATTAAAATATAAAGTTGCAACTGCTGTGTAAGTGCATTTATGCCACTTCTGAGCAGCATTAAACATTCTGTGTAAAAACATCTAAATGCAACTTCAGAAGCCCTTCTGTGTCATGCATTTACACATTAATTACAACTGTATGTTTTGATACTAAGGGCTGAGGTGGGTCTGAGCAGGCATAATAATTCGAAAACCATATTTACACTGCAAAGGTGGCACAGAAGTGCTTCTGAAGTTGCATTTAGGTGTCTTTACATAGAGTGTTTAATGCTGCTTAGAGGTGGCATGAATGCATTTACACAGCAAATACAACTGTATGCTTTGACACTAGGGTCTGAGATGGGTAAGAACAGGTTTAATTTAGTCTTGATTTATGCAGCATTAAGCCTTTACACATAATTTTAAGTAGGCACAGAGCAGCCTTAACTTAACTGTGTAAAGATGCCTAAAAAGTTTTATTTATTTATTTATTTATTTTTGCTTAGTAGAAACTAGTGTCAATTAATGAGACACGTTAAATTCATTAGCTCTCTAGTGCCAAATTTACACTGCAAAGGTGGCTCTGAAGTGACATTTAGGTGTCTTTACACAGACTGTTTAATGCTGCACAGAGGTGGCAAAAATGAATTTACACAGCAATTACAACTGTATATTTTTATACTAAGGGCTGAGGTGGGTCTGAGCAGGCATAATTCAGTCTGGCTTTTATGCGCCTGTGCACTTTTACATTGAATTTTGTGCATGCACAGAGCTACCTTAAAAAAAGTGTGTAAACAGACCTTAGTTAAAGTTCATATATTTTTTAAGTACATATATTTTATATTTAGCTACAAAACAGTCATTTAGAAATCTTACCAACACTAAAAATAAAAAATGGAATAGACACTAGTGTATAATAAATAGGTGCTAGTTTGTGCTCAAAATATAGTATTATACTAGAATAAATACTAAATGTTTGAATAGACATGTAGCATTGGCAAAACTAGAATAGATACCAGTAACAACTGGAATACAGACTTGGAAGTGAACAGTTGGTATTTTAACAGACAACATTTTTCAAATTGTTAACAATAGAATAGTTAGGCTCCTTGCTCTAGGATAGTGAGTAGCATGGTTTCTAATAAAAAAGTTACTCATGGAAACTAAAAATGTAGTAATTAACATATGCACTAGTTACATAAACATAGCATATTTCCATTCTCATTTTTTAGACTAGGTGTTTCTCGCATACTCGTTCATAAAAAGAGCAGAGGACGGTACAGCACCCTGGACAGCGACAGTCTAAACGTGATACAAGTAGAAGCCCTCTGACAGTAGGCCTGTGGAAAACGCGGTGACCTGAAACTCACTGACAGAATGAGCACCTTCTAGTTATATCACAACACTAAGAAAAAGATGCAGTGTAATTTTTTTCTTTGCAATTGTGAGAGTGGGATTTGAGTTGCCGCTTTGAATCAAAAGTAGCCTATATATCACATATCTGAAGGTTAAAATGCGCTTTCGAGGAATATGCCGTCATGAAGAAAAACGATGGGATCAGTCCAATTTCTTATTATATAAAGATCATAAGAATGCGGCGTGCAAATAGGTGACACATAACTGTTGGCTGGAAGATATTCCCCGCGTCCTGAGTGGAGTTTTAAAGGCTCCACTCCCAGTGCAGTTGTTCTGAAGGCCCATTACACAAGCGCAGACCAGCAACTTTCTATTCCCAACAGAGCAATGAGCTTTAGGTCCTGACGGCCACGGCTGAAGATATTCTGAGTCATTCTGACCTTTTCATATCCGAACATACAAGCTGTGGGCCCTGTCTAACGGCTCCGCTACGAACACTGCTAGCTCAGTTTATTACAATTTTGTCTTGAGGAAAGAATTTGGTATCCTACAAATGAGCAGCGAACGCGCGTGTGCCTCAGCATATGTCTTTGCATATGCCTGACGATACCACGAAAAACCTTTAAGCGTTTTATTCCTGCCCAATATTGCTGCAGAGACGCCCCCACAAGCCCCCATCTGTTACTTACACCAAACATTTGGATGTCATCCGCACCACACATAAGCATACAACCGAAGCTGACGGCCAATGTCAATTTGCAAGCCCCTGCACAAGCATTTTGTGGGCATAAACTTACCGCAGTCTTCACACAAGATCCTCCCAACATCTTTTTTCAGGTTTTTCCCACTTGTGTCTAAGGGCGCAAACGACGCTTTAAAAACCAAGGGTTCATCAGTTGGGTCCATGAAAAATATATACTTGTGATTCTTCTTCACTTTGGCGCACGGAGCCTCCGAGCCAAATTCCCCCACGGTGACGAGCTGCTCCCGCTCCAGACCCCCGCTGTTTCTCGGCCACACGTCCAGGACTTTGACATTCACACTGTACGGCTCCGCTGAGACGTTCTGAGGCGCGGACTGCACCTTGCCCTCAATCACCACGGCGGATCTGTAAGCCTGGTCCTGCAGGGAATTCAGACTCGGGGAGTAGCAGGCGAAGGAGACCCCGATGAGCAGCATGGATAAGTGTACCGAATCAAGCCTCCTCATGCCGCCTGCTTTGGCTCGATGGTCGGTGGTCGCGTTGCGGCAGGGCTGCGGGGCGATGGCGGTGGAGCTGGGTTGAAGGCTGAAGAGACTGCGAATAGGCTCCAGTAGCACGGCGGCGCGGCAGACCTTGCGTAAGTGTCCATGCCATCGGGATCCGCTGCTTTTTTCCGATAGATTTGCAATCGGGAAACACCAGCTGGGAACCGGAAACGGCGTAATGCTACTGGGTTAATACAGATCCCTCAATTGCATTCTTCCGAAGCCCATCGTAAAATGCAGGAAAAGTCGTGGACGCTGCCTCCTCCGAAGACACGAGCAGGTATCCGCAAGACGCCGCCAGTCAATCGTTGCCCCGAAATTGCAGTGGTGAGCGCGCCCTACTCGCCACTGGCTGCTGTGTATCTTCCACTGCAGTCGAATGGGAAATGCTGCAGTAAACTATTAGGGCTACTTTCGATATCCCCTCAGCACAAACGTTGTAAGAATCCACTTTCGTAGCGACAAAACGCTGTTGCCGTATCCCTCGCGCCCCGTCTCTATCCGCCAACCCGATCTATGAGGGCAAGATTCCCCGTAAACGGCAGATTCACGGCTGGGGTGCTGAAACGAACGCCCATGCGCCGGCGTGTGCGTCTTTAGTCTCCGACACCCCGAGAAAAATTGTCAATCCATGATCTCTCCCATCGCCAATCCTCATCGAATTAAAAAATAAATAAATAAATAAATAAAAAGAAAGAAAGAAAAAGAAAGAACACCAAAATGTATGGTGCAGGGAAGCGCCCGCCTCAAATCTCGCTGTAAATCGTTAGAGCACCGCAGAGGTTTGCGCTGCTTTGAGCGCGACGGCTAACAGTGCGAATGAATGAGCTCTGAATGAGTTTTGCGTCTCATTCCATTACTAAATCATGCCCTGCATTCAGGTCACATTCGCCGTTGTGCCTCAGAGAGAGAAAAAAACGATAGTGAGGCGTTGCATCAAATCCATAGGCTACGTCTGGTCTCCGTTGCATTGCTGATGCCTGGACGAATGAGAACATTTTTAACAAATGAAATGAAGGAACATCACGAATGTAGCAGCAGACTGCATCAAACGCAATATATGTGCACAAGATGGTAAAACATTTAGAGACATACAGTATTGACACGAACAGTATGTTTTTGAAAGGAGATGATAAATATCAATATTAGACTTTAACCGGTAAGGAAAGATACATAAAATAACCTAAATCCCGAACTAAATGAAGGCTGAACCTGTGGATCTGCAAAGGAGCGCTGCTACAACTTCACTAAGGGCGACATCTGCTGTTCTGTGCGCGCACAGAGAGAGCCACAACACCTTTCTAACATGTAAGATGACTGTGGGGAGTCATGGGCAATAAATAGCGCAAGTTGTAGTTCCTCAGACTTTCTAATTTATGCAGTTTTAGGTGAACGAACAGTACACAGTACACAACAGTAGTCCAGGACCAGTGTCCCTTAATTGGAGTAACTTGGGGTTAGGGTTTTGCACAAGGCACAGTGGTGATAGTTCAAAAACTGACCCTTGCTGAGTTTTCACTGTTTATTTGCAGGATGCTGAAAGCTTTCCTTAAGAAAATAAATAAATAAATAACCAATTTGTGTGGTGCACTGTGCCATTTAAGTTAAATTAGTAAGTATAACGCTGTGGCATAGATAGGCTTTTAAGAATAAAAGGGTTGACAGTTGTACAGCTCATTTAGTTTGTGCAAGGTCATGACACTACAAGGTGTTTGTTAGAAAAAGAGTTGAATGCCAATGTTTCTACATCTACTTTCTAATAATCGTATAATTATTATAAAAATCATTGTAAAAGGGATGACTATTTACGAATGTGTCGAACATGGATAAAAGGATTTTAAAACAGGAAACACTTAAAGGGTAATTTTGAAAGAAATTATTATTTAATTAATAAATATTTTCATTGAAGGTGAGTTGACAAATAACATGAAGATTTAAATATTTTAATAAAATGTGATAATATAGAACATATTAATAAAGTAATATAATAAATGAATATAAAAATATAAATATAAAAACAATATAAATATAAAAAATGCCTTTATTGCTATATGTAATTTTTCAGTCTAACACAGAAAGAGCGAAAGATGAGGAAATTTTTATTTTTAGTTAAGAAAATACATATAATATCACATATTAAAAGCTCAACATAATAAAAGTTCGACATAAACGCACCCTTTCTGTGGAATGAAATCAATGCCTAAACACTTTTTGGTCTTCACATTAGTGGTTCATAAATGCGGAGGTGGATTACAAGTTTCTTTTTTACTTGTAGTTTACACAGGCACACTCAGGGGCGGACTGGGACAAAATTTCAGGCCGGGAAATCTCACACTCATCCAGGCCATCTCATACACCCACAACAAATTTTGAAACCACGAACAACAATATTTTTATGGCCATCATCATCATCATCACATAAAAACGTTTGAATCCCTAGACTGAGGCCATGCAAAATAATTAAAGGTTATCTCTTGAACTTTCATTTTCATTTTTAGTCTCTTCATTTTCCCTGACATCTCTCTGTTTCTCATGTGTATGTTTAGTTTTTTCACCAATTTTCTTGTACCTGTCACTTTTTCATCAACACATCTCCACCTTGTTGAAAAACAACCACCTCATTTTAATTTGTTTGCACATATTATACTTTTATTTTAGGAAACTTTAAGTATTACATTAGGACCATGTGTTTTTGTTTTATCTTGCCTAAATGTCAAAATTAGTACAATAATAATAGCTACATCTTGAATAAGGAAAAATCTTAAAACTGAACATGTTTTTGCATTATTATGGGTCATGTTTTGTCCAAAGTAAAATTAAGCGTGGTATTATTAGGCCTAAGGTAAAAGTATAGTAACCATGTTTTTTTTGTTTTTTTTTGTTTTTTTTTGGTGGATTGATTACCATTTGTATATATAACCAGAGTTTTACTACAAATACCATGGTGAAACTATATAGTGTAGCAAAACCATTGTTGATTTGTGGTTACTATGGTTTAACTATAGTAACCATGGATTTTGGTTTTATTTTTAGTAAAACCACGGTTAATTTTCGTAAGGGTTGTGTTGTTGTCTGCCTTAGCTTCCTCTAAACCTGTTATAAACGATGTGAATATTTGTCTGCTAAATTCCTATTCTTTCCAATAATAATTATGTCCTTTTGTTAATTTTGCAGTAATTGACTGCTACTGCTAACCTTTGCTAGCAGTTTAATGTTTAACTAAGTAAACAAAGCCAAAACTACAATAGTCTATTTACAGATGTAACTGACCTGCACCTGAAGTCCTGAACAGGACAGTTTTGCCTCTCTGCTCCACCTGGGCACTTCCACTCCATTCTCGAGCCTCGCGTCCTTTTTGGCGGATGCGCGGAGCGTGCGTGAGGCGAATCGCGTTGCCAGTCAAGACTAATCGATTCGTGATTTATTAGAGTTTTATTATTGAATAGCAAATTCGGAAATAATCACTTTAGTACATTCGGCAGGCAACAAAAACAACAACAATACTGAATAATAATAATAATAATAATAAAATAAAAATAGTGGCGGTACTCGGCGGTTACTGTCCATGGTTCTGAAACAGCGCTGCCCTCGACCTCCCACCGACCAAATTACACTAAACTACAAAATAAAATATGAGTTTAACGAAATGATTCTTTATTATTAAGTCGGTACAACCACTTAAAATTAATCCGAAAATTAAGACATGACACAGTCCACGTGTACACGTGATAACATGACACTTTTAGGCTTCACGTCATCGTATCTCTATAAACAACTGGATAATATCAGATATGATAAACATCTTAATCACGCTTTTATAAACATTAAACACTTTTTAATAAGTTTTAATAAGTTAGTCTCCACTGCATTTTGCTAAATCGTTGAAAATGAAAAGTCTTTAATGGTTCACTGAAGCACCGTAAGTTCAACAAAGTAGGCCTATCTTGTCTTGTTTTCCCCCAAAATTCTGAGTTGCCTTTGGAGATTTAAAAACATAATCAGGTTGCATTTATAAGTTTTTCATTAAATCAATTCTAGGTAACACTGGTTACCAAGACAAGTGAAGTCCACTCTTAAATATAAAGGTGCTTCATGATGCCATAGAAGAACTTTTTGTCTGAATGGTTCCATAAACAACCTTTAACATCTGAAGAACCTTTCTGTTTCACAAAAGGTTCTTTGTGGCGAAAGAAGGTTCTTCAGATTATAAAAAGGTAAGAAAGAGATGGTTCTTTAAAGAACTTTTGACTGAATGGTTCTTTGTGGAACCAAAAATGGTTCTTCTATGGCATCGCTTGAAGAACCTTTTCAAGCACCTTTATTTTTAAGAGTGTTCAGGGTTATTTGAAACAACTCACTTTAGTAAAACTCACATGATAAAGTTAAATGATAATTATTAGAATTATTTATCGTTTTATAAGAGGTTAGGAGAAACCACTGTGACATATAAGGAAGATAATAAAACACGTGCATATTACTTTAGCATACACACTTAATTTAACAACCCAGTAAAAGGCGATCTCTAGTTTTCGATTTTACGGCATTTGCAGCTTCTAGCAGGCCGAATACTCGGAATAAATTTCATATGAGATGTATGTAAAGTTTTTTTCTCTCTCTCTCTCTCTCTCTCTCTCTCTCTCTCTCTCTCTCTCTCACAAGAGCGCCCTCTTGTGACCATCATGCGCTCATACACCTATATATTAAGCAAAATGATCACTGACAGTTAACAATTTTAGTGCTGATCGAACTGATTAAAATAATGTTAGAATAAAATAAAATTGACAAACGAAAACTCATAAGATTTGACGTCATGTTGGACTAATTAAAACACTTTCTGCGTCATGACGTAATTATAATACATCATCATAATGCATTAATTATGCATGGCGCACGCAGTTAAAATAGTTTTGTCATTTATGTGCTCTGAAAGTATCATTTCTAAAAAATGAGTAAAGAAAGAAAATTATCAGGGGCACAAGGCAGGAAGCGACGCAAAGAAGAGGAGCAGAAAAAATAGCAATATAGAGGTAAGAATCTCAAGTTGATCACGGTGTATTAGCCCATGATGTTTATGCAGTATTTTGAAATATAGCCTTTTTAGAACATCTTAACTAGCAACACTGACACTGTGGAACGTTTTTGCTTGAGTTAACTGCTTATTTAATTTTACTTTATTTTCTTTAAAATAAATTTAAGCTTCTGTAATGTTGTTTTAATTTCAGTTACATTACTGCTTGCTTTTAATCATCAAAAAGTGCACTAAATGTCTTTTGAAACTTTCGAGCTGCAGAGAGGAGCTTTTCAAAGCTCAAGCTGATTAAAACCTACTTGAGGTCTACTATGGCCCAAGAGCGTCTCAGTGGACTTGAATCAGCATCAATAATGATGTTTCTCGGAATTTGTCATTTGATGCAGTCAATGATGAAAAGAAATCCAGGCGTGTTCAGTTTTGAAACTGTTCTGTAATTCTGAAAATATAAAAGTTTTTTGCACTTTTTTGTTGATTTGCACTTTAATTTCTAATTTAATTTTTGTGTGATTCTTCAGGTGACTGTAAGTCAAATTTGTTTATTTATTATCACAATTTATTTGCTACTTATGTTAATACTATGCTATGTTATGTTAGATTATAGTAAAGTTTTGAAAAATCTGCATTTTCTGAATTTTTAAGGGCGGAAATTTAAAATCTTGCCTACACTCTAAAAAATGCTGAGCTGTTTTAACCCAATTTTGGTCCAAATATGGACCAACCCAACTTTTGAGTTAAAAATTTAATGTAAAAATTTAACCCAACAGCTGGGTTAGTCCATATTTGACCCAAAGTTGGGTTGAAACAACCCAGCATTTTTTAGAGCGCAGGGCACCAACAGAGCCTGGGCCGGTTTTGTGCCAAATTCTGACCCACGCCAGATTACTACCCCTCTAGTACTGGTGGGTTAAGGGTTAGGTGTGGGGGAGTGGTTAGGATTAGGGGAGGGGTTAGGATTAGGCAATCAGGCAACGATTTCAACGAGAGGGGGTAACAATTTGGCAGGGTTCGAAAACGGGCACAACTGATGTGAAGTATTCTCCAATATCAAAACAGCTAAAACAGCATGTCCAGCTGCAATACCGCGAAAGCAACAATACGAGGCGCAATACTTTTCCCAGCTGAGCGTGCTGACATCAGACTCCACGCGCACAGCGTTGAGCTCTTGCGTGCGTCCGTCTCCATGCCACGACTCGCTCTTTCGTTCCATCTTGTGAACGGCGCATCGGTGAAGCAGCACCGCGACACTGTTTACAGTAGGCCTTCAGGGCTTACAGGTTTTCATCTTTGTTTTTGACAGTGTTCAACTGCGAAGGGCTTGCACAGGGGCTAACGCTGTGCCTGCAGACTGAGCGGGGTAAGATATGCCGAACCACGTCGCTCGTTCTGAGGTCTGCGACTTTGGCAACAGCACTGCACTTCACGATCGTATGTCATGGTATTCCTCGGTATACTTGTTTTTTGTCAGTATAACAACAACGGAATTAATGTTCGCAGCCGTGGGAAGATATCACAGACTGCTTGCGCAAACTCGTTAACTGTTTACAGTGCTGACAGACAGCGAGGCTGTCAGACTCTGTCTGTTGCGGCAAATCCAGTGTGCCATTTAAGTGTGACTGTGACAAACCGTTATGAGTTCAAGCTCACAGAGTTCACCTTAGACCAAAAAAAACAAGCACACAAGTGACGCTCATCAATTGGAGTCGACGGTCCCTTTTTCCTTCACTCAGTGTCTTTTTTTTTTTACGCACTGTCACTTGTGTTAGGCCCTTGTCAAGGAGTTTACACGTGCATTAGAAGTTTCAAATGACAAAATATTAAGTATCAATTAAGAATAACCAGTTAAGACGTTCTTCATTCTATCAAGCAACAGGCCACACAAAGTTAGGAACCACTAACTTATATGCTTAGCCCGAGATAATAGAATTATTATTATACCTTTTTTTTTTAATCAGGAAGAAAATCACCTGTCTTAGACACTTCCCTGAAATGCAAACATTGCTTAAATACATATATTTATTATATATTTAATTTATTGCATATTAAAATCTCTTCGTCAAGAATTAAAGTCATGCACTTTTTATTAAAGCATATTCCAGAATAGACTATATATGTGTATTTATTAAAGCATATGCTAGAATAGACTAGATGTGTGTATGCAATTAAATACATTTATAACTTTTTCCTAGCTATACAGGCCCGATGATTATGAATGCTGTTTGTGTTCGACGTGTGCTCGGTCTTTAGAGAAACATTAAACACTGAAAAATAAATTGTCTGGTAATGTACATGTTCATTCCATCTAATTATTGCATTTTTGAATTTCAGTAATTTTCAATATTCTAGGGTTTCTATTTCAAGGCGTGCATAAACGCTGCATGTTCCTTATTGATTTATTTGAGGACTGAGGGAAATTGCATGCATGTATGCCTTTTTTTTTCAGCTCTCGCACAGACATACAAAGATACTAAAATGCCTGCATGGAAAACACGTCGAGAATCTCTCAACTGAACATTTATCATTATGGTACTGTTGTAATATTATGGATGTTTTCTATCTATCTATCTATCTATCTATCTATCTATCTATCTATCTATCTATATATATATATATATATATATATATATATATATATATATATATATATAATGTTCACTATATTCACTGTTTTTTCAAGGTATGAATCAGTGAACATATTTATCTAAATTATTCGTATTTAAAAGGAGATAAATTCTATATATCTCATTTTAATCTGCGTTATTACAGACTTTTGAGCTTGGAGATTTTATATTTTAACTTTTTGTTCTTTCTTTTATAGCTTGCATTGGTATTATAGTTGAAACTTTAAGATTAAAATAACATTAATAGGCAAGAAAATTGTTTATTAATGACTGTGATATTTTTACGTCCACAGCTCATTTATGAAAGTAAAAAAGTACAATAAGACGCATCAGAATATTTCAATGTGCAATCCCGCCTCTGAAAAATGCGTTTTGCTTGTCAAATCCGATACGTCTATCACAATTGTACAAATTGTTAACGAACACGCTGCTAAATTATTTAAATGTTTTCTAAACTGAATTATTAGAGAGAATCAATTCTTGGATGCGTGAAAAAACAATAAACGTTTATTTTCCAGGGTTAATGCTTACAATTTCAATTAAATTACAGAGCAGTTTAATAAAGTTAAAGAAAATTAATTCAAAACATTAGTGTAATTATCCAATCGATTTTTGTTTGATGTTTTTGTAAAATACCTGTGAGTTTAAATATGGGCAATATTTCTACAATTACAGGAAAACACGCAAATAATCTAATAACTAATAAAAATCGAAATCAAATTGATGCATTTCTACATTTATAAAATAGTTTACATTAAAAAACATGTTTACAAACGAAAAAATCACTTTTTAATTTTGTATTACATTGCCAAACATTTTAAAATCAATCATATGCATGAGGTTTGTGCGGATTAACAAAGAAAATAGTAAGAAACAAGCCTTTATATTTTAAAATCAATCAGGTTTGTGCGGATTAACAAAGAAAATAGTAAGAAACAAGCCTTTAGATTTGATTTACATTATGGCTATTCCTTTTAGATATTTTAATAAATTATATTAGTTTACTCGTTTACTTCAGTATTTTTTAATAAATAAACAAATGCCTGAAACCCATTACTCATTTGCCTATGCGTGCGAAACAAATATTTTATAAAAGCTAATATTTTGTAATAGACTATAAATATCCGAAAAACGCTACAGCTGTATTGAGACAAATTGCATGAACTAGGCTATGTTAGTGTTCTTATAATATGCACGCTACGTTTAGTTTTAGTAGGTCGAGATATATTCTCCTGCTTATAGGTATAGTTCATACAACACATATTCCTCTTAACCGCTTTGGTAAGAAAGCACCTATCACAGCTGTATCAATGTAAATTTGAAAACATATATAAATCCTAAAATTCAACTGTTAGGCCTACATCATTTTTTTCAAACAGGCCTTGAAAACAATATCACCACAAAAGCCTTTTCAGACACGCAAACTTCCTTAATTCTTACATGCAGGCGACGCTGAGGCTTGATTTAATTAGAAACCTCCGTTTATTTCTTATATTTTTTTACAAGGAGATTTTTTCGATAAAAAAATAAAAGGTGAACAACTACAAAACAACAAATATTTGGGTATCTTATATCTAGTTGATTATAATGAATGATTTGCATCTGGTATAAATGCACAGCAACGTATGTTAAATAATAGGCTATACTGGATTAAAGTAACTCGTATTGTAGCTTAGATAAGTGCGTAAAATAAACCTACAGAAAATGTAATATATGTCATAACTCACGCGTTTATCTAAATAAAATGCATTCACCTTAAAGGCTGAAGAAATCAAACACTGAATTGAGCTATTTATTAGCTCAAAATCATAGCCATTTGATGCATTTTGCATCAATGCATCCATACGAATGCATCTGAAAAAATGTATTTCCAATAAACTATTTTTATTTTTGCCATGACAAAAAAGCCGAAGTGAAGGATGAACTAAACGAAAGCCTATCCAAACACAACCGGTCTGCCCCGAAACGTGTAGCCTACTATGTTAACCAGTTTATATTTTGCAAAATTTCTCATTAAATATTCGTAAATACCAGCGGGATGCGTGAGCGATGTCATTAAGAATTATATCAATTTCTATCACTTCGCATATAGAAACTTTTTTTTTTTTTTTTTTACGTTTTCGGCAACATTTAATCTCCCGTACCATTTTAAGCACTGTTTTATAAGCTTCAAACGTGAATAAAAACCTTAAGGACATCGAAACTTAAGCACGTGGCTTTTGTATCGACTAACATATAGATTAAAATACATTGACGGCAGTGAAATATATTCTATATGAAGATACGCGGTGAAGGCAGCGCACGCTCAGTAGGCAATGAATTGAATTTTTTTTTTACTTTCGCTTTGAATAGAATTTATCGCCATCTTCCCGGACAGACGTAATGTGCGATTCGAGAGTGCGGCTGCAGTGTTAGACCTTCTGTAGGATGAATTTATTCGGATTCTGCACAGGTCTGAACAGCGCTCGTCTCCTCTCCTCACACAGATCTCGCGAGAGCGGTGGCGTGGCTGCTTGGCAGTAGGCTTGCAGTAAGACAGAGGGAGAAGGCAGGCAGCATCATGGCGGACAGAGACAGTGGAAGTGAGCAGGGAGGAGCAGCCACGGGCCCGGGTGTCGGTTCCATGCACCCAGTGACAGGAGGGGCGGGCTCGGCTTCCGGGCTGCAGCACGAGACGCAGGAGCTCGCCTCGAAGCGGGTTGACATCCAGAACAAACGCTTCTATCTAGACGTAAAGCAGAACGCGAAAGGCCGCTTCTTGAAGATAGCAGAAGTCGGGGCCGGGGGAAACAAGAGCCGCCTCACTCTCTCCATGTCCGTGGCTGTCGAGTTCCGCGACTACCTGGGGGACTTCATCGAGCACTATGCCCAGTTAGGGCCGAGCAATCCGGACATAGCGCAGGACGAGCCGCGGCGGGCGCTGAAGAGTGAGTTTCTGGTCCGGGAGAATCGGAAGTACTACATGGATCTGAAGGAGAACCAGAGGGGCCGCTTTCTGAGGATCCGGCAGACCGTCAACCGGGGGCCCGGCTTGGGATCCACGCAAGGCCAGACCATCGCTCTTCCAGCCCAGGGACTTATCGAGTTTCGCGACGCGCTCGCCAAACTCATCGACGACTACGGAGTGGAGGACGAGCCGGCGGAGCTGCCCGAGGGAACCTCGTTAACTGTGGACAACAAGCGCTTTTTCTTTGACGTGGGCTCCAATAAGTACGGGGTGTTCATGAGGGTAAGCGAGGTCAAGCCCACCTATCGCAACTCTATCACAGTGCCCTACAAAGTGTGGTCGAAATTCGGCAGCACTTTCTGTAAATACGCAGACGAAATGAAAAAGATTCAAGAGAAACAGCGGGAAAAAAGGGCATGCGAGCTTCAGCAGCAGCAACAAGAGGAGATGCACGGAGACGACGGGGACGAGGATTGATAGTGGAGAGAAACATGCAAAAAAATAATAATCCGAATAACCTAAAGAGAAATTCTACGTACTTTGCTGTAAAAAAAAACAAAAAAGAAAAAAGAAAAAAAAAAGAGAGAGAGATACATAAAAGATTAGTAACTGTTTAACTCCAAGGGAGCACTACCCACAAAAAATACAAACCTTCACAGACTGACAGTCTACCCATCGCTGGATGTCATCCACTTACCCACCATTAATACAGTAAGCGGCTGCTAAACCAAGTAATAACATTATATATGAACTGTGTTTCCTACTTGACGACAACAGAACCGAGTGTTTCTTTTTCCCTTATTAACCGAGAACTTTTTTACACGTTCCAAGATATTATAAAAAGTGTTTGCAATGGAGTTATTGCTGAGATTACGAGGAAGCGGTTCCTTTACGTGTGAGCTAATGACTTCAGCACAAATCAGATGTTTTAGTTTTTTTAACCAAATTTTCGAATCATCTGAAGAGGTTGTCATGGTAGCCATGCCACTAGATATTCCAAGCATCACCTGAGGGCTAGATAGGAACCCTGACGGGGAGGGGGGCAAAAATATCAACCTGTTGATTGACAGAGGTACAGAGGTCGCTGTGTGCAGGTGTCCAGAGACGGTGGGCGACCTCTTCGCAGACATTCTGAAGAGTATTACCAGTGTATTTTTTTAATTGAAGTTCTTGTCATGCAGATGATATGCTATGTATTTGTGTCTCGTTGTCATGCACAGTGTATAAAAAAAAGGTACTTAATAAGTAAGAGCAATGACAACAGAAGAGAAAGAGCTCTCGAAAACCTTTTTGTAACCAAAACCGGACCCCTCGATACAAAGATACACAGAAACGTATGAAAACGCTCATGTAGAAAAACATACAAAGTATGATTTTGTGAATCAGATGTATTTCAGTGGAGAAGAAAACAACCCACGTTTTTAGTGGGGGATTTGACAAACAATCTGTTAAAGGGTTTAAAAAGAAATATATAGAAATATATATATATATATTATCAGTCTACCAATGAGAGGATGAGTGGCGCCAAGGAATGCTGTAGTTGCATGTTAACCTGTACACAGCCACATTGAGGTGGATTTCTCAATGTTCGTCCTCAAGGACTCATCTCTGTAATGGTTTAATTGTCCATAATGTCAGTAATGTTTGGTCAGGTAGTTGAACCAATACTTGTTTTTTCTTTTAAGGAATTACTTGTCCGAGAAGTACGTGTACATAATAAGATAATATATCAACTCTTTTGACTGTTTGATCAGACATCAATGACAAGTCTTTTGAAACGAAAGCCCTTTTTCCATGGGGGCCCTTGAGGACCTGTGTTGGGAGACCCTGACTTTAATGAAACTTGTTGGGGAGCATACTCTTCAGCATTAAACAACCTGGTGCCTTACAGACTCCGCATGCTTATACACTGGCTGGTGCTTTGGATCTAAGTTTGGGTTCTTGTTCATTTTTCTCTTCCCCTTTCTTTTTCTCGTCTGGTTTTGTTTGGCCCTGGCCCTCCCGTATGCTATTGCATAACTCGTGGTCTGTTCGGTCGAGAAGCAAATCATTCTGATCACAGCGAGTGACTCAGAAATCACCTAGGCATTTTTCCCCACCTTGACGAAAATGTATCACATGCTACACGCCAGACAAAAGGATGTTTAGTGCTTCTCAACAAACTTCCGTACTGAAGCCTCTCTGTAGTTTGGCAGTAGTGTGTCACTGTCACAGACCAAAAGCTTAGTCGAGGGGTGTGGCCAGGATTTTTTCCCCCCTTTCCTCTTAACTTTTCAGTGTTGCTTCACGTAATTTGTCATTTTGGAAACTTTGCTTCAAAGTTTTTTTCTCTCTCTCTTTTCCCAGTGCTATATTTCATTACTGTGTGCAATATTGAACGTGCCAATGTTGGCAATATATGTATATCAATTAAATATATGATTAATATTTGAAAAGCATGTGGCTGAATTCCACGTTTATTTCTTTAAAGCCTTTATCTGCACTTAAAAAAAGGTCTGTATCTGGAAAAGAAACCAATCTTAATGAACAAGTTTCACCCAGGTGAAGCGAACACATAGCATTTATCTATCCTGTCTGCACTTTTTGTGAATGTTCATGTCATAAACGCGCCCCGTTTCGTCTCTGTTCCTCTTGGCGTGGAAGGGTTGGGGTTACTGGAATGAAACGATGGGGATGTGAAGGCCTTTGGGTAAGGGGCAATGAATACGTATCCTTAATTTCCCTACAAATACATACATGGGATGATTCTAATGATGAAGGTGTGTGATGACCTCTTCTCTCTTCAGTAGCACATTGCTTTCCCAGCTGGAGAAAAATGTCTGACCAATGTTTGTTTGAAAATTATCTCAACAAGGAATGCCTTGTAACGTTATTATTATTATTTGTCTTTCTTTATCTCTTAACTTATGTTCCTTCCCTTTGCAAAGAGGTTCACTGAATTACTCATTCAGCGGTTATGCGTCAAATATAATTTATGTACATTTTACAAATTAAAAAAATAAAATAAAAAGAAATGTTAATTTACCCACCTCTCACGAAAAGAATGTTCAATATCAATGTTTCTGTGTTTCTTTTTTCTCGTGTGCAACAATTCAGGTCGTGGTTGATGTTGTGGCTCTGACTTCAATGAAGTTTTCTCTGTGTACACACAGTTGATGTAGCACTTTTAAAGGAACAGAATTATGACCTGAAGCATGCAGACTAACCGATCTGTAATAACACATGTCATAATGTCATTTTGATGCAATCTCCTTTTCCTGTATGGGTACTGTTGATTGGTTCCAGTGGTTAACCAATGTAATAATGTGCACTAACAATACCACTACATTTTCTAAGGAATGTGTGATCGTATCCAAGTCTTTTATCATCTTATATTTTTCAGAACAGAACTGTTTAGAATATGAGGTAATATACTACAGTATGACTGAAGGGGTCTTTCTCAGAATAACAACCATAATAACATTAGATTTTTTTTTTTTAATTGATACTGTTTGAGCTGCAGTTCAACGGCCATTCTGTTGAATGTATCTGAAAAATCATATACATTTGTCAATTCAAGAATGAGTCTTATTTTATGTCTTAATTGTGCCTTATACTAAATCTTCATACATGTTCACAAAATATTGCTGCTTTGATTCTCGGGATTTCATTTGAACTGGATCTCTTGCTCTCTTTATGTGTCATATTTTGTTTAAAAAATTGTCTGATCTCTGTTTGGTATAACAGATTTCTGATGTTCTTGCTGCAAAACAAACCAATGATTTAGTTTTATTTATGTTTCATTATTATTATTAAATAGCATGTATTGTGCTGCAGCAACGTCTTTTAAAACTTGACTTAAAACATGCCCCAGTGTAGTTTGGTTTTGAAATTACATGAAATAGAGCTGCTTATGGTCATGCTACATAGGTTTAAGGGCATTAAATTCAGTTTATGAACACATTTTCATTGTCCATGTGATGAAATGGAATTTGAGTTAGTTTTACATGTACATTTTCCATAAATGAAGATTCTAAAATTGAAAATTTGAAAAAATGATTTCTCATTAAGTTTTGTAAATCACTTCTCATTGCATTCCCCACATTAAGTTTCAATGTCAAGAACATTTTACAAATATAGAAAACAACTCCTTTTGTTGATTAAAAAAATCTTTACGTGAGAATAATCACTAATCACGACAGGTCTGAATGGGCAAAAAGCAAACATAACAAAATACAACTTGCAAATGGCAAAATGCCATTATGGGGCACTTTAAATGATCACAGCCCTGCAGTAAATGAAGAAAAAGACATGCTAATTAACTTCTTCAAAACTTTAGACATTTTAGCCAAATTTATTTCATATTCTTAGGACATTGTGACAATGATACATAAAAAGTTTATAAAACCTCACTGCTTGTTTGCCATCTTCACCAGAAGATTTGGTATGGAGAGATTTGTTTTTCATTTAGGTGAAGACAATTAAGCAAACAGATGAAGACCGTATTTGAAAAAGTGAAGCTTGAAAAATTAATAATTGCTGTATTACAAATGCTCTCAGAAATGTAAAGAGAGATAGGCCTATATAATTACTTGGGACAAGTACACACATCAATTACACAGATTTTTAATGACTTTCTGACCAATAGGTGGTGGTTTCATCGACTGTTAATGTACAATCAAGGATGTACAATCAATGACCCAAAGCCACACTGCATCCCAATTCACCTACTTAATTCACTAAATGGATGTATGATCTATTTTTTTCTATTTGGGAAAGAACATACTTTTAATCTATTGCAAGCGTATGCAATTAATAGGACGTCATATAATTGTCTTGATGCCACAGACTTATTAACATCTTTCTTTTTTATTCCCTTCATTTATTACTCATCATTGCATTTCATTTTTCCTACTCTACAATGTCATAACATGTCTTCAATTATTGTTTTAATCTGGAATTCCCATATTGTCAGACTGTCAGATATAACAGTAGGCAACTCATCTTGTTCATCTGTGGAGAATGTAATGTAGTATAGCTATTTAATAATACAAAATGTAGGCAGTTTTCCCATTTTTAATATGAGTAAACACTTTTTTTGTTGTTGTTGAAGATTTCCAAAGAACATAAAGCTCACATAAGCAATATAAATGCAGAAGATGTGCATAAAGCTTGCAGTTAAGATTATTAATCATTCAAACCCTTTAACAGTAGCATTCCTGTTCCCTCTGAAAAGGAGCAGCTGGCGTTCATGACACTGATTGGCGTTAATGAACCAATCAGTGTCTTCCTCTGACCTTGCAAGAACAAAGTAGTTTTTCTTTTTTTATAGCATTGATCCATTAAAGGTGAAAAGTGTGATTTCTGCACCGCTAGCGCCAACGAATGGAACTACAAAAATTGCAACTGGTTTCCTGAACACCCTGTTGTTTCTGCTCCGCCAAACTAAAAATAATGCTTTTGATTACACAAATCACCTTTACATCATTTCTCAAATTTATGAGTAAAAAAAGTTCTGTGGTTAAAATTACTTGAAGAGCATTTATAGTTTTGTTCTATAACAAATTACATAGTAAAAAAAAAACAATTTTGAATCTAAGTAGTGACACTATTAACTTAAAAAAAGATTCACTGATTCATCTGACACCTTGCATTGAAGTGCTTGTGTGACATTTTAGTTAAAAAAAAAAAAAAGTTTTAATTTATGGAATGAATTTGAGTCAGATTGGTGAAAAGAGGTTACTGAAATTAATCAAAATCCAAGTTTAATGCTGTCAGCCTAAGAGAAAGCCTCCTTGTTTTGTGATAGATAAATACTGTTTTGGTTGTAATGATACAATTTTACTGCACAACCCTCTTGATTCTGATTGGTTAATCACAACATTGAGCGGTCAAGTATTTTATATAATGACCGCTAAAGTGTATATTTTACTGTAGCACAGCAACATACCGGTGCTGCTTTCATATCTCTTGTATCAAGATATACAAGATCCTTATTTATACTATTTGGCTACAAAAAAGCATCTTCCTCCTTTGTCATTCAAAAATATCTGTGTATTATGACTAAATAATTTGCAAACAACATTTAAATCACTTCATTATACTACAGTTGATTTTTTCTAGTACCTACCTACCTATTTATTTATTGTTTTTTGTTTGTAACATTTTCATTTTATGCTTTTGGAAGGAAACCTATGTTACACGATTAACAAGGAATGACTAGTATAAAAAAATATGTTTATATTTATTTATTTATTGTTTTTTGTTTGTAACGTTTTCATTTTATGTTTTTGGAAGGAAACCTATGTTTCACGATTAACATGGAACGAATAGTATAAAACAATTTTGTATGCTTATATTACTATTAAAACTAACTTACAATAATACAGTAAAAAGTATATTTCATGCACTATAATTCATCCTACCAACTTTCAAACCAATTACAATCATGACAGGCGTTATGAAACGTGACAGGGCAATCAGCCAATCACAGAGATTTGGAGGCACTGCCTTGTTGAGTTTTCGACTGCATTTCACCAATATCCACTATACATTCACTTCACGTGTTCTTTAAGTGTTTAGGCTATTTACAAGGTGACATCGCCAACTACTGGTCTGTCATGCATAATACAGTTGTTTTCGCAGATTTCTCCCAAGTAGGGCTCGCTGCATCCTGCGGTGGACATCTAACCCCGCCCACATCCAAGTGTGACATCAGAAGCCACGCCCATTACGGGGATCTAAATAAAATAATGTTGTCTTTCATTTTACTAATACACGTTTTATTATTTCTTTAAAGATGATTTCGTCATCACAACAGCCTGTAAAACACTTGCATTGGTTGATTAAATTAGGCTAATTGTAATAAAAAACCTCTACACCTTACCTTGTCCATTTATGTATTGAGATAATTTCACATTTATTACGATCGATTTTAAACTGACACCTTTTAAATTTATCAAATTTAAAGGGGACAATTCGATTTTGTTATTGTAAAAGTCACAACACATTTTTATTAATTTATAATGTCATTTAATTTTCTAAAGTTGTGTTCCACTTATCATAAATTGTTAACATTTGAATGATAGGATTGACAGTTCTCCATATGCAGTAGAATACACACACATAGGCTAAATAGAGATTGCTTGCTTTGATAGATTATACAAGTAACATGCCATTGACATTCAGGCCTTGTTCATCAACAAAACTTCATATGAAGTGTGTCCAGGTCCTCCACATATTTAAAGACAAATAAACAGACATTCCTTGCTTCATTGGGTATTTTTATATTTATTATTTTACAAAAATAATTACATTTAAAATTTTACAAAAAAATATATGTTCTATATGTTCCAACTATCATAAATGAACAGTTGAATGATCAGATAAACAGTTCTTGAAATGCAATAATGCATAAGCTACATAGAGAGATTCCTTGACTTGTTAGATTATTCACAGAAACATGGCATGTACTTTCAAACCTTGTTCAGCAAGACAATTTGATATGAATATGTCCAGCTCCTCTGGATACTCAATCAGAATCAGAAATGAAATAAGTGATTAAAAATAAATATGTGAAAACAATATACAATAGACAAAAGGACAATAGACAATATATTGTATTGTACAGATGTGCTATATACAAATTATGCAAGGGAATGTGGATAGATGTATGATATATTAAATCAATAACATATGTATAATAATAAATATAACTATGGATAGTTGAGTATTGCACATGTTTTATTGCACAGTGTGGAGAACATGTAACTGTTTGTGAGGTAGATGGCCTGAGGGAAGAAACTGTTCCTGTGCCTGGCCGTTCTGGTGCTCAGTGCTCTGCAGTGCTGACCAGACTGCAAGAGTTCAAAGAGAGAGTGTGCTGGATGTGAGGGGTCCAGAGTGATTTTGCCAGCATTTTTGCTCACTCTGGATGAGTATACAGTTCTTGGAGACTGGGGAGGGTTGTACCAGTGATTCGCTCAGCAGTCCGGACTACCCTCTGTAGTCTTCTGAGGTCAGATTTGGTAGCTGAGCTGAACCAGACAGTTATTGAAGTGCGGAGGACAGATTCAATGATGGCGGAGTAGAACTGTTTCAGCAGCTCTTGTGGCAGGTTGAACTTCCTCAGCTGGCGAAGGAAGTACAACCTCTGCTGGGCCTTTTTAACAATGGAGTCAATGTGAATGTTCCACTTCAGGTCTTGAGAGATGAATAAAAAGACATCTCTTGCTTCATTCAATTCGACCCCAGGTAGTCTTTGATGGCATTCTCTTGATTTTTACCGTCCATCTGGAGAAAGGCAGGCCCTGTCACCTCCCCACAGAATAACTCACGGTGACTCTGTATCCAGTACCACGCTGGACCAATGTCCCTTACAAACTTCCACTTTATGTCCTCTTGGTGCTCCTGTTAAAAATAGAGAATACGTGTGTGTTGGGGGCATATGTGTCCACTAAATAGTATTTACCTCATCATTCTACATACAAGAATATTTATGATTTTAAACCACAAAAATCAATCAATACAGTATCTAGATAAATGCTCCCACCATACCTCCACACACCACTGCATGGCTTATGTGGTCCTCCAAGTGAATTGTAACGAGTAATTTTCTTTACTGTTGAAACTGCAGCAGGGACCCCTCACCCCAGCAGAACTGCTCTGCATCAGACTAGGAACAAAAATTCCGCAGAATGCTGTAAAACATGACAAACAAACATCGACAATAATTATGTTTGAATTGAATTATGTGATCTTTCCATTAATATAGAATGATAGAAAGATAATTTGTCAAAAACACAGTTATCCAGCAATTCATAGTGAAATGATGCAGTTGCTCAACCAAGTTACTGTGCAAGGGTACTGTGATCAGTGTATATCATCAAAAATATCATATGTATGTGAGTGAGTGTTTTGTTTGTGTGTGTGTGTGTGTGTGTGTGTGTTGGGGGGGGGTACATATGTGTGAGAGGGATGAAGTGTGTGTGTATGAGTCGGTGAGATGAGTGTAATAAAAAATAAAAATAAAAAAATTAAAAAAGGGATAAAGTGTGTATATGAGTAGGTGAGTGTGTTACGTGTTATAAAAAAAGGTTATAAAAAAATTGCACAATCAGTCAGCATTCATTTTATGTAATAAGAGTCAGTATATATTTATTAGTGCACTGATTCTTACAACATAAAATGAATGCTGACTGATTGTGCAATTTTTTTATAACCTTTTTTTATAACACGTAACACTCTCACCTACTCATATACACACTTTATCCCTTTCACACATATGTATTTACCTCCCCCCACACACATGATATTTTTAATGATATACACTGATCACAGTACCCTTGCACAGTATCTTGGTTGAGCAACCGCATCATTTCACTATGAATTGCTGGATAACACACACACACACACACACACACACACACACACACACACACACACACACACACACACACACACACACACACACACACACACACACACACACACGTTTATATGTTGCTGCTAGCTAAGTAATAACGTGCCTGTGTGCCGTTCAAAACACATACTAAGCATGCCGAACTGTTGTTTATACACATGCACACAAACGACGCACACATTCTCAAAGTTGTCAACGTTTTAAGTCTTCGTAAAGACCAAAGATTTGTTTACTTACCAACACAGCAAACTACTTCTATTTAGCGGTTGGCAAACAATTCGACTTATTATCTTTTTTTTTATCGACGCTTCTTCCTGTTTCAAACAATAAGAATGTGACGTATTTGAACACGGGCGTGGCTTGTGACGTCATGCTTGGATGTGGGCGGGGTTGGATGTCGAATAGTTTTTGTAAACGCATCCTCAGTAAGCCTTCTTCTAAAGTGTTGTACCCTTTTTACACTATTTTCACTGTTGATCAATTTTATGTAATCACATTTTTTGTATTGTTAATTATTTCGCATCCGAATACTTTCTTTTTGCTCTTAGACTTAGCACCAACTGAAAGACAACAGAATATGTAACTTAATGCTGCAAAATGTAACTTACCTGAAGCAAAGTTGTCCTTGACTTCTCTTAAGTTTTTTCAAGCAAATTCCAAATATAGCGAACTCCCAGACTAATGTTTAAACATTCTTAAGAGAAGTATCCTAAATTTATGATGTGACGCAGTTTATTAAAAACAGTTCATTTGGTGCCATCAGCCAATCAGCGTTGAGTTGACGTCATCAGGGTGAAAAAGTCATTAGTCACATGGTTTTAAAGTTCAGGTGATTGGTTCAAAAAACCGATTTGCGTCTTGAGCAAACAAGGCTGAGATTACTGTATGAGCCATATTTATAGGGCTGAACAATTAATCGAAAAAAGTTGAAACAGTTGCTGCGATGTTTCTCCAGTTAAAGCAAGACAATTAAAACAAGGACAACCGGTAAGAGACACAATAACTGGATGAGACACTTTAAAATAGAGGAAGAGATGTTACATGTAGACGTCTGATAAGATGTGTTGTTATTGATAACTAAACTGTGAAGTCGTTTTCAGTAATTGAAATAAAGTTAAAATAAAATCTAAACAGTAGACAAGCTTAAACCTTCAATTAAAAATGTAATTAGAAAATTAGAAATGTTGCACTGGCAACTAACTGAATATATATATATATATATATATGTATATATATATTAAAAAAAAAGAGCTGAAGTACTAAAATCACTAAAACTACAACTAAAATAAAATAAAGCTAAAGAGAAATACAAAAAATAAACTAATAAAAATGAAAAAGCACAAAATGCTAAAACTAAAATGAAAACTGAAGAGTAAAAATAAATAAATAAATAAGAATATTAATAAATACTATAGTAGTATAAATAATACTAAAGTAACAGAAAGCTGTGCGATTTCAAAAACTTTTCAGGGAATTTGAAGTTCTGTCTGTTTTCATTGTGGTTCTCATTCATTCCAAAGTGTCCAGATGTTTAGCACTAGTCTAAGTGCCTCATATGAGCCAGTAGTGACCTATTTCTGTGTTAAAGTGCTGGTGGATGTGGTGCTTTCATCAAGAAGCCAGTTTTGGGTTATCTATCCTGAGCACAAGCCTTGTCTGGTTTAGTTCAGTTCAGTTATCAGTCAGTTGCTCCTTCATATTGAGCCAAACTGTAGAATCTGTTTGCTCTTTTACATTTGTTTATAGCCTACATGCCAATTCTGTGTAAACTACTTTAAACAGTAGGCCTAAATTTCAACTTTTTGAAGAATATATAGCAAGCATATGTGGCTTCTCTCTGAACATCTGTACTTATTGAACATAGCAGATAGTGTCTGTGGTTCAGTCTTAAGGAGCTGATCAACAATGTGAACAAGCCTGAATTATAGTTGCCACGCTGGATGGACTGAACGTTTGAATGCACTGCTTAAATGTCTCTTTTAGGCATCCAATAAAGTCCCTTTGACAGTCATTCAGTTTTGCTCATCTGCTCTGTAGAGAGATGCGCCATCTGGTGGCTGAATTGTCAAGAATAATTGGCTAGTATTTGACCAAAGGTTCACTAATAGTGAATTTATTTTGCCATTATCCAAAGCACTGTATAAATAATATTATTTACTCATTAGATATGTAAAGAAATAACCAGACTTGCATAACACGACCTATAGTCAGTATATTTTTAGTAGCTATTCAATAGTTATTTTAGTTATTCTTGTGATATGAGTAATTTGCTCGTGAAAATACAGCAATCCTATACTATACAAACTGATTCTATATAAGTTTCAGATCACTTTGTTTCCATTCAGCATGGAACACTTGATTTTATTCTGTCGCTTGACCCTTGCTGTGAACAAAAGGACAGGTGACTGAACAGTCCATAAAATAAACAGAAGATGGGTAATAATGTTTTAGTAATAAGCAATAATGTTAACAAAGCAATAAATATTTTTTGTACTATTCTTTAGTTATTTATTTATTTTAAAAACTTGATGCAACTCTTGTATAACAGTAGTCCATAGTAATCCATTTATTTATTTATTTATTTGAAAGGAACATTTCTGAAAAAATGTCAATAGAACATTAGCTTAGTAACCAGAGGCTGTGGCTGTCAAACTCTAAAAGGACAAAAACAACAACAACAACATAAAAGAACATACTGTATAAATTTGTGTGATGAACAGGCTTAAAGGAATAGCTCACCCAAAAATGAAAATTCTGTCATTTACTCACTCTCAAGTTTTTCCAAACCTGTTTGAATGTCTTTTGTCTGCTGAACACAAAAGAACATTTTTAAAGAATCTGAGTAACCAAACAGTTGCAGGTCCCCACTGACTTGCATAGCATTTTTTTCCATTCTAGGGAATTTAATGGGGATCTATGGAAGCCCGTTTCAGCCACTAAATAAAAAATGAAAATAGGTAATTGCAACTTTTTATCTCACAATTTTGACTTTTTTTCTCGCAATTACGAGTTTACATCTCACAATTCTGAATTCTTTTCTCAGAATTGCGTGATATAAACTCACAATTGCGAATTATAAAATCAGAATTGCGAGACAATTGTGAGTTTGTATCTTGCAATTCAGATTTTTTTTCTCAGAATTGTGATATAAACTCGCAAATGCGAGTTGACAAAGTCCAGTTCTGAGGAGAAAAAAAGACTGATATGTTCTCAGAATTGCGAGTTTTTATCTCATAATTCTGACTTAACTCGTAATTGCGAGTTTATATCACAATTCTGACTTAATTTCTCAGAACTGCGAGTTTATATAACGCAATTATGAGAAAAAAGTCAGAATTTGCCAGTGTATATCTCGCAATTCTGAATTCATTTCTCACAATTGCGAGTTTATATCTCACAATTCTGCGGAAAAAAAAAAATTATTCTCCATCCCGCATATCCAGACTAGAGTTTTTGTGTGTAAGTCATTGACGTCAAGTTTGATGCTACATCAAGTCAATTTTGGATATGAATATGTTTCCTAATTAAACTATGTTCTCCAATTTTTGAGGTGTTACACAAATGCGTTGAATGACTTGCGAATATTTATTTATTTAGCTCTACAGCATGGTCCTTATGAAATGTTCTTGTTTTGAAAAATGCTGTGTAATGATTCTTAAGAATTTCTCCTTTCATGTTCCACAGAAGCAAGTCATATAAGTTTAGAACAACATGAGAATGAGTAAATTGACAGAATTTTCCTTTTTTGGTGAACAATCAAACAGTAGATGGCGCTGTTGATTAAACTTCAGTTTTAAACCGTACCGAAGCAAATGCAGTTTACATTTCAATATTCAAATTTCTCCGAAAGAATACAAATCTTTTGATCTCAGTACAAATTTACAAATGAAAACCCTCATCTGTAATATATGCAATAGGTTGTTTGCACATGACGCCATGTGTTTTGCGTTATGAATGCTCAAATCGAGAAAACACAAGAAGCTTTTATCATGTACGAAAATGTGTTGTTCATAAGGGAGGAAAAGTCAAGAAATTGACTGAAAAACGCAGGAAAAAGTGGCTTGTAAACCTGCGTCTGCGGTCGGGAGGAGCGAGTCGGATAATGCTCGTTTGAGCAAATGGTTAATATAAGATATTAATACAGATATAAATAGATAATCCAGGCCTGCCAACTCTCAAGCATTCAGCGTGAGACAGTCAGAAGTCACTCAATGCTAAACGCCACATGTAGACACGATGTAAATAAGATATTATTTCAGAGAGTTTCACTGATTGTAACGGAACATTGTGAGATTGCAATAAACTGAAGTGAGTGACAGCTTTTTAGTGATTGTATAGAAGCGCTATTTACTCGCTTTCTAGGCTGAATAAAAGTTTTGCTTTACGTGCTGCTAACAGGACCAACGTACACAAACCCTGTATGCAGCAAAGTGTCAGGAGTGACTGAAAAAGAGAGATGGAGGAAAGAGGAAAGTCCGTACTGTACTGGTTTAGGCGCTATAACAAGAGAAAGGTATAAACAGAAAAACACAACATATGTTACGTGATCCTTATGTTATAAAGAGGAGCGGTTTTTAAACTAAATTGAAATACAGTGGTGTGAAAAATGTGAGTTCAGTTTCTCTAGCCACACCCAGGCCTGATTACTGCCACACCTGTTCGCAATCAAGAAATCACTTAAATAGGACCTGCCTGACAAAGTGAAGTAGACCAAAATATCCTCAAAAGCTACACATCATGTTGAGATCCAAAGAAATTCAGGAACAAATGAGAAAGAAAGTAATTGAGATCTATCAGTCTGGAAAAGGTTATAAAGCCATTTCTAAAGCTTTGGGACTCCAGCGAACCACGGTGAGAGCCATTATCCACAAATGGTGGAAACATGGAACAGTGGTGAACCTTTCCAGGAGTGGCCGGCCGACCAAAATTACCCCAAGAGTGCAGCGACGACTCGTCCAAGAGGTCACAAAAGACCCCAGAACAACATCCAAAGAACTGCAGGCCTCACTTGCCTCAGTTAAGGTCAGTGTTCATGACTCCACCATAAGAAAGAGACTGGGCAAAAAAGGCCTGCATGGCAGAGTTCCAAGACGAAAACCACTGCTGAGCAAAAAGAACATAAAGGCTCGTCTCAGTTTTGCCAGAAAACATCTTGATGATCCCCAAGACTTTTGGGAAAATACTCTGTGGACTGACGAGACAAAAGTTGAACTTTTTGGAAGGTGTGTGTCCCATTACATCTGGCGTAAAAGTAACACCGCATTTCAGAAAAAGAACATCATACCAACAGTAAAATATGGTGGTGGTAGTGTGATGGTCTGGGGCTGTTTTGCTGCTTCAGGACCTGGAAGACTTGCTGTGATAAATGGATCCATGAATTCTGCTGTCTACCAAAAAATCCTGAAGGACAATGTCCGGCCATCTGTTCGTGACCTCAAGCTGAAGCGAACTTGGGTTCTGCAGCAGGACAATGATCCAAAACACACCAGCAAGTCCACCTCTGAATGGCTGAAGAAAAACAAAATGAAGACTTTGGAGTGGCCTAGTCAAAGTCTTGACCTGAATCCTATTGAGATGCTGTGGCATGACCTTAAAAAGGCGGTTCATGCTCAAAAACCCTCCAATGTGGCTGAATTACAACAATTCTGCCAAGATGAGTGGACCAAAATTCCTCCACAGTGCTGTAACAGACTCATTGCAAGTTATCGCAAACGCTTGATTGCAGTTGTTGCTGCTAAGGGTGGCCCAACCAGTTATTAGGTTTAGGGGGCAAGCACTTTTTCACACAGGGCCATGTGGGGTTGGATTTTGTTTTCCCTTCATAATAAAAAAGCTTCATTTAAAAACTGCATGTTGTGTTTACTTGTGTTATCTTTGATTAATATTTAAATTTGTTTGATGATCTGAAACATTAAAGTGTGACAAACATGCAAAAAAATTAAAAACCAGGAAAGGGGCAAACAATTTTTCACACCACTGTACATGCCATTGAGGCGGTGGATATAGTCTAAGCATTTTACCCTGATTGCAAACAAGCTATTTTGAAAGTGAATCCCGTATTTGGGATGTGGGATATACTGTATGTCACTCCTGAAACTTTTCTGTATGGACAGGGTTTGTGGCCGTGGGTCCTGTTAGCAGCACGTAAAACAACTTTTATTTAAATTCTGATTTGATTACAGCCTAGAAATCAGCAAATTGCGCTTCTATATAATCAATAAAAAGCTGTCACTCACTTCAATTTATCGCAAGCTCACGGTTCCTTTATAATCAGTGAAGCTCTCTGACCTGCAAATCATATATGTCTTTATTAATATATTATTATATCTTATATTAACCATTTGCACACACGAGTGTTATCCGACTCGCTCCTCCCGACGCAGGTTTACAAGCCACTTTTTCCTTGCTTGACTTTTCCTCCCTTATAAACAACACATTTTCGTACACGATAAAAGCTCCTTGTGTTTTCTCCGTTTGACCTATTTGAGCATTCATAAACAATGCAAAACAGGCATACTGAGTTTCTGCCACTGGCTCCTGTGGAGAAAAATCACCTCCTGCCCTCCACCTGCATTTCACGAGTCATCAGAATCATGTGATTGCAAACAACCTGTTAAGAACTGAGAGAGAAGAATAAGATTAAAAACAAGGAAAGCTAGAGTCCAGAGTGGCTGGGTGCATGTCAAATATGACTGGAAATAAAACAAAGAATCACTGATTTATTAATTAACCTAGAGTAAGCTATCACTGCACTCATTACAGCAAAACTATTTCTGATTTGGTACAGATAAAAAAGGCCTCTTGCACTCGTGCGCCCTCTGGTGTGAGATTAGATTAAAGCATATGTTGTTGACAGTGTCTTTTTTACATGAAGAATGTTTTTAAGTTTGTAAATCAGTGTTCTTCCTGTATGTTAATTTACAGCAAACAAAGGGAGTTTTGCTGCAGTACATGTAATCATTGGGAAAATTTAAGTGAGAGAGGAAGTGCCTTATTACTTGCCAAATAAAATACAGTTGTGTTTTATTTTTGGCACTGAAAATGCACCGAGTAATGTCAAGATCGACTCATCCTCTTAAGTGTTTTTCTGTAAATTCCTTGATGAAGTTCTGTGTCATTTTCTTCTTCTCCTTCAGCCACCCCTCCTCCTCTCTCCCAAACTCTCTCCCGCCTCAGTCTCTGTTAAACAGGATGCTCCTTCTTCGTTTGCAGTGCCAACAGCTGAGGTCTGCTTCCTGAGTTTCCCTCCAGCCTGAGAGAGTTACAGGAACAGACAGGAAGTGTGTGTTTATGCGAAGGCAAGGGACAGTGTGTAATGTACATTTGTTAGAGAGAGCAAAAGAAAAGAGAGAGAGAGAGAGAGAGAGAGAGACTATGGAATGCTGTGATGTCACCAGCTAAGTCATACACAAAGGCAAGAAGGACACACAAGCACTCACTCTCTCTCTTAGTAAAGTCTGCCGTGGAGCGTCCGCACCCAGCTGTGAGTACATTTTCCCTCACACAGGCTTGTTTTCTTCTCTTTCCAGCTTTCTTTCTGTTTGCCACCATATCTGTCTTCATTTCTAGATGTTAACTGCAGTCTGTTATATGTGTAGGCAGGCAGGCAGACATCCACTTTTTTGTCTCAGTCACAGTTGCTGTTGTTGCGGTACTTTTTTGGGTATGATGTGATCTCAGGTTTTTTTAGTTATACACGCCAGGCATTTCTCTTAAAGAGGTCACAGCATGCAAGCTCAGTTGTGGCCAAAATAAGACTATTTTAAAATAGAGCAGAAGTGTCTTGTGAAAGGAAGGGGATCTGCTGAGAGAAGTAAACCCCTGTTTTTGAGGAATCCCCTCAGTCAGGCCTAAAAAGAGCCGGGAGACCATGTGTTTGAGTAAAAATATGCTCTTTAGCAGAGGTTTCTTAACTTTTTGATGCCCAGGACCCCCAAATATGATGATCCCCCCTTACTAAACAGCAAAAGCAGCTGCGTATTTTATTGTGTAAAAAGATGTTTATACTGTGTAAGTGGAAAAAAGTGTGGTATTATAAAGACGACATATGGAATAAAATAATTGAATTTTATAATGTAATTATATTAAAACATTTAAAATCTTTATTATTTGGAAACTACGTTGTACCAAGTTGACAGTGTTACTTTTTCTAGTAATAAACAGAATTTGTTTTATGGTGTATTTTTAAAAGCACTGACCAAATAATACATTTATAGAATAAAATAGTAAAATAACCACAATTAATATCATGATTTCTGACTAGTTTTTTAAAAATCAGAAAAAAAATAAACAATATATATATACAGTCAAACCAACATTTATTCAGATACCTTCAACATTTCTCACATTATCACAGTTTATTCGCTATAGTTTAGAAAATGGTAATAAAATATGACAAGGACTCAGAGTTAAACTGTGTCAGAACAAATTCATTTTGATAATCACAAATGAATTACAGTCAAACCAAAATTTATTCAGATGCCTTCAAAATTTCTCACATTACCACAGTTTATTTGCTATAGTTTAGAAAATGGTAATAAAATATGACAAGAACTCAAGAGGTAAACTGTGTTTATCTTGATAATGTCAGATAACTTTGATAGAAAGGTATGTAACAAAACATGGTCAGGTCAAAGTGTCAAATCAAATTTTTGGTCCCCAGTTTTTATCAATTTCATTGGTAGTCCACTGTATGAAGAATTTTTGGGTATAATATGCCACAGTTTACTTTATTTTGCTATCCTCACTTACTTAAATGAACTATAGTGTTCTGCACCCGCTAGTAAAAAAAAAAAAAAAAAAAATCAAAAATTATATCTAGTGTCTGAATAATTTTTGGTTTGACTGTGTGTGTGTGTGTGTATATATATATATATATAGCATTAAACATATTTAATAACATATTTAAAGTTAGTTTTGACAACCCTAAAAAAAAGTTCATTAAATTTTTCCGATGTGCCCAGTTTGAAAACCTTAGTTTTTAAGCTTATTAACAAATAAACAAAAATTTTTTGACTTCTCATTTCACATGACACACAAAATATCTAAAGCTGCACAGGAAGAGAAAGAGCAAACAAACTATTAAAGAGATCAGATTGCTTCCAGATGTTGTAATCTGTCATTTCTTCTGACAGCGTGTCCAGTTTATGGCTGTTAATTAGTGATGAGAGCTTGTGTGTGGTGAACGGACCGAGCTGGGCTTCATCGTCTTTACCACCATCATCCTCGTTCTGAAGGACTGTTGCTAAATCTCAGGATAATCAGGTGAACCACACACACAGCCATGCTGCAGCAGATCTTGAACGACATGTACATCGACCCGGATGTGCTGGACGCTCTGAATGACGAGCAGAAGAAGACGCTCTTCCTGAAGATGCGCGAGGAGCAGGTGCGGCGCTGGAAGGAGCGAGAGGAGAAGCTGGAGAGGGAACCGCTCAAACCCAAACCAAAGACAGGTGGGCACTGAGTTTATAATCACACCATTTAAATCTAAAGCAGATATGTCATGCAGCCTGTGCATCTTATTAAAACGAGTTCTCCAAGAACTTTTAATACAGTATATTAAATTTTACAATTTTACATTTACATTTATTAATTTGGCAGACGTTTTTAGGCGACTTACAGTTGAGGAATACAACAAGCGATTTATCATAAGATGACAATAAACACGAGAGGTGCCTACTATACAAGGTTTCAGTCATCATTCAAAATAGTAAAGAGCTATGATTTTATGTATTAAATTTTGTCATTTAGTGTAAACAGTGCTTCAATATTTTCTCTGTATGTTTACTTCTGGATAAGACCATTTTTTTCATCATTTAGCAAACTTATTATTATTATTATTATTATTTTCATTATTATTATTATATTGACCATCAAAAAAAAAATCCTCCTAACACAGAACGGTAAAATTCTGACCATCAGGTTTATTTTTTATACATTATTATATTTATTATTGTTGTTGTTTATAGTTGTATTTTGTTCAGTTGCAATTGTAGTTTGTTAATATTTTGAATAATAATAATAACATTATTATTATTCCTTTTTCCATACAAATTATTTTATTTTATATTTTATATTATTTTATATTTTATTTTATTTTGTATTATATTTTATTTTATATTATATTTTATTTTATATTTTATTTTATTTTATATTTTTCATTTCATTTCATTTCATTTCATTTCACCAGTGGTCAACACTGCATTTTCAGCATTTTCAATTGTATGGGAAAAGGAAAAAACTGGAAAAAAGTTATGATTTTAGATTTACATGGGGGTGAGTAGATCATTAAAACAACTTATGAAGTTACAAAACAAAATGTAAGCAAATCATATATCTAGACATGATCCTTTTTGATTGGGTCTGCCACTTTGCAAGAAGACATACAGTTGACTTTTTAGAAGCACAGTTGTCCTGAAGTTAAAAGTTCTTTTGCGCTATGATCATAATGCAACTCATCAGGATCTATCTAGATTAAAGACCTACAACATCTTGAGGTTTGAATGTGGGAACTTTGAATTGCTAATGCAAATCTTTCATCAGTACGTTTACTGTTCCCACATCTGTAAGCCACAGAAAACCGCTCTGGCTTTTTATTGCTGGCTTTAAATGACTTAATATGGTCAGAATCTTAATGTGGCACATGACTCAGTCAGGACTGAATAGCTGAGCTGAATGCACCCGGTTCACCACTGTGGTACTTCAGAATTGTGACATCAGAACAGGCTCACAGAGGTGGACACAGATGTTTGGACAACAGAAAGCGTTCTGAAACACAAGAGTAATTATACTTGAGAGCTACTGTGATCGATGCTGCCACTGGGAACATCTACGTCACTGACAAGACACAAGACCAGACAAGTTTACAAACTTTTGACTAAGAAGGAGGTGTCCAGATGTCAGTAGACAATTATGACCAGTGTTAACAGAATCTCATATTAGTTAAAGGATCTTCCCTAAGTGTGACACTGAAACACCATAAACATCCAGTCAAGAACTATGTACAACATGAGGGTTTTTCACCACTTTTTAAAACACTGAAGGTCACAGACGTCACAGATACGAGACTTCCGTGAGGAGGACAGCAGGTAAGAGGGGAGATATGAGAGGAATGCATCTGAGAGATAGAGGGTATCTGTAAAACAGCAAAAGAGATAGAGATGCGAAAAAGCAAACAAAAGAATGAAAAATGAAACTTTACGTTGCTAAAGTTACACCCGTTTAAACTGGTTAGACGTACAGAGGGCTTATGGAATCTAGCATATCGGCTTTGTTACTGGAAGAGCCAGAAATTTGACAGATCAGTTTAAACTAGATTAGTCAATGAAGTAAAAATATTACAATGCAATGAAAGTTTTAAGTGTCCAGAAACTTTTTGGGGCCACTGTATAGCCATTCCCTTGGTTTCATAATGAAGTTCACTGCAATAATTTAGGCTGACATGCTTAACTCCAAGAGGAAGTCATCTTTGCTCAATAACAAAGCAGTTATTATCAGGTCCATGAGTTTTAGACCTCAGAGGAGAACAGCGAGTCCTCTATCTCCTTGAGACAACGGCAGCTGTTCTTGCAGGTCAGTGGTTTCCCCAAGACATACTGATACAGCATTTTGACTGCCTTTGTGCAACCCTGTCCTGTTGACCATGGTGTCTGTTAGAAAAGTGGATAAAATTTCAAATAAAGTCATTCAAGGTTTTGTCACACAATAGTACAGTGCTCATAATAAAATAACACAATAAAGAGAGTCTCTGGAGACTTCCTGACCCTTGCTTTGAGTGAGCAGGCTACACAAGGCAGAGGAAACACTTCTGTTACTGACCCAGTTTTTAGAGTGAGAAAGGAAATGTCAGCCAGGCCAAGTTCCATTCCCTCATATAGATAACTGCCAACAAAGCAGGAAGTATACAGGAAACACAGGTGCTCAAAACACACTGAGGAGGAAGAAAAAGGGAGAATGTTGGGATTGTAGATTTAATTATCAACAGTTGCGAAAAGATGATGTTTTGTCTTGTGATTTTTGTAGTTTTGTTTTGTTTTTGGCATTGGTTTTATAATGTCTTACATACTGCACTGCATATTTGCATACTTTTATTTAGCAAGGATTTATTGATTTAAACAAAAGTGGAAGTAAATAAATAAATAAATATATATATATATATATATATATATATATATATATATATATATACATATATATATATATATATAATAACAAAGGATTCCCATTTAAATTTTTTTTAATAATTCTTAAAATAAAATACTTAGCAGCACAACTGTTTTCAACGTTAATTATAATAAAAAAATAAATACAGGAGTAAATTACATTTTAAAATGTATTGTAATAGAAAACTTATTTTAACGTGTAATAATCTTTCACAATATTACAGCTTTTACTGTATTTTTGATTAAATAAATGCTGCATTGGTGAGAATAAGAAAAGCTTCTTTCAAAAACATTTAACAAATCTTACCAACCCCAAACTAAACGATGGTGTATTTTAAAGGAGAGACCAGGGCTAGTAGCAAATCTAAGTATAAGGTTTAGAGTAAAAAGGTTTTAGACTGCTGCATAGACTTTATCTCTAATATAAGATGCTGTTTTGTTGTCATCACCTCTTTAAGGCCCAATATGAATAAAAAAAGGTCCAAGTCCAAGACCATATTTTCTATGACTCGAATGAGCTGGTCTCAACTACAGCGAGTTCTGGCAGAGTAAAAAATGCTCCTGAAAATATGTGTTTGGATAGATGTACTTGAATCTGAGCTCAGCCTTGTCTGGACTCGAGTACTACAACACTGACTACTACTAATTATTTATTTATTTATTTTTTATTTATTTATTTATTTTGAGGGAAAATAAATTCATAAAACTTATGAGAATAAATCAGCACTTTCTTTTTTATATGTATTTTATACCATTTAAGCATTAAATTGATTATTTTTTGGTCACTTTATTTTTAGGTCCAATTCTTGCTATTAACAAACCATTAACTATGACTTTTGCCTCAACAAACTCCTAATTTGCTGCTTATTAACAGTTAGTAATGTAGTTGTTAAGTTTAGGTATTGGGTAGTATTAGTGATGTAGAATATGGTCATGCAGAATATGTGCTTTATAAGAATTAATTAACAGCCAATATTAATAATAGGTATGCTAGTCACTGGGAGGAATGATTAGTCAGCGATTATTATATACTTGTAATAAAACAAGCAAAAACATTTATCTTAAACTGTTACGGTAGGCTATTGACATTTGAAAGCTAAAAACAACTGGTTTCTGTTTCTACTGTGGTTTCTGCTCATTTGCTCATCATTTCACATGGTCCTCTTAGCTATTATTGCAGTTCGGCCTGTTTGGTTTGACATGATCATGGGATCACGAGTGTGTCAGTCAGGCTGTTCAACTGGAATCTTGTTGTTTTGCCACAAGGCCTACAAGAAGAACCAGTTCATCATGGGAGGGTTTCCTTATTTGCTGTCAAACATATTTTTTTCTCTCTCTTATACAGTACAAGTCACACTCTAAAAAATGCTGGATTGTTTTAACCCAATTTTGGGTCAAATATGGACTAACCCAACTTTTGGGTTAAAAATTTAATGTAAAAATTTAACCCAACAGCTGGGTTAGTCCATATTTGACCCAAAGTTGGGTTGAAACAACCCAGCATTTTTTAGCATCTTTCTTTATTTTTCACATTGTAACAATTTGTATCTCATATTGTCTAACTCTGTATTTGGTTGCACCATTTGTTCTTAAGGAAAGACTTGGCAAGCAGTTAATAAGCTTCTCATAAAGGAATGTGTAGTGATAAAATAACGTTTTGCTTTATTGATCCAATAAACAGCCTTAAAACATTTTTCAATATTTCTTCCTTTTAACATATTTAATCTTGTTATGGTTGAGTACATTCATAAGAACAGGATCCATAATGCATAAATAATTCTGAAGTGTGATAATATGTTTAAATATGTAAATGACAATTACTAATCTAGTCTTATTGCGTTTCAAGTAGGCTTACCACTAAGACTCTCTCTGTTTTATTTTTTTCTCTCCCTTTGTAGCTAATAGCAAGAGTGTCAGTTGGCTGCTGGGACGAGATGGAGACGTGCAGGTCATTGTCATTGGAGAGATGGATGAGCTCAAAGCCTCCAAGATCATCTATTCAGGGTTTGGAGAGAGAAAAACGCCCAGCGTCCTCAACAATTCACAGTATGACACAACTTCACTTTAAAGGGATAGTTCACCCGAAAATGAAAATTCTGTCATTAATTACCCTCATGTCGTTCCAAACCGGTAAGACCTTTGTTCATCTTTGGAACACAAATTAAGATATTTTTGATGAAATCCGAGAGTTTTCTAAACCGTCCATAGACAGCAAGGGTACTACCATGGTCAAGGTGCAGAAAGGTAGTAAAAACATCATTAAAATATTCCACGTGATATCAGTGGTTCAACTGTAGTTTTATAAAGCTACGAGAATACTTCTTGTCACGACATACGCGTGTACTCTCCTCTAAATGTAAACAAGGCGCAGCATATGCATGTTCCGTGTCAGCAGCATCACGCGCATGCGTTTACGTGAAGGAAAAGGACGCGCATGCGTCGTGATACTCCAAAATGGCACCTAGGGTGATGAGGAGGAGAAGTATTGTTGAATAAAGTTATTTTAGATTTCTTTGCGCACAAAAAGTATTCTCGTAGCTTCATAAAAATTACGGTTGAACCACTGATGTCACATGGACCATTTTAATGATGTCTTTACTACGTTTCTGCTCCTTGATCGTGGTAGTACCCTTGCTGTCTATGAAGGGTCAGAAAGCTCCTGGATTTCATAAAAAATATCTTAATTTGTGTTCCAAAGATGAACGAAGGTCTTATCGGTTTGGAACGACAAGAGGGTGAGTAATTAATGACTGAATTTTCATTTTTGGGTGAACTATCTCTTTAAACTCTGACACAGGCATTGGGATAAAAAGATGTTTTACACCTGAATAAAAACAAACTATGTTTAATGCTATAAACACCGTCGGTTCCGATAGCCTAGTGGGCAAGTGCACCGACATATAACGGCATTGCGTTATGGGTGTCCCGAGTTCGAATCCCGGCTTGAAGACCTTTACCAATCCCTCCCCCCTCCCACTTTGCTTCCTATCTGCTCTCCACTGTCATATCATAATAAAGGAAAAACACTGGAAAAAAAAAAGCTATAAACACCTATAGTATGAGTTTTGGCCCCCAGTTTTTTGGTTGATAGTATCTGAAAGATATTAAAATTGCATTTTGATTTTTAAAAGGGGTTTTACAAATATATAAATATAATTTACACTACAGTTCAGATGTCTTCTGGCAATAAGGTATTTATGTCTTCATCAAAAGCATCAAAAGTAACAGTAATCAGTAAAATAGATAAAACTCATCCATTTTAATATATTTTAATATGTAATTTATTCCTGTGATAGCAAAGCATAATTTTCAGTCTTCATTGCCGCATGATCCTTCAGAAATAATTCTAATATGCTGATTTGGGAAACATTGCTTATCATTTTATTATTTGTGACCCAGGACCACAAAACCGGTCTTAAGTAGCACGGTATTTGTAGCAATAGCCAAAAATACATTGTATGGGTCAAAATTATCTATATTTCTTTTATACCAAAAATCATTAGGATAATAAGTAAAGATCATGTTCCATGAAGATATTTAGTTAATTTCCTAATGTAAATATATCAAAACTTAATTTTTGATTAGTAATATGCATTGCTAAGAACTTCATTTGGACCACTTTAAAGGCGATTTTGTCAGTATTTTGATTTTTGATTTTTTTTTTTTTGCACCCTCAGATTCCAGATTTTCAAATAGTTGTATCTCAGCCAAATACTGTCCTATCCTAACAAACCATACATCAACGGAAAACCTATTTATTCAGCTTTCAAATGATGTATCAATCTCAATTTCAAAAAATTGACCCTCAGAAATAATTCTAATATGCTGATTTGGGAAACATTGCTTATCATTTTATTATTTGTGACCCAGGACCACAAAACCGGTCTTAAGTAGCACAGTATTTGTAGCAATAGCCAAAAATACATTGTGTGGGTCAAAATTATCTATAGTTCTTTTATACCAAAAATCATTAGGATAATAAGTAAAGATCACGTAGATCATGTATTATAATGGTCCAGGGTCACATTTTATTATTTTGTTTATGGAAACGAATCTTTTTTTCAGGATACTTTGAATAGAAAGTTTAAAGAGTGTTTATTTGAAACAGAAATATTTTGTAACTTTAGAAATATCTTTATTGTCACTTCTAATTAATTTAATGCATCCCTCCTGAAGAAAAAGCATTACTTTTTTTCCTGACCCAGTAGTATAAATAAATGTATGTAATTTAACCATTTTTATGTTTTCATTTCTCTTATTTCTCTTGTGCAAGGGGTGTTTAAACATGTAAGAAGAAAGCTAATGAGCACATCTGTAAATGAACATCTGAAAGAAATTCTGTCTTGACGAAAACTTGTTTGACAGTGAAGGGCGTATATGTGTTGTGTTTTCACATGTCTTGTCATGTATTTCAGCAACCAGCCCAGCACTTTGAAGAGCAACTTAATAAACCGAACATCAGCGGAACCTGTACGATCAGGGCGAGAAAACCTTCCTCCTAAAGCACATTCAGGAGTTCAGCTCAACTTTAAGGTGTGTTGCTCACATGCACGTGTTTGTATACTTCCACATTTACTCAACTCTTAAATCGGTGCCGCTGTGTATTCATGCGGCTGTGTGTGTAGGTGACCTTCCTGTTGCCGCCATTAATCTCGGACACAGCCGAGGGGCAGTGAGACGGACTTTCTCCACAGGGAGAGTCATTGTTCAACAGCCAAATAAATCACAACCATCATCTCTCCCTCTTTTTGCGCCTTCCTTTCCCCTTTCCTCCTTTTTTCATTCCCTTCTCCTCCATTATTCCTTTTCATCCTTTTTAAAAAAAAAAACCTCCCACACCCACCCACCTCTCCATCTCTCAAGCACAACAACTCTTTCATTGTGCAGCTCTTTACGGCTCCATCTCTCTTGCTTATGTATCAATATGTCTGTCTGTGTGTGGCCAGTTGGCATCCAACTTATGCGATAACGCCGTGTCCTTAACAGGAATGATGCGACAACTTTCCAACCGTGTGAAAAGCAATTTTGAAGCAGTGTGAGGTGATCTAAACGTATTTGACTTGATATCTGATGCACTGTTATGAAGAGCAGGATTTCAAACCAATGAGATTTCAGAGTGGGCGGGGCCACCCGTCACAATGACGTAGAAATAGGTTAGGACACAAGTCCTACGATGTCGTCTTTAATCTTGGTAAGGATCTCGGACACAAAGTGTGTGTTTTAAAACTGTCTATTCAAGGTTTTCACTTTATATGTGGAGATCTCACCACCTTCTCTTTCCTGTTATACTAAGGTGGGTGGGTCTGGGGTTCGCACTAGGGTTTCCATGGCAACACCGTGCGCAGTGAACGCACTCCTGGGAGGAGATGCGCTGGCCAGTATCACCACACTATGATCCTCTACTTGCTAAACACAAACATCTGTCCCTGTACATCAGCACATGTGGCTCATGGTTGCCAATTAGTGAAGAGCCACACAAGAGTCCTGAAAACATCTGAACGCCTTCAGATCTTTAACTGATCATAAAGTGGATAGGCTAATATGATTATTGCATCAGCTTTTGTTATGATAAAGTGATGTATTGAAGTGTGGAAGAGTTTTGCTTAGTCTAAAGTCTTTTTGTTTTCACAGGACAACAGTGACAAAGAGTTAAGGTCTCTGGCGCCTCCACAGGTGAGTTTTGGTATTGCAGCAGATATGATGTTCAACAAGTGAGATGTTCTGTCACAACAAATGTGTGGAATCTGTTTTATCTATTTTGTAAATGTCTTCTCATAATATTCTGCAGATGCCTGTAAATGAAGAAAAGCCATCAGCACCTTTAGAAAATGTAAGTACTGTGTTTCATGTTTATTAGAACATGTGTGGTTTAATAGAGCTAGTTTCAAAAACATACCTTTCAAAGACATACTACTTTGTACATACATATATGTATATATGTGTGTAAAACATTGATAATAATAAAAAATGTTTCTTGAACAGCAAATCAGTATATTAGAATGATTTCTGAAGGATCATGTGACACTGAAGACTGGAGTAATGATGCTGAAAACTTAGCTTTGTTCACAGGAATAAATTACATTTTAAAATATATTCATATAGAAAACAGCTATTTTAAATAGCAAAAATATTTCAAAATTTTACTGTTTTTGCTGTACTTTGGATCAAATAAATGCAGGCTCGGTGAGCAGAAATGACTTCTTTAAAAACATTAAAAAACTTACTGTTCAAAAACCTTTGACTGGTAGTATATGTGTATATATTATACATATGTGTGTGTGTGTATATACATATATATATATATATAGTCCTTAAAATAAATTATAATTATTGTAAATGTAAATATATTTATAAATTTTAACTTATATTATTTTTTCTTCACCTTACAATATTTCATAAAAATAAATAGCTCTGTTGCACTAAGACATTTCTTTTGAATTTCAAATAATATAATGCATATATTATTACATTGTAATACATGAAACTTGTGTACTCTCATGTTACCAAAAATCATTTTTTTCTCTTGGATTAAAGCAGGTATAAAAGTTTTTGGTACAGGGAACTGAAACTCTTCACAGTTCCAAGTCATTTTTCATAATCACAAGCCCGTCGGACTGATGTGATATGCTATATGACCACAGAGATCTCATTTACGCCAGAGGCCGCTGGAAAAAGTCCTGCCATCCAGCAGCCTCTGTTCATTGATACTACTGCCATTTAACACAGAGCAGATCAGCATATTAGAAATTCTCTTCATCCTTTCTTTTTGTCTCTGTCTGCTTTTTTTTCCCATCTAGAAATTAAATAAATAAATAAATAAAAACTATTTTAATTTTAAAAAAGTGAACTTAAATGAGTAAAAAATATTTATTCTGCACTCATGCACTAATATAAAGAAATTATAAATATACTAATTTAATGTAGCTCTAGATTATTTAATTTAATGCATTTTCTATTAATAATAATAACAATAATAATGTAATTTGTGATGTTAAAAATTAATTTAAAAAAAAAAAACCCTGATAATATTGTAAGTAAAAATGGGTCAGTGTATATACACCTCAGTCTCGTCTACATTGACACCAATACGTTCTAATTTTGTCGCGTCATCCGCTTGCAGTGTAAACATGGTTGTGGTGTAAAGGAATGTCCTCCCCAGAATGTCGGTCTCTTCTGGCACTCTGCTCCAGGAGGAGGGGGGCTGGAGGTCAGAGCAGCTGTCCTTGTGCTCTCATCTTGAGATCCTTTTACCCTCAGCTGTCACTCTCTGCCACTCCGATCACACCTGTTTCAGACTCTTGACCCCACAACAGCTGAACACAACATACACTTTAAACACAGTGTTAGACGAGTGTGCAAGCGTGAATCTAAAACTAGTTCTTTCCAAGTTTGTCTGCTTTTCAGCAAATCAGAACATGTCTTGCAATTAATATTCATGAGCAACCTGATAATTAGTGTCCCTCCCATTTTGTGCATCATTCCCACACCCAGAAGAAGAAAATTGATTGAGATGTATAAAACATTGAAATGCTGAAGGAGAGAATGGAGCATTGCTCTCAGTGTGTGACCTGTGTGTCAGAGAGCGTGAGGACAGGCAGGCTGTGTGTGCTCTGCAGGAGGACCCGAGAGAGCCCAAGGGCTGATTTGGGTCCCTGAGTTCTTCAAGAGCAGATGGTTGATAAAGTTGATCAGGGAATTAAAGCGGGCGAGACGGCGCGCCTGTCAGTCACAGATGGATGGGATTGTGGGACTGTCCCCTGGGGTTTGGGCAGGGACCTCTCTTTCCCTCTTTTTTCCATTTCTCTCTTTCCATCACAGATTTATCCCTCAATATCCACAAGCCCCAGGGCAGGGCAAGTCCTTGCACATCACACGTTTCTCTTCCATCTCGTGTGTGTGTAAACACTAAACAAGGTCTGTGCTTCTTATAGTCCAGACATGCAGTATCTTTGGCAGCTCCGGATGTATTTTGTTTGATATTTATTTTATATTAGGCTATTTTAGGCAATTTTTTTTTTCTTGTATTTTATTTTTAGCCTATTTTATGTTTTATTTTTATAAGCTGTTAGTAAGGCTACTATTTATTTTAGGCTATTTTATGCTCTTTTTGTAAGCTATTTTATTTTTTAAGCTGCATTATTTTAGGTTATTTTTTTTAGGCTACTATATTTAATTTCAGACTATTTAATTTTTAAGCTGTTGTATTTTAGTTTTTATTTAGGCTAATGTATTTTATTTTGTATTTAGGCTGTTTTATTTTAGGTCATTTTTTTAGGCTACTAAATTTTACTTTAGGTGGTTTTATTGTTTGTTAATTTTAAGCTATTATATATATATTTTTAAAGCTATTTATAGATATTTTGTTTTGGGTTATTTTTAGGCTACTATATTTTATTATAAACCATTTTATATTTTAAGATGCTTTATTTTAGGTTATTTTTTAGGCTACTATATTTTACTCTAGGCTATTTAATTTTTAAGTATTTTATTTTTATTTTAGTTTTTATTTAGGCTAATGTGTTTTATTTTAGGTAATTTTTAGGCTGTTTTATTTTAGATTATTCATTAGGCTACTATTTTATTTTGTTTTAGGCTATTTTATTTTATATTTTAGGTGGTTTTGTTTTTGGACATTTTCTTAGACTGCTAAATTTTATATTAGGCTATTTTATTGTTTGTTATTTTTATGCTAATATATATTTTTAAAGCTATTCTATATTTTTTTCTTTTGGGTTATTTTTAGGCTATTATATTTTATTGTAAGCTATTTTTTAAGCTGCTTTATTTTAGGTTATTTTTAGGCTACTATATTTTATTGTGAGCTATTTTAGGTTACTTAATTTTTAGTTTAATTTCGGCTAATGTGTTTTATTTTAGGCTGTTTTATTTTAGGTTATTTTTTTAGGCTACTATATTTTGTTTTGGGCTATTTTTGGCTCTTTTATTTTAATTTTTATTTAAGCTGCTGTATTTCATTTTGTTTTAAGCTATTTTATTTTATATTTTAGGCTGTTTTATTTTAGGTTATTTTTTAGGCTATTTTATTTTACTTTTTGGCTGTTTTATTGTTTTATTTTAGTTCATTTTATATATCAAATGAACAGCCTGGAGCTATCTTGACATTACTGGCAATAACGCAGTGTTTGAGTTTTACCAAATAACAATTGTTTGGTGTTGTCTTAAATGTAAGTTTACAAAGGAAAGCATTATTGTTCAGAGCCTGATCTCTTATGACCCTGGAGATCTGAAAATCTCACTGGATTATTAGCTATTATTAGCTATTTCTTAGATGTTCCTCCTAAAAAAAGAGACAAATCGGAGAAGCGTGAGATTTTAGCTGAAGTTCCCATTTGCTCTATATTTAATCTTGTATAGTCTGCCAGAAGTAATCAAGATATTAAAAAGACATCATCTGTGGGTTTTTTCTCCCTTTGCCCTATGGGATGTTTTAGGACAATAACATAGTGCTCGGTTTAAAACCGTAGCTGGATACTCAGTCCAACTTGTACTCCTTTTATAAATGGTTTGTTTCTATGGCAGGTATCCCATCAGCCTCAGGAGTCCAAAGAGGAGGCTGAGTCAGGACACTCAGAAGATGACTCAGCACTCTTGTCCTCAATTTGCTATCAGGCCCACTCGAGATCTTGCCTCCTGACACCCTCGGCTCTCAGCAGACCTGGCTATACAGACACGGAGGACAGGACGACCAATCAGCTGCCTGACACCTCCAGACTCCATCCCCAAGACACCTCCAAACCACAGATCAACAGAGGTGAGAGTCTGGTGTTCATGAATCCTTCCAGTTTCCCAGTCTATATATATATATATATATATATATATATATATATATATATATATATATGCCTGTGTGAATTAATTTTATTTGTTTTTTTTTTTCTTCTTCAGACAAAAAAATGTAGAATTCCTTAGTCAGGGAAAATTTATGCTGATCCTTCTTTTGCTAATCTGAGCATGAATGGTTTTATTTGACACTGACATCACATTAACGGTAATGCTGGTTTACATGACTTTTACAGTAAGATATTTACTTTCATTAATGCAGTTTGTTTTGATAGCGAGAGAGGGGTGTAAGTAGCCATTAAAAAAAAAAAAAAATTATATATATATATATATATATATATATATATATATATATATATATAATTATTATTATTATTATTATTATTATTATTATTATTATTATTGCATTTCAGTGATTCCCATCAGAACCTTTCAAAACAAATGTCAAGGTCATATTTCACCTCAAAATAAAACAGTAATGAATATATTATATTTTACTGAAATAATCTAAAACTTATTGTAGGACCATTAAGATGTTTACATTGTTTTCATGACAATTTAAAGCACATTTTGTCATTACCATAATGCAAAACAAGATTTATATTTTCATTAACGTAATATGAAAAAAATATTTATTATATAATAATATAATATATAAGAGGAATGTTAATGTGCTTTATAGCCTTTAATTATGCTTTTTAATACAAATAAATTAATAAATCTTATTTTATGGTAAATGAGAATTGTATTATTTTAAGGTAAATAAGAATGATCATTGAAAATAATAAGAATAGTATAAGTGAAATGTCAGGATGCATTACAGTAATCAGAGATAAAAGGAATTAATTGGTTTATTTTCATACTAGGTCTCATTTTTTATGCAAAATATAATGTACTTTTTTTCTTATAAATTGTAGAGTATTATTGTGCTATATAGCCTATAATATTGCAATATGTGACCCTTGACCACAAAACCAGTCTTAAGTCACTGGAGTATATTTGTAGCAATAGCCAAAAATACATTGTATGGGTCAAAATTGATTTTTCTTTTATGCCAAAAATCATTAGGACATTAAGTAAAGATCATGTCCCATGAAGATATTTTGTAAATTTCCTGCTGTAAATATATCAAAACTTAATTTTTGATTAGTAATATGCATTGCTTCATTTGAACAACTTTACAGGCAATTTTCTCAATATTTTGAGTTTTTTGCACCCTCAGATTCCAGATTTTCAAATAGTTGTATCTCAAACCATACATCAGTAACGAGAATTGAGGGAATTATATTTTATTTTCACACTAGGTCAAATTTTCTTGTTTAAAGTATAATTTCCTTTTTTTATTATTATTATTTTTTATTTTGGGGTTAAATATGAGTCAGCCTTCACAACATCACCCTTTTTTTCAAATAAAATTAAATACGAAATAAAAGAAAGATTTTTAAAAAGTCTGGCAGATCTTTTTGTAACAACAAAAATAAAGAGGTTTAAAGTCAGAAACAAATGTATCGAGTAGTAAGAAATACTATAGAAATACTACTGCTGATTTCCTTGGCTGCTCATTTGTTTGAAATCTCCTAGTTCCTTTTAAAATCGATATTTTGATCATCTCCTGGGTGGTTTTTCAACGACCATTTGTTCTAAACACTAGTGGTGTGAATCACCTCAACAGATGTTATGACTCACTCGAAAAGCTCAAATTACGCCATCCAGTGTGAATTATTAGGAATTACACTTCTGCAGTTTCTATTGACGCCCCCTGCTGGACACATAATTGAAATGCCACCTATAAACTCTCTCATTACCTAGGCCAGGTAAGGTTAATCGAGCACTTTTTGATCTAGAGATCATCCCGACTACATATTGTTCTAATTCAATACTTGTAAAATAAAACACTGTGGAAAATGCGGATAACTACATGGGAATGTTTCATCTGTGTGAGCGTTTAATTTGGGATCAAGAGCGAATAGCGTGTATGTTCATCCTGGCATGTGCGTGAAAGCAACAGCTTCCCACAGCTGCTCGCTTCGTCTCTGCATGCACGCGTGTGTGTGTGTGTGTGTGTGTGTGTGTGTGTGTGTGTGTGTGCGCGTCCCTTCTCTTCACCTTCAGAGGGAAGGACACACATTCCAGCGCTGCTTCCCGACTCTGGCCCTGGGCGACGCTCGGCCGGAGCTGATAAGTGACAGGGCCCCCAGCCTCCGCTCGGCCCCCTCCCCGCCTCCCCCTGGCAGCCGTGACCCCCCTGCGGCCTGGCTCTGCGCACAGACGTGCCGCTCCGGAATTCTGCCCTCTGCCCCACTTCTAACCCCCCTCTCTCTCGTTCTCAGAGGTGGGGGCATTTAAAGAGATAGCGTGCTTTATAGCAGCAAGGCTGTCAGTGCGGCTCATCTGTTCTGTCTGCATATGGTGACTGTGAAATTGGAAACATCCCGTCGAATGCGTTCGCGCTTTCACGGACACGCAGGGCAGTTATTGACAGGGCAAACGGAGCGGTTTTTGTTGTGATCAGGTGCTTACAGGCTTTGTCACAAGTGATTGCATGGTGAGGCCAGCGGGGGCAATTTTTGGCCGGCCTGGACAGAGTTTGGTTTCAGCTTTTTTTTGATGTGACAGCTCTGTGAAAGCGTCTCAGGTTCGGAGAGGTTATGGGAGGATGGAAAACGGCAAACAGCGGCGAGGGAGAGAGGCGTAGTCGTTACGCTGGTGTCAGCTAACAGCGGGGAGCGCGAGTGTGTGTGTGTGTGTGTGTGTGTGTGTGAACACAGTCACGGACAGGCACGCAAACACACATGCGTGTGTTTGTAGGACACGGAACGGACTACTAGTGGGGCGTGGAAAATGCGGTGGAACAAACAGCTTTAGATCACGAGTGTGACTGTGTGTGTGTGTGTGTGTGTGTGTGTGTGTGTGTGTGTGTGTGTGTGTGTGTGTGTAAGAGCGCCGCGCACGTATGTGTGTCCGCCTCAGTCGCTGGAGCCTGTCCAGGGTTTCCGTGGCGACCACACAACAGTGAGACAATCAGTGGCAGGCCCACGCAGTGCGGACATTAACACAGGAACCACAGGTCAGGGGCCACGAGAGAGAGAGAGAGAGAGAGAGAGAGAGAGAGAGAGAGAGAGAGAGAGAGAGAGAGAGAGAGAGAGAGAGAGAGAGAAAAAGAGAGAGAGAAAAAGAGAGAGAGAAAGAGAAAGAGAGAAAGAAGATAGGGGAGGAATTGAGAAGCAAGTGACTTAAATAAGTGAATGTCATGAAGTTCATCAAACACATCTGGGTCATATTTCACCTCCCCAAAAAACACAAAAGAAAGCAGAAATGATATTTTTACTTTCAAGTTTTTGCTTTATAAATTACTATTATTTCTATATTATGATTTAGATAAAATATTTATTATTATTATTATTATTATTATTATTATTATTATTATTATTATTATTATTATTATTATTTTTATATGATATATTTCTGAAGGGACCATTAAGATTTTGTTTGCATTTGTTGTTGTTGTTATTTTTATTAAATATACATATTAATAATGTTAATTCTTGAAATGAATAAATAAAAATAAATGTAATAAAAATATAAAATAATAATAAAAATATAAAATATACATAATAATAATAATAGTATAATATAATATAATATAATATACATATTATAACTATATTATACACTACCAGTCAAAAGTTTTTGAACAGTAAGATTTTTTTTTAAGAAGTCTCTTGTGCTCACCAAGCCTGCATTTATTTGATACAGCAAAAGTACAGCAAAAACAGGAATTTTTTTTTAAATGTTCTCTTTTCTATTTGAATATGTTTTATATTGTAATTTATTTCTGTGATTTCAAAGCTGAATTTTAGCATCATTACTCCAGTCACATCCTTCAGAATCATTCTATTATTCTGATTTGCTGCTCAAAAAACATTTTTTTATTATTATGTTAAAAACAGCTGAGTAGATTTTTTTTCAGGTGTCTTTGATGAATAGAAAGTTCAGAAGAACAGCATTTATCTGAAATAGAAATGTTTTGTAACATTATAAATGTATTTATAATCACTTTTGATCAATTTAAAGCATCCTTGCCTGATAAAAGTATTAATTTCATTAATCACCCCCTCCCCCCAAAAAAAGAAAAAACTCCAAGCTTTTGAATTTTATAGTGTATGTTACAAAAGATTTTTATTTTAGATAAATGTTGATCTTTGGATCTTTCTATTCATCAAATAATCCTGAAAAAATGTACTCAACTGTTTTACATATTTATAATAATAATAATAAAGAAAAATGTTTCTTGAACAGCAAATCAGCATATTAGAATGATTTCTGAAGGATCATGTGACACTGAAGACTGGAGTAATGATGCTGAAAATTTAGCTTTGATCACAGGAATAAATTACATTATATTATATATATTATATTCAAATATAAAACAGTTATCTTAAATAGTAAAATATATTTCAAAATTTTACTGATTTTGCTGCACTTTGGATCAAATAAATGCAGGCTTGGTGAGCAGAAGAGACTTCTTTAAAAAAACATTAAAAATATTTATTTATCTTTAGGAGTTTGCCTTGCATTATTAACAAGACATTTTCCTGATGAATAACAAGCATTTTTATTACTGTAAAATAATTGTTTTAAATGCATTTATATAAATATTTGTTTTGCTGTCTTTATTTTTACATGATTTATTTTGTATTTTTAAACTGTCTGTCTGTCTGTCTGTCTGTCTGTCTGTCTGTCTGTCTGTCTATCTATCTATCTATTTATCTATTTATTTATTTATTTATTTCAAATGCTTGTTGTTTTATGAGATTTACCCAAGTAATAGTTTAACGAAAGAGAGAAGAAAAAAAACCAAGGTCTTAAAGTGAGACTAATTCAGTTAGTGTCTACTTCAAAGTTGATGTTTTGTGATTCAATACTGGGCCATTTCCACTGACAGCCACATGTGGGTTTGTGTCTTTGACCAGGGTGTGTGAGTGTGCGTGTGTTTTGAGGAGAAGAGTTTGCGAGGGGGTAAAATGTGTGTCATAGTTTGTGTGTGTAAAGGAGAAGGGGTATATGTGTTTGTGAGAGTGAGCGAAAGAGAGCGAACGCACTCACACATCTGTGTCCCCTGGGGACGTGGCTAAAAATAAGCAGCTCCTCAAGCCTTCTGGTGTCTGAGCAGCGTCTGTCTGCTCTCCGCCGCCATCCCTGCGGCCCTCCTCTCCTCATCTTCCATCCCTCCATCTCTCAATTACACACACACATAGTATAACCGCACACTCTTACGCACCCATAGCCGTGTACACAAACACACACACACACCAACTACACCCAGCTGCGTCCCTGCTCTACTTCCTGCGCCGACGACCTCTGGTCTGGCAGTCTGCAGCCCAGGAAAAAAAAGTCAGAGACACTGAAAAGGGGTGGGGGGAAAAGGATAGAAGAGAGTGCGAAGAGAAGAAGCGAAAAATTGAGTGAGGGAAAAGGGCAGAAGAGAAGTGTGAGAATGTTTTTGAAGTTTGAAGTACTGTACTGTGTCACCTATAAAAACAGACCTTGAAGGTCATAAGTCCTTGTCTCATCGCTCTCCCTCTCCATTTGCAGGTGATTTCCGAGTGGTTGCCGCCTCTAAACGGGCATTTTCAGTGGATGTGGGGTCTGAGGTAGTTGAGGAGAGCTGTTTGGGACGGGGACGGGTTGCTCAGCTCATGAAAACCTTCAGTGTGTCCAGTGAGTCACCACCCTCCCAAACGCCGCCCAGTAGCAACAAACCTCCAATCCCGGAAAAGCCTACCCACTTGAAGCTCCGCCCCTCACCCTCTCTCAGGTAATCAACAAGGGACCAACCCCTGCGCCGCAATCAGGACGCAAGCCAGTGGTCTTCTTCAGTGGCTACATTTTGAAGGGTTTGGGTGCTTAGCCTCTCTCAGGAACTTGAATGTTTAGTTACCAAAGTGACGTAAACCAATGCTTATTTGCAATTTTTCTTTATTATTTTTTATTTTTTACATGGTATGAGTGGTTTGTAAAACTGTTCAGCAGGAATGAAACATCAGTCATATTGCTACATCGCTCAAACTTTCGGCAATACTGTTGACCTGGCTGTATTAATAAACTGCACTTAGATGCATGTTTACAAGTGCATTTCTGTTTTAAAGGGTCACATGAAATCTTAATCACCAGTGTAAGATTGAGTAAACTCCAAACAAAACCAAATCATGCTAAACCAAAGTTAGTCATCCTATTAGTCTGTTTTATACATTTTGCTGGAGTATGTATGAAAGTATAAATGGTCAAACAATGTTGTTTTGCTTTGTTTTTTACAATATCTAGAGGACACGGTAGCCAATATAATGCCCGTATTTACTGTAAATTTCAACTTCTTTATAGCAATTAAGATGTATAGAATGTTGCTGGATTAAATTGCACACACATTTTACACAGTATTTACTCAGTTCACTAAAAATATTAGAAAATTCGCTGACAAAGTTACATTTTGGAACTGACACTACGACCAACTGTGCCAAATATCTGATGTATTGGTCTATGAGTACTGGTTGGCTCATAGCCATACCTTTACTTTGAGGTTGATGGTTTTATTGTATTCAAATTTTCCATTTTTGATAATCAGGTCAGTAGGGCAGCAGTCACTTTCATGTATTTTGTTTTCTCACGGTCACATTTGCTTGCACTTCTGTTTTTTACGTGTTGTGATCTGGAAGAGTTTATATAATTACTCTGTGTAAGGCTTGAATGTCCTGTCCACACATTCAGGATAAGTGTGGGATATTGCCTCTGTAATAAAATGATCAAACCTCCTTCAGCTTCTGGTTACAATTTTATCCTCAGTGGCTTGACAGGCTTCAGGCTGTGCTTATGTTCAACATGTGCTTATGACAAGCATTTACTGGAGTCATCTGAGGTCAAGTCATGGAGCCAAGAACATTTCTTGGCTGCATATCCTCTTCACTGCACATCTAATCAGAATATATAATGGTTTTTGTGCAATAAATTACTGAATCATGCATGAAAGAGCTGACGGGCTTACAAGTTGTATAGATTGTAAATGTTGCACACGTCAAAAGCCTTTTAGCTGCCTTTGGTAGTCTGTCTATAGAGTGAGCTCTTCTCTTGTATGCCCCCTGCTTGTTGATCACAATAAAACAGGGAGAGAGAGTTATATAAATAAGTGAGGGTATCAAGTCAGACAAAAGAACACAATAACACTAAATATTTATAATAAATAAATTGTAAGAGAGTCAAAACACTTACATAACACTACTGTACTTGATAACACTAAAACAGGTAAGTAGGACTTCTTACTACTTGAGCTTTCATTCAGTTTGCTGGCTGCCAAATGCCTCTGCCTCTAGTCTTAAAGTTTTTGTTTTAAGCACTTTGTTGTTTTTCCACATCATGGCCATACAAAACAAAACTCTTGAAATATTATGATTATGTTCCAAAATTTGAGGGGACACTTTACAATTATGCTACGCCTCTGAGTTATATTGCAAATTAAGCACAAGTGTTTGTAGATGTTACGGTGAGTTACACAAGATTTATTTTTTCCTTAGTGTGTGACATCATCTAGATCAGTGGTTTTCAAACCTCTCCATGAAGTACCCCCAGCACTGCAGATTTTGTATGTCTCCCTTTATCTGACACACCCACTTCAGGTCTTGCAGTCTCTACTAATGAGCTGATGAGTTGAATCAGGTGTGATAGATGAGGGAGACATACAAAATGTGCGGGGCTGGGGGTACTCCAGGACAGGTTAGAGAACCACTGATCTAGATGTTTAAATGCATCATAAGCCCTGTGTGATCGCACATGCTAGCTCACTAACCAATCAAAAGATGCGGGCAAATGGAAGCTGGCGCCCAGTTCTGCAACAGTGGATGCAACAATAGTATCGGCTGTTCTTCTATTCACAGAGACGTCGGTGAGTTGTTTCCAGGCAAGTGCGGGAGGCCCCTGGCAAACAGACCCCCCCGCAAAGCCTGGCCACTGCCGACAGGGCCCTCCAATGAGCAATAAAAAGGGGTTGTTGTTGCCGCTGCGGCAGAGGGAAGATGAGATGGACGCTTCTGTTTTTCTCTCCCTGCATCTATCTCCTGATGCCCACAGAAGGAAAAATAAGAAAGAAAGAGAGGAAAGGAAGCAAAGCGTGGCGTTCTGGGGCGTTCCACCCCCCACCCCCCCTTCTACCCCAGAGGAGCTGTGTTGAGGAGAAGAGAGGGGGCCTGGGCCATGTGATAGGGAGAGCATGCGGGCACGGTTCGGCCCCCAGGCAGAGGGAACGGGGTCTGCTGCATGATTAATCTGGCTGAGGGCAGGAGGACCGCCACAGGCCTGCCGCATTAACTCCCTGCTCTCCCGCTACACACACACCCACAAACAAAAAATACACACCCACGGAAAATCTGGGTTGATGGCCAGTACGTGAGCCAGTGTGTCCACCTGCAGCAGAGGCAGGGTTAGTTTGTTTGGAAAGTGGAGCGAGCCTTTGTTTTTGCCACAGGCTCAGTCTCGCCTCTGTCACATGAGAGGCAGCATGCAGGAAGTCACAGGGATGTTTGTCTACTGACATGCTGCTTGGACAAGAAGAATAAGACAAGAAGAGGTCTATTAAGGATATGATAATATTCAGTAAGGTGGTCATTTTTAATATGCACTCGCTTGTACTCAAGTTTTAGATGGTTTGTGCCTTATCCTACTTTTCATGCAGTTGTGTTCTGTGTTGAACAACTTTCGTCACATATAAACTAATATTTATGATACTTCACAGGTTGTTCTGCTGGTCAGACTAGTTCTCAATGCACATATGCAGCAGTGGAGCTCTTCGATCACTTGCTGAGACTCTGACCAGCTCCATGCCCAGGCAGACAGAGGGTTAAACTCCTGCAGTCCGCGCCGCATTAACTGGAAAGGAATGAAGTGTCAAGCGTGTTCTCACCGCAGCGAAACGGTCGAAACCCTGCCCCCCCCCCAACAGTCATCCACCCCCCACCCCCAGCAACCTCCCACAGCCGTGACCAAATTATTTCCTAGCCTCCCGAGATTCGCCTCGCCAGACAAAAATCTGCAGCGCAGCCCTGATTCAGTGCACAAACACGCAGCCTCCCTTGTCTCTCAACGCCTCTGTGCCGCCACTTTGAAGAAAATGGGCCTCCTTTTTTTAACGGGCCTCCATTAGGACAGCTCCGTCTGTTTACACTCGACAGATTTAAACGCTCCCAAAAAAGGCACCCACAAACAACTTGGCTTCCTCAATGTGTGAGGGCCAGTTCAAGAGCTAGCTTTTTGTTCACCCTCCCTATCTTTCTCTCCCTCTTTCAATTTCACTTTTCCTCTGGTTCGGACTCGACACATATAAGCAAGAAAAAACAGAAACTCCAACTGATAGGAGTTTTGAATTTTAACAGTAGAGGTGGGAAACAGGGTAGGGTGTGTATGGGGGGGTTGTACAGTGAACCCCACCCGTCCACACAGCCCTGCCAAACTGCTTTAAAAAACCCTCTGTTTTATTTATAGTGCACTGTATCCATGGCAACCAAAGAGGTCATGCAAGCCGGGCCTGTGTTTCACCCTGCTCTAGGGATTAGGATTTCACAGAGGTTCTCTGATGTGCAGAAGGTGGGCTGGAGCTGCTCACCAACTGAACGCCACTGACTAGTGGGAAAGCAGAAATCTCCGGAGTCCTGAGGAGAGGCTGGAGAGCTGCAGTGGGAATTCTGAGGAGAGAGAGTGGGTGGGGAAGATGTGGGGGGCTTCAGCAGACTCACGGAAATGGAGAGAAGTGTGATGCCAACCTTAATGAGCTGGTCTAGGCTCTGGAGAGCAAGCCGGTAGTGCTCGATTGGGGTTGTTTTTGCTAGTTCTCACTGATACCCGAACCAACTGATACCCAATCCAACTTTAAGGCTGTTGGCAAAAGCAACGCCATAAATATTTACCACAAAAATTTGTTCCAAGTAGTGTTCAAAAGTATCAACTTAGGTACGAGTCAGTACTGAAATGTAAAAAATGTGACAATACCAGCATTTCTCGTGAGCATTTTGAGTGCTGTTGAGCGGATTCTTAAACACCTCTGATTGGCCATTGTGTTCACGCGCTCAACAGATATGTCTGTGATTGACTACACTGATCATTGAAAGCCGTGTCTATCAGCTGATCCGTCTATGAGCAGATATATTAGGGATCCGCTGACAGATCACCTGATAGACGTGGCTTTCAAATGCTCCCGTGAAACGATGATCATTGTAGCCAATCACAGACATATCTGTTGAGCATGTGAACACAGTGGCAAATCAGAGGTGTTTAAGAATCCGCTCAACAGTGGTCAAAATGCTTTTGTCATCACATTTTTTAAATTGTTTACAGTACCAGCTGGCACTGAAGTCGGAACTTTTGATGACACTATTTCCAAGTAAGCAAAACACAACCTTCTCAGTGTGGAGACACCTGACAGCAATTGCAGTGATTTTAAATGGACTTGTGACAATAGTGTCATAGGTGAAAAGGGTTCAGAAGCAGGAGGAGATTTTGCAAAACTTTGGAGAAATCTGGGGCCAATCGAACAGTCCTCAATTCCAAGATAGCATGGGAATATTACAAAGTAGAGATTTACAATTTTGTCTTAAGTCCTGAGCTATCTGAGGTCATTAGCCTCGTAACATAGAAATGATAGGTGGCATAAAGAGAGAAACTCTGTAAAGCGGAAGATTTTTGTGGCCTTGTTATTTTCATCCCAGGCTCTGCGTGCAGGAGCCGTTCCAAATCTGTGCGTGGGAGCCAGTTGGAGTAGACCAAAGAGAGGGAAAGAGAGAGAGAAAAAAGAAAGAGATTTGGAGGGGGTGCTTTGACATGCTCTCCAAGAACAGCACCGCTTGAGCATGTGGACTTCCGGATCCCTCCCGGAGTGCACGCAGTCAGCGTTGCTAGGAGACAGACTTCTGTGGGGTTGGTGGAGGATGACGCCTGGCAGGGTAGGAGGTGGAGTACGATTGTATGATTGGCCTCCACTCTTTTGGTTGGAACGAACTCAGTCCGAAACTCTTCCACAGTGCAGTCATTCCTCTAACCTCCACACCTGTGATGCCACCCCCAATCTCAAGGGGGCGCCATCACTCACTTGTGGCTGAACAGCTTGTAGCACAAACACAGGCTTGTAACCACCACTATGAACACGGTTGCCAGGAGACCGGAGGTGTTAGATGTAGAAGGCTTGCGCTGTTGCCAGGAGATGGTGGTTCTGACTTCGAGGGAGACTTGGGGCTCTCAGGGGGCTGGCGTCGCCAGTGGGACAAGGGCTGGCGTTGCTAAGAGATGCCACTGGCCAGCAAGAGTAGTGTGCTGGAGAGGAGTTATGGGCACAAAAGACTTTATGCGTCAATGGGCATCACACTAAGGAAAAGTGTGTGTCCCATTGGTGACTGGTTAATGCTAAACAGGCTAAAGGGTGACAGTATGCCACGACTCATTATAATACACTGCAGTAAACTTCAGTGCACAGTGAGACATCTGTATGCATAAACAAATTGCTCATTATCACAGTTTACCACTGAAAAGTTCCTCAAGGTGAGGCACAACAGCTTTTATCAAGTTTGTCATGACTGCATCTGATGCGCAAACTTGAAGATGCCAGAAGTTTGTTTTAAAGGCCGGGACACACCAAGCCGACTTCAAATAACTAGCAGTGACAAAAGCCGATGGTGTTGTCGATTCGCATCGGCTGCGTCTGGACCAAAAAGTTGCGCTTGAACACACCACAAAGACTGTAGCCGACTGCAAACTAACATGTGTGTTCTGCACCTGAACGAGAGGAATTAACTGTCTTTATCGGCAGCTATCAATAGTATTCGTCATTCAAAAGGAGAAACCTAAAACAAGTATATACCAGATAAACGCAGATATACGAAATGTAAACAATGCAGCGCTTGCTTACCATTTTGAATATCAGTTATACTGATAACATTTTAAGCTTACCATTTTGAATATCAGTTATATTGATAACATTTTTAGCGGCTCATGTTGTTATGAAAATATTCACATAATGGAATGCTTTTGTAAGATCACGTAACATTAGAGCCGCCTTCTGTCTGTGCCGCCTTCATTTACTTACTCATTTTCATCACTTTCGCTTTAATTCTTGGGCACTGACTCGTTTGCTGAACTGAACATCCAATTAGAGTTCTCACTCTCACCGACAGCCCTGATGCAGATTCAGCAAACTGCCACCGACGTGAGCTCGCCGAGAACCGACGTGTGGAATACACCAAAAAAACTAACCCGACAGATGCTCGCCAACGGGCCAACGTTTGGCAACAGCCGACCATCGGCTTGGTGTGTCAATGCCCTAGAGCCCAAATGCAACTTACTGACCAGGTACCTTTTGTTAGTTGAGGTTACATTTGATGTTATCAAGGTCTCACTTCCTTCATGCTTGTTGTTCAACCTGTAATGCCACTACTTAAGAATGCGTCCCATTGCAACAACACCAAAAGCACATATGCATACAAATGTGTGCAGACATATGAGTCATGTGAACTTGGCTTATACCGCAACGCCAATCCTTCTGCAGAAGCTGCAATGCATGCTGGTATATTGCTGTTGAGCGTGAGCCTGGCTGAGCCTCAGAGCTTCATTTATCAGTAGGGACACACACACAAAGGACTCAGTGTGGGGGGGCAGTAATTGAATCTACGCCTCCCTGGTGCCCCTAAGACCTACTCCAGCCCCCATCCCCCAAATCCTCCCTCTCTTCCTCACCCTCCTCTCCTTCATCTCACCGTTATCTGCACGCCGCTCATGGCTTCAGGAAACACGCGGCACATACGTGTGCAGATGCAGACAGATATGAGCATGCCACAGACACATGCTGTGACATGTCACACCCTCTTTGGGTTGCAAGACCTAGATGGCTGAAAACTTTCAACTTTAAAGATATCTCTACAGCTGTGGGCTGAAAAGAAACGAACTGCCCCACATCTGTCTGCAACATCCTTGTGAACTAATTTCTGCTCTTGTCTTATTAGAGATGTTGAGATTTTGTCAGTTTGAGATAATTCTGTTCATGTTACCTCACGGAATACAAGGAATTACACCTACACCAGTACGCAGATTAGGCTCTGCTGCTAAACAACTCAATCTGTCAATCTCTCATCTTCTATCCGTACCCTTTACTGACATTGTTCTTGCCTTGTTTTTGTGGTGGTTGTTGTTGTTGTTTCGAGCCATGGTGGAGTTGGAGCTGTGGGGAAGAGAGCGACGTCTGATCTGGGCTGTATTTGTGCTCGGCTGTAGTTGTGGCTGAGGCAGTGCTGTTGGCTCCTGGGCAGGCAGGCAGGCCCCTGCAGCCCGGGCCCTCTTCCAGCATGGGCGGCAGCAAATCGGACAAAGAAGCTCAGTCTCTCCGGGTGTGTGCCTGTGTGTGTGCGAGTGGTTCTGTAGAAAGACCCTGGCGAGCCCAGCGCAAGGGTCTTATCCTCGCGGCTCAAACACACGCCACCAGCTGCTGCCCTCTTCCTGTGTTTTCATTAAGGCAGTCTCTGTCCTGTTCCGTAGGGTTATATGCACACGTTATAGTCCTCAGAAAAGGGAGCAAATATCTGTCTTCTCCCCTTCCTCTATCTCGTTTCTCTCTCCCTCGACTCCGTCGAAAGTGACGCAACAAAACTAGATCGCTCCCATTATAATCAACGAAGCTACCCTGCTAGCACGCAGCAGCTTTGTTGATTATAATGGGAGTGATCTAGTTTCGATGCACTGTTTGCTTGCTGTATAGACTAAATGGTACTCTCTCTCTCTTTTTCTGTTTCTGTCTAGGCACACTGGCCAGCAAGAAGAGAAGTGCCAGCCGGAGCTCATACCCACTGCAGCATTCACAGCACAATGAAATATCTCTGTCTTTGGCCGGCTCTGGTCAGCACTGGCCTGCTTTTTCTTTGTAGTGTGCGTGTGAATGAGCACATCTGAAGGCATATTTCTTCATGTGTATTTCTAAGCAGGCATGGGTGTGTGTGCACGTGTGTAAAGTCTGTCGGAGCCGCAGTGTGTGGAGCTCTGAGCCTAGAGCCAAGCCAGGCATTGCCAGAGGGAGCGCCTGCTATGTAGGGCGACGGGCAAGCTGGACGCCAGTGGAATATCAACGCAGAGCTGCCGCCACTCCTCCCAGCAGCCCACCTGCCCACTCTCTTCACTTCAGAGAGAGAGAGACGGACAGTGGGAGAGAGGGAGAAGGGGGGGTTGCAGGAAATTGCCAGGTAGTTTCCAGACCCACTTCCCTGTGTCGCGCCCAATTAATCAGGGCTGCATCCATGCTAGCTGCCCCCTCCCTATTAACAGGAGGTGTGTGTGTGTGTGTTCAGAAAAGTGACCAAGAAACTTCATTAAATGAGTTTAAGTCACTGAGGTGTCTTTGAAGTAGCTAACTTTTTTAAGTGCCGTAAAGCTGTTTGTGTTTAGTTATCGTGCTATCCTTTGTTCTCATTTACGTGTGTGCGTGCTTACAGGGCTTGACAGAGTGTTCGCTAACACCTGCAAACCTCACATTCTCTCATTTTTACCTCCTGCGGTGCGTGCACACCTGGATACACACACACACACACACACACGGGTAGAAACGCACCATCATGATGTGATTCTTAGCTGTCTTTGTGTGTTTGTGTGTGTGCTATAAGATTGCAATCAGCCACCACTGTGTGTGTTTTTACCTGTGTGTCATTATTTCCAGCCAAATCAGTGACTAAAGCTGTCGTGTTCATGTTGGTCTTTCCTGACACATGGTCCTGCAGCACTGTCACGTATTGTACTATTTATGTAAATTCATTTGTATGTCAGTTTTGCAGATGTCACTCCCATGATTCTGAGCATGGCTGGGTTTATTTGGGGAAAAAAAAAAGTGTAAATCTGCCTAAAGTAAACTGTGTGTTAACGTGTGCCTGTGCGCGGTATAATCACTGCTCTGAGTAAACCTGTGTGTGTGTGTGTGTGTGTGTCTGTAGCGTGCAGTGCTGCGTGGAGGACGGGCGCGGTATGAGCAGAGAGACAGCTGCCCTGACAGATGCCAGGAGGCAGGACCCCACTGGGGAGCAGGGGGGGACGGAGCTGGCACTCTCTCACCCCAACGGAAACACCATGGGCTGCAGAGGAAGTGGGCAGGGGGAGAGACCCTGTGTGGGTGTGAGTGTGTGTGTGTGTGCGAGGTGTAGATGATTCTCCCTTCATCTCAGCTTGTGTATGGCAGGGACAGTTTAAAAAACACTTGAAAGTGCAATGAGGCAGATAACATTTACAGTTTCCCTCATACCTGCTGGAATAATTACATGCTATCAGGATGCTAGCAAACACTGCCACTGTTTGTTCTTTTATAATTTACCATTATCTGCTTTTTCGTGGAACTCAGAAATTAAAGTTGACCTTCACTGGCCGGTATTACACCTACAAACATATACCGTTAAAGTCAGTTTAATGGCGATAACAGATGGCAGAACCATAGTATTTTAAAACTGTTTGGTTACTACATGCTATCTAAAATGTAGTGTACTAAAAGAATACCATGGTATTCCAACATTTTTCTGATACCACAATATGATTTTTCCATGGTTTCCACTGTACGACACCGAGGTACTTTTTTGAATGTAAGGTGTTCTGTTTTTATGTACAATATTTCTTCAAAAGACATATTTTATGCATACAAACAAGAGCAACATATAGGAAGTCAACATGAATTGCACCATTTTTTTCTTAATACATATTCTGGTACGGTCAGATTTACTGTTCTGCATATTTCATGGACAAAATCCAGTCATTTCAACAGGAATCCACATGATTCAGAATTTTCCAGTTTCAAGTTGGTCAATCGAAACAGAAAGCTGCTTGATATGAAAAGGACTTCTGTGTGAGCAGTGCTTTATACAACACTATATTATTTACTTTTTGGCAAGCAAAAACGTACATTTGTAAATGATTCCTGTGTTAAAAACTTTGTGACGCTAATTGTTGCTAATGGAGTCACCAAATGTTTGCAATTCAATTAGGAACTAAGAGCACCAAGGACGAGGGGACAGAAACAGGAAAACGGAGGAGAAACGTCTGTAGGTGAGAAAAAGAGAGGAAGGCTGGACTCATGTGAGAAACTTGCTCTGTTACAGATGACCCACTTCCACACTCCAGCCCCCCTCTCAGTACACCCCCCCCCCCCCCCCCCCCCCCCTCTCTCTCTCTCTCTCTCTCTCTCTCTCTCTCTCTCTCTCTCTAATATACGTGAATCTCTCACACACTGCTCACTGGTGTCTGCACATGCAGAATCAATTTCTAAAAAAAAATCCAGGTGTGTGGAAATGTGACGTAATAAGGAAAAAGCCACTCTGACTCATGATTACACTTATTATATGCAAATGAATTAATAAAATTAATAGTATATATCAATATTTGTTGATAGTCGAAAGCAATCCATTTTGCTATCAAATTTGAGGTAGATTCTCATGCAGGAAGTGTTTTTGGTGCAAGTGTTTTGGCCAATGCATTGCATCTTGCTGTTTTTTCAGCACCTCACGCCATGAGCACCAATGGTGTATGACGTAAAAAGTGTGTCCTGAGACTCCTGCACGTTGTTTCATTCTTTTCTAGCTATTTTTGAACGCAAGTCTCTGTGACTCGCAAAAACATGAAGGTGGTACTTCAAACTTGAATTGCTGTGGCGGTAGGAATAAGAATTTCACAAGGCGCTAAACAAGCTCTCAAGAACCTGCTGTCCCTCAGAGGGTTACACAATTGCTGAGATCATGACATTAGTTTTATGCCACATAGGTTCTGAAAATAGGCCATTTAAGTGGCTTTAAACCATGTTAGCTTGTGTGTATGTGTGTAGATCTGGTCCAGTTGCAACGTCTGCACAGGAGGAAGTGTTGCCATGGTGAGGTAGACCGAAGGGCCAGAGACACTGTCCTCTATTCCACGCTCACTGCAGCTATCCTCCCGATGCGTGTCAACAGCGCGCGTGTGCGTGTTTCTGAGTGGGTGTGTGTCAGAGTTTTGCGCAAATGAAAAACAAATGGTTTGTGCTTGTTTTCCATTACTGCTGTCCAGGTGATGGCACGAAGACCGCCAAAGCTTGCTTTTTTCCCCCTCACATACACAGTTTACATCTGAAGGGTGTGCCTGTGTCCTTCAACTCTGTGGTCACTGATCAGTCTCTAACTGTTGTCCCAGACCGGGAGTGAAGTGATGACCTCACCACTGCAGCCTCTGGACTTCCTGTCCCAGCAGCAGCGGGTTTTTCCATCTGCGGGGAATCTGTGTCCTGTAAGTCTGCTCGTGTGAAAGCGTCCCACTCAAGGGCGCACTGATGAAAGCTACAGTGTTGGTCTGGAGATACCACTCTGCACGTACACACATACCTACAAACTCACAATCTCTCATACACAAAGCAGTGTGTTGAGATTTTTGTCCGTAGAGACCATGCCCATGGAGACAGTGTCCATGGAGACTACATTCATCACAGGGTCCAAGTAAAGCAAAGTAGGGAGAGGTTACAGCGCAGCAGAAGTTAATCGAGGACGTCTGCGTGAGGGGGTGTGTTTGTCGGTTTTTGTTTCAAAAGTCTGAATACTATTCTTTAAACATAAATCTTATTTCACAGTCCGTACAGACTGAAATGTAGTCAAGTTACAGTAAAATATCAATGACGAGCATCTCAAACATATCTATAAAGTGCAGGTAAATCATAATGAAATTTGATGAAGAATGAGATTTGAGCAGTCACATGCTTCTCTCTGCCTCATTGTTTCCTTTATTTTTTTGCAAAAATAGTTTTTAAAGAAAAAAAATCTACTTGAAAAGTACCTAAAATAATGACTCGGTAATATATGGTATAACAGTATTTTCTATTTTAAAAATCCAAGATACATTCATTTCAGAGGCAAAGTTACTAAAGTTACTTTTTTTTGGCATGCATACAAAACGGACTGATGTCTATGTTTAAAAAATGGAAAATAAACTCAATTAGGATACATTCTCTGAAAACAAGTCTGAATTTGGGTCTCAATTAAATATATGAATTAAGTTTAAAAATTTTTTGCACCCCATTGGCAAATAGTTATTTTTTTTAAACATAACTAAATTGATTTTGATTCATGATTTAAGGATGTTTTAAAAGATGTTTTGATATTTTTTGCAGGAAAGAATGACAAAATTACTGATATTACTGAATTTATCTATTCCTTTTAAGTCACCATGAAATCAATATGGATAAATCACTTATTATGAGTGATTTATCCATGCATATATATATATATATATATATATATATATATATATTTTTTTTTTTTTTTTTTTTTTTTTTTTAATTCATGTCCTTATAATCATCAATCAAAAAATGTCCCCTCACCTCTGCAAGTTTCTTCTTCTCAGACTATTTTTGCACAAGGTACAATTTTTGCATTTTTGCATTTTTTTCTGACAGTGTGCCTCCAAAATAATGTTACTTTTTGGTTGATGTCACCAATTCTTGTCATTTTTTTTTTTTTACCTATCCACTTCAACCACCTGAATCCATTCTGGTACATAACTTCTCAAAATCTAATCAGTTGGCAATGGCTAAAATTCTAACCAGCCCTCTCGCTAAATATTCTGTTTCACTCGGAAATACGTCACAATATGGAATGAAATCCATTGCGAAGGCCATTTCACATTGAGTTTTCCACTGAACCTCAGCTTCCTGTTCTGAGCTCCACACCTGAAACTAGTCACAAAGCCCATCTGATGCCATCAGTTTCTCTCTCTCTTTCTCTGAGCTTTTGTCTTTCTCTCGGGGCCTTGTGCCTGACACCGCTGTCACCCACCCTCCCGCGTCCACCCCCCCCAATCGACATGCTCCACTTCATTTTACGAGCAGCACACTGCACTTCACTAAAAGAAGAAAAAAGAACGAGAGAAAACTCACTGAAAAAACAGAGAGATTTAGAGAGGGTGACTGTATGCAGAGGAGAAAGAGAAAAAGAGGGAGAGGTGTTTATTGGAAACGGAGCGCTAAAGGAATAACTGGATGACTGAAGACAAGACGGCGAGGAGAGAGGGATGAGAGGACAGGAGAGGGAGAGTTTACGCATTTACTCTGAGTTTGTTAATAATTAATGTGTCACAGGCTTGAACGGGAATATATCTATCTCTCCTCTCAACCCCCCAACCTTCACGTTCTCTCTTTCTCTTTCTCGGCGGATACGCATGGCCCTCACTCCCAGGTGCACAGCAGAGGGAGGGAAAACATCTGAGCTGATCCATGAGGGAGTGCAGAACATGCTCTTCTCCTCAGCTCACATCACAAAATGGCCGCCCACTGACACCCATCTACCCCAAGGCTGGAAACCAGAACCAGACCAGTTCGAGAAATATATTGGACAGAATAATACACAAATAATCCCTAATCTATAAAGCGAAGAGCTGTGTTACAAAACAAAGTAGCTAGTCTATAACAATAATACAATAGTATTTACAGACACAACAAAGTGCTTCAACCAGATTAAACTTGCTTACATTGCAAGACGGACCCAAACTCATTTTAGATCATTTTAGGCAATGGATCTTTAGTACACCATTTTTAAATTGGCAATGAGTGAAGACAAAGCTGTGAGGGATAAATGTACAGCCCGGTTTTAGGTCATGTGTAATCTTGATGACCTGTGTTTTCTGGAATATTAAAAGTGTCCACTGGAAATGTTTTGGTAAGACATATTTTCAGTGTTCTGTCAGTTTGACACCAAAGTAAACAATGGTACAACCCAGTGGACAGACTGTACTTCTGTCCCTCAAAGCATTTTTTAATGACATCAAAATAAATCAACCAGAGTTCTGGACCATTCAGAATTGAATAGTGAATGCTTTTTGTAAAATTCAGCTCCATTCTTGAATTTAAATTAAAATTTTGATTGAGATAACAAACAGGATGCAGTACTCCAATTCTAATGTGGATTTTCTAGAAGTAGAATTAAAATGAATTAAATTAATTTAGCAAGACAATGGTGGCTCTTAAAGTTTAAAGAACTTAAAGCCTTGAAGTTTGAGGGTTTTATAAGCTTTACAGGAAGCAGACAGATCTATCAGAATTGTCACTTACAGAAATGTATAGTTTTATAAATACTTTTATTGACCAAGGTGCGAGACCACTTAATTTCTCAGAATGCATTACCTTTGTTGGCTTTCACTAAATTGTAAATCAGGAAATGCCACTTTCTGTAAATCCAGTTAAAATCCCTTGAACTGGTCTATGGCCAAAGACCGTTTTTGGGCTCTTAAATGTGTTGTGACAGATCACTGTATTGCCTCAGTTCAAGCGGCACGTGAACCGATCGTCCCTTCTCTTTACGAGTTATAGCACAAAATAAACATGAATGAACATCAGAAGGTGTTTTATTTCAACCACGGAAAGACGTCAATACACACCATTTTTCAAGTTCAAGTCCACCGTAGTTAATCTACTCTCCTGTATGGTTTGTTTGTCGAAAAAACGGCAGATTCTGCATTATGATTGGTCCGATCACCTGTCAATCAAACTCCCTGCGAAGAGCCAATTAAATTCAAATACACAGTCATCAACTGAAAGGAAGCCAACAACGCAGGTCTTTTAAGCTAGTTGTTGTTGTAAATTTTACATAGCTACTTGCACTAACTATTAAACGGAATACATTCAGTTTAATCTATTAATTGCACACAGCTGCCGATTTAGAGTCAGTTTTTTTCTTTCTCACTAGTTGTTAACAGTAGATCTGAGGTGAGGAAAATGATCATAGACCATCATTTACAGCAGCATTATCTCAGGGCAGCAATCATTATTACCAATCAATACAATATGTATATTTATAAATGCTAAGCATTCCTCTGTCCTGGACTCATGCCACCTGTGAAGATGACCAGCAAAAACAACAAAGAAAGCCCAAAACATGACTTGTACTGGTAACTAGCAAAAGATGGTAATTTAAGGTCACCAGTTGAACCGACTTAGCTTGTTTATCCAGCAGTGATGATCTAATTGATGCATTTTTGTAATGGAATCTTATTATAAATGATCTTGTGAAATTTACAAGTAGAAATGTATGATCAATTAGTTTTTCTGTGAATATCTTCAGCATATTAAATACAATCAGAGTAAGCTAGCCTTGATAATCTCCGCTCTCCCTCTCTCTCTCTCTCATCACAGAGCCCATCATAGTGCCAGCCGGCTGGTGCTTCAGGGTGCTGGACTACGCAGGCAGCAGGTGACACGGATTTCAATAAAAGGGATTATGGATGTGAAAACTGCAGAGACGGAGAACACACATAGGTAACATACATGCGCACAAATCTTTTCCACATATGCACAGCGCTATTTAACAACACCAGCACCCATCATCCCAGTGAATTATGTGTTTGAATTATATATAAAATTGTGCTAGGAAAAAAATATCCCTTAATGAACTGCTGTGCTAACTTTAAGCTACTTAATAATAGTAGTTTACATTAGTTATATGTGCTTTTTGCAAATCCGACAACTTTTGGAAGTTCAGTACTGGCCCAATTATTGGTGCTGCCCCAACTGTCCTGACAGGTAATGTTGAGCATATCTCCCTATAATTGGAAAGAAGGGGGAAATAGCATTTGGCGAAACATGCAAATGTACAAAGAGCATTCTCAACTACTTATATCATAAACGTAGACGAAGATGTAAAGTTTAGCAGTTCGCAGTTTCGTAAAAACTCCTAACAAGATGGTGTGGTACGAGTGTATGCAAGACGATGATTACAAACATGTTTTAATGAAGGCTCAATGGTATTGGCCACTTCAGTGGTCTGTCTGAGATGTCCAATCCCAAATAATTGTTTGCATTGTCCTTCACCCCATTGCTGCAGTACTTGATTGTGTGTGTGTGTGTGTGTGTGTGTGTAGGTGGACAGAAGGCCTTGGCGTGACCTGCCACAGCCTCTGAGGAAGCGAGCTGACATAATGAGGCCGGTAAACAAGCGGCCGTCATCCTGGTCGTGTGGCACATACACACACACACTGACACTGCTCCACTATCTCACCACTCTTATCCATTGGGGTTCAGTTGTGTATCTCAGCAGGCAGAGGAGAAGAGAGAGAAGCACACTTGGAAAGCTCTGCAGCCGTGAAATGTATGCCTCCGTGCTAGGAGAGCAATATAGAGAGAGAAATACAGAATATTATCGCTCGCATTCGTTTCCAAGATCACCTGCGGTTCATGTAAAAACGTTCCTTTTAACCTGGTCTTCATCTGCTGCTTTTGGAAGTGGTCTCAGTGTGAGAGTTTACGGGAATACAAAGACAATGTGGGGAGATTGTGTCTGGGTGTTTGCCTGGTATCTGGGTCTCCTAAGGACTCGTGTTTTCCACAGGGAGAAGGCGTTGAAGAACAACAACAGCTTTGCCTGGGGTTACTTTCATAAGGCAACCCTGTCAGAGACCCACCACCTCCCCAAAAACACATGCCTATACATGCATAGACATGCATAGTCGCAGTGAAATCTGGAAACAGCAGTTCTAGGAAGTAACTAGCTAGCTAAAGGTAGTGGCGGTGCTAAACTACATTTTTCAGCAATAATCAAATGTATGCACTTTCTCGTGATTAGTTTTAGGGAATGTTCACGCTGTTCAAAGGAATCAGCTCCTTTGAATTTCTGTGCATATTTTGCGTCATTTTTTTTTAAATTGAAATATTTAAAAAATGCTGTCGTTAATCTCTGTTTGTATTCAGTGTAAATTTTAAAATCTGTTATAGGTAAAATGATAGATTCTTATTGTTTTATGCCAAATCATTAGTCTGATTACAAAAAAAAATCATCTGATAGTTCCGTCTTATAGCTACAGTGTAGTTAGCTGCTTTTTATTAGCAACCTGTAGTGTAGCTGACATTTACAAAAGAGTAACTTGCTTTGGAAGCTACGATTTCAAACATTCTTATTCATTCATGGGTCTTCATTTTATTGGCAAATTTATTTATTTATTTAATTGTTATTTTTTTACTAAGGTTTATTAAGGTTTATGCTTAAAAGGGTGAGAAAACCTGGACACACTTTATTTTAAGGTCCAGTTCTCGCCATTAACAAACCATTAACTATGACTTTTGCCTCAATAAACTCCTAATTTGCTGCTTATTAATAGTAAGTAAGGTAGTTGTTAAGTTTAGGTACTGGGTAGGATTAGGGATGTAGAATATGGTCATGCAGAATATGTGCTTTATAAGTACTAATAAACAGCCAATATCTTAATTAAAGGCATGCTAATAAGCAACTAGTTAATACTGAGAATTGGTCTCTATACTAAAGTGTTACCGACAAAAATTAAAAAACTTAATTTTAGATATATTCTCTGAAAACAACTTATGTCATTTTCTTGCCAAGTAAATGTTCTGTGTCTTGTGCAAATAATTTCTTGATATCTTTAAATTATAATTTAAATTGTTGAGTATTTACACATTATGGTATATAGAGTTATTCTAAAATATAATGACCATGGAATAAACAGCAACCTGCAGCAGGATTAAAATGTATGTATAAATTTGAGAGCAATTTGTAGATTTTTACTTTGTGCTTTAAAACATGAAGTAACATGCTGACATAGTGATGAAATCCAATCACAGTGGTCACAGGACACATATTTAAGATGCATGTTAATGCAAGTGTAAACAGCTATCACTCTCTGCTGACCACTTGTGATTGGATCACCTGAGAATGTTAATAGCAGGTGTGAGATAAATGGCAACACTAACAAATAGCTTTCTCCAGATATATTACAATTCCTTGGGTGGAGCCTTAAACTTTCCTCACGCCTGGAGTGAGCTGGGGTGGAGAAGGAATGCTAGAGGACCTTTGAGAGTTAGGACAGGGGGGATTATATGAATACATGATTCCAAAACTTTTGTTTTAAGCTTTAGGTCATGGGAACTGGCTCAGACAGCCTGGCAAATCAGCTGTCTTAAAGTCATCTATAATCCAGCTCTGATGAAACTCTTTCCTGATACACCATTCCACATGTTTTCACCTCGACTTCACCAGTAACAGAGTATAATGGGACTAGTGGAGATGGGATCAGGTTTTCCACATTGGGCTTTTACCCAGAAAAGCAACAGCGGAAGGGAAAATAGAGAGATGGAGAGAGAGGGAGAGAGGCAGAATGGCGGCTCGGCCGGGCATAATTGGCAGTCTTTGTAGAGTGGGGCCCTTGATTTAATAGGCACGGCTGGTGACTGAGGCAGTGGAGTGCGAACAGTGCGGAAATGTGCTGGAGCCTGGAGCCCTCCGGCCCAACAATACCAACCCACCCCCTCTCATTCCCTGTCTCTAAGGACGACTAACTCAGAGCTTGCCTACCCCGAACACACACACGCACGTTCACCTCAGAGCGTAAGAATCTACAATCTACATCAAACACATGATTATTCAGTATATTCTACTGCAAACAAATCCATTACTCTGACTCACACACTGCAGTAATTGCATGTTACATCAATATGTTGCACACAGGTGATGCTACACATAACGCTAGATATACATAGCAAAAACATAACTCTCTGACAGCCCACATACCAGACACACATATCCATGAAGATAGATAGAAAGATAGACAGACAGACAGACATACACATTTCCAATAGATAGATGGATGGACAGACAGGTAGATAGATAGATAGATAGATAGATAGATAGATAGATAGATAGATAGATAGATAGATAGATAGATAAACGGACAGACGGACAGACAGACAGACAGACAGACAGACAGATAGATAGATAGATAGATAGATAGATAGATAGATAGATAGATAGATAGATAAACGGACAGACAGACAGACAGACAGACAGATAGATAGATAGATAGATAGATAGATAGATAGATAGATAGATAGATAGATAGATAGATAGATAAACGGGCAGACAGGCAGATAGATAGATAGATAGATAGATAGATAGATAGATAGATAGATAGATAGATAGATAGATAGATAAACGGACAAACAGACAGACAGACAGACAGACAGACAGATAGATAGATAGATAGATAGATAGATAGATAGATAGATAGATAGATAGATAGATAGATAGATGAAAGAATGATGACAGATAGATAGATAGATAGATAGATAGATAGATAGATAGATAGATAGATAGATAGATAGATAGATAGATAGATAGATAGATAGACAAACGGAGAGACAGACAGACAGCTAGAGATAGATAGATAGATAGATAGATAGATAGATAGATAGATAGATAGATAGATAGATAGATAGATGAAAGAATGATGACAGACAGATAGATAGATAGATAGATAGATAGATAGATAGATAGACAAACGGACAGACAGACAGCTAGAGATAGATAGATAGATAGATAGATAGATAGATAGATAGATAGATAGATAGATAGATAGATAGATAGATAGATAGATAGATTTTTTGCTATCTGAGCAATATTCACAATTTAGCTCCAGTGCATTGCAAACATGTTGTGTGACCAATCTCAGCTAACGCGCTCCAGTTTCAGGGACGGATCACAGTGTCGAATTTCAAGCGACGCCCAGCCTTGAAAATCAGAACCGACACTCTTTGACTCACATTCTTTGACCAGATCTGTACACGCAGGTTTAGCTGTGAACATCAATGCATATGTGTGTGTGTGTGTATCACATCATCAACGTTCCTCGTCCTGGGCTCTCTTTGAGAGGGTGGGTCTGGGCGGCAGGTCTGTGATTAGTTCAGGCCAGGGGAGCGCTGGTATTGATTGGCAGGCTGGAGACACTGGGCTGCCTTCCACGCCGCTCTAATGAGAAACCCTGACCTCCTCCAGTCAGCAAGGTCGCCAAACCCTACTGTAATTGCACTCTCTCTAATGGCGTCAGTCACGCATCCGCTCCAGCCTCGGTAATGACAATTACCATAATGCTGCTCCGCTCGCTAGGAGCCTCTCCAACACGGCGCTAGCTTCGCAGGGGAAGCGAGATCTGGAACATTGACGCGAGGGACGAGGACACTTAGGTCTCTTTATGTGTTTCAAATAGCTTGCGCATGTGTGTGTTTGTGTGTCAGAGAGATAAAGAAGAGGGTGTTGTAACCTCAGACACAAAATAGCCGCAGACCAATATGTCAATGAAGTGTGATATTTACAGATCAATCAGCATTCGGATCAATTGCTAGCATGCTAATGCAAACACCCCCCGTCACCTCAAAGTGACTCATCGCACCTTAAGAATAAATGTAAAAATACAAAAAAATTGCAAACTTTTGTCTCCGCCAGGCTACTTACTGTAACTAGATCCATTAGCAAGGTAAACCAGCTTAACTAACCAGGTAAAAGCCAACTAGACCAGAACGAATCACCCTAGAAATTCATAACGGTCCGACCTGGTGTTTTCAGTGGCAAACTGAAAAACTTGCAAAACTATCCTACATATATTTATAGGTTCTCCATGCATGCCTTTTATTTACCTTCATTGCAATCAATGATTCACTGTCTGACTCCCGTGTAACATAAACACACACCCTTACCATTGATCCATGCGGCCCACAACAACATAGCTATGAAATATAACCCAACAGTGAAAGCAGACTCTCAGGTCTGTGGTGGAGCAGAACTTTGGCCTGGACGCAGATGTGTGGAAAGGTGAGGAGAGGAGAGTAGAAACAGATGAGAGATAAGCTCTTGCAAATGTATCAGTTCTACTTACCCTTAACTCCAAACAGTACTTACACAATCCCTACCTCTCTCTCTCTCTCACACACACACACACACACACACACAAGATCACAAGGGAGGTAAGTTAGAGTTTGTGTTGTGATGCAAGGAGATTCAGGCAGCAGTCAATGCTTTCAGAGCTTTTATGGTGTGTTTGGCGAGAGAGAGAGACGGCAGAAAGGAGCGAACGGTGCACCGGACAGATTTACTGCCACGTCTCTAATTTCAGGCTGCCGACGTATTTAAGTGAGACGCTCATAAAGAAAAAACTAGTTTGTAAGAAAGAGGGCCGGACGCTAGCTAAATCAGCACGGGCACAAAGAGGCAGGCGTCTGAGAGCTATTGACCCCACATCGATCCGCAGCCTGTGCGCTGCTATTGACCAAACAGGGGAGAGACCAGGGGAGCCAGAACATACCGCACCCAACCAGAATGAAATAGAAAACAACCTCATACACACACACACACACACACACTGGAGCACAGAGTCATGCTAACCTTGTATATGTGTGCTATTTAATCTTTGCCTTTGTATGCGACGGCTTGCGTCCTTAGTCTTATTGGTTGGCGTTCGGTACCCGCTTTCTCTTTTGGCTGAATGAGAGCACTTCCTTCCTGCTATCCTCCACTGATGCAGGTGACAGGAGCCCAGAGACCTGGCAGGACACGTACATACACACACGCTTGCACACACGCAGGCCAGATGGTCCCAGACCCCAGTGACTGTCAAGGTGGGCCACGACCCAAAGCGTACAACCTCCCCGTTCCCATCTCCCCCTGCTTCTGGGTCTCTTTCTCTTCATGTCTGCTATTTTCCTCTCATCTTCCGCGCTATACCTTCTAGTCACAGGTGAGTCACGCAGTTGCCAAACTCTGTGTAAATGTCAATGGGTGTTCACGGGGCGTCCTGATATAGAAACCCCCCCAATGTCCTCTCTGTCCTCGAGACTGCTTGATTCAAATCATTCTGGAAAGAAATCAAGTTGATTTTGTGCTTCTACCTTGCTCGAACACGTTGGCGTGCTGGTCACGTGGCTCTCGGAATTTCAGCGAAAGGGTTCGTTTGTCGCCTGTGACAACAGGTGTAGAGATGCAATCCCTGGGGCAACGGAAAGGATGTCGGATTGGTAATTGGCGAGCGGGGCGTTACGTGGAACTGCGTCAGCCGTCGGCATTGGGGGGGAGAGTCCTCTGTAGATACCTGAGAGTGAGAGAGAACGGATGGGGGAACGATGCAACTAGGGAGGTGAAGGCTGTGAGCGGAAAGACGGAAAGAAACAGAGGGAGGGGTGCAGGTAGTAAGAGCAAGAGGAGTGGGGGTCATTAAACTGGAAACCAGGAACCACACGGGAGGTAGAATTTTAAATGATTCCCCCACAGCAATACCAGCCTAGCGGTAGGGCCATCTTGCTCGCCCTCTCTCTCTCTCTCTCTCTCTCGTTCTCCCGTTCTCTCGGAGATGCAATTAATTTGGATGGAGGCTGCCAAGAGCAGAGAGATAGAGCGATGAGGGGTGCGCCCTCTCGCACTCTGCCTGCCTGCGGTCTCACTCTTGCAGAATAGCACTTTTTTCCCTTCCATTACGGCTATCCGCCGTCCGTCTGTCTGCGCATGGCCTCCAATCCGACAACACTAGCCCAGCATCCCAACAGCTGTCGAGCTGCACCCGACAACCTAGCACTTATTTTGTAAAACAGCAAAAGCCTTGTTCGAGACAGGCTGCTGTTGTTTATTTGTTTGTTTTTAATTGCGCTGCTCACACTTTGCCATCCTAAGAGACCTCCTAGCCTCACATTCGGTATGAGTCATAGGTGCGTCTCGCTCCAAAGGCCATGATGGAAAGAACTGAAGGCAAGGAAGGGTGAGAAAGAAAGAAAGAGCGAGTGAGGAGGAAGAGAGAGAAGTGTCATGGTACACAAAGCACGTAGCATGTAAAAAGCTGGAGGGACTAGCGCTCAGGGCCAGAGCGTGCGTCGATACGAGGGAAATTGATCGTAATCAACAGCGCCTGCAGAGCGAGCGGCTGCCCGTCGAAACTCTTCCCCCTCTCCTCTCTTCTGCTCTACTCTATTTCTGCACCGTGCACCTACCTCTCCGCTCATCCCCTGCAAGTCCCTCCTGGAGCTTTCAAAGTCTATGTAAACAACACCGAATGCAGGAGATGGTGTGCGTGTGTGTTCAATGTATGTTTTGTTGTGTTAGTTGGTTAATCTGCGTAGGTGTTAAAGGTATCTTGTCATTAAAACGCAACATTTTAAGTAGCTAACAAAGTTGCTAACAAATTGCAACATAATTGACTATAACAGTTGACAGCTTAATTACACTTAATTCGTTAAGCATACAATCTTATATCCTTGAAAGCAGGCAATAGTGTTTTCATATTTTCATTTTCATATTTTCATTATTTCAAGTATCTATTCAAATAAATAAATTAAGAAATGTAAAATAACACACACAACACTATTTCAGCCTTCTTTGGAGAACAATGGCTGTGTCTGAAAGCTGTAAAATGCTGCCTCCACGGGCAGCATATAAAGATAGGAAGGCAACAAGGCATGTCATCCCGTCTACTCAGATAACTTCATCTGATTGCAGTATAGATGTATTCTTTGCTGCCTATGATATCCCACAATGCTGTGCGTTCAATTCCAGTGGTGCATCCCAATTTGTGTACTTATGCACTATTCTGTGATTAGTTAGTTCACACTCAAATTTCCAAAAGTGTAGAATTTGGGACATTTTTTATGCACTCAACTGTCACAGTTTTAATTATGTACCGGAGGGGAGGGCCTCCATTGCTGGATGACAAAATAACCCTAGATAATTTATACACTAGAGTACATAGTGACTAGAATAAGTGCATAGTGTATAGTGCATGATTTGGGACACAACTCATGACAGTTGAGCTAAAAAATAAAATTGCGTCTGAAAGTTGCAGTTGTTGGTCAGTTTGCATGTAAATGTATGTTTTTGAACAATTTTTCAACTTTTGCTTTCATTTCTAACAAGAAATTTGTATAGTAGTAATTAAATATTGGCTTAGTTCTCTGTATTTTGTTATAGATCATTAGACCAGCATGCTGCCTGTTCGAAATCAGTGTCGGGATGTGCCTGCAAAGTCATTGCCTGATAGGACAGCAAGACAAGCTGCCTATAAGCTTTCGGACACAGCCAATGTCACACTAGATGTTGACTCCTTCCTACTGAAGTGGCCTACAAATTGACGTCATGCCTGAACACCTCCATAGGGTAAATACTGATTTCAAGATGACTTTAACAAATTTTAAACTTAATCTAAATCTCATTGATTGGAATGTAAAAACATTCCTCTCCCTTCCTATAAATGTATCCCAGCTGCAAAAAAAAAAAAAAAAAAACTATCTAGGCTATATGTGGAGAGGAACAGACGCAGAGAGAGAGATAGAGAGAGACAGAAAGAGAGCGAAATAAAGAAAGAAGCAGCGTATTAGAAAAGGTGAAGGTCCAAGGCTTTTACGCTTCCGCTCGCTCACTCTCTCGCTCCCTCTTCCTCTTCCTCCACACACCATGGTATAATTTCTCATTTGAAGACGCTGGCATACCTGGCTGTGTGGCTGTGCTGTTAAAAGCACCGGCCCAATTATAGCATAACACCTAGCCTTACGGTTTCCATGGCTGCGCGATGTATCTGTCCCGCGGGACGCGGCGTGGAGGAACGAGCGTCTTATCAACCATCACCCTGGTAATAACACTCCCCCGAGCCTCCGCGCCTCAGCCAGGCCTTAACGAGAAGCCAGGGTGAAATCTCTCCTCCGCTTCAGCTCCAGCCATTGATTTGAGCTTAATCTGTTTCTGCGGGTGTGCTTGCGTGCGCGTGTGTGTGTTTGTGTGTACGTGTGTGTGATTGTGTGAGTGTGTGTGATTGTGTGAGTGTGCTGGGGGGGCTGATGGTGGGAGAGTGTGAGCGCGTGAGAGGTACCATTTATTTAACTGAGATTCTCAAGTTGCATTTATCCGAGATTCTGTTAATGCAAGCTCTACGCCTGAGAAAAAAAAAATATATATAAATAAATAAATGAAAAATAAAACAGACTTGGAAAGTGACAGGGAAAGAGAGATTTTTTTTTTTCTGATTTATCTGATATTGCGGTTGTCTTACTAGTGTTTCTACAAATTTAATTAGTGTGTAATATAGAGATGATTGATATTTTATTTTTATTTTTATACACCATTTTTGTCTCCTTACGTCAATAATATGCAAAAAATGGATTATAAATATATTAACAATAATAGAAATGTTTACATTCACCATAAACTATTAAATTTTGCATTTAATCATAAACTGTTTATACATTTTTAGCATGAATGGCTATTATGTACAAAATACCAAAACAATGGAAATTAGTTGGCCATCGGTTCATTAATATTAGGTAAAATACTGGTAAAAAAAAATTAATAAATAAAACTATATATATATATATATATATATATATATATATATATATATATATATATATATATATATATATATATATATAATTGCACAATTATAATTCTTTTAACGATTTTTATTTTATTTTCACTGTGCTTGACAGCTTCTGGTTGGTGTCTTTGTATGGAGAACAGCAATGTTTATTTTTCATTCAGCAAATGGAAACGATGTGGAAGGGGAAAAAATTATACAGGTTTGGAACAAGATGAAGGTGAGTAAATGATGACTGGATTTTAATTTATGGGTAAACAATCCCATTAAAAAAGCTAAAGTAGATGAATCCTCATGCAATGCACTTCGCTGCAATGACTTTATATTCCAGGTATATCATAGTATTCCCTACAGTGCAGTAGGTGGGTAGAAATGTGTCAATCTTATTTTATTGGAAGTTCATACACTAGAGTGTCATGTGCCCTTATAGGATGTACGTATATATATCTACCAGATGCACCCTAGGCAATACATGCCTCATGCATGTACTATAATAAAACAATGCCCACCTGTCATTGTTTACAAGACAGGTACCTGTCTGAGGGGACATCTGTCAGCTCGCCAGACGTGAACATATTCTGGTGCCGTGTTTCAAGGAGAAACTCGTCAATTTATGAAACTGCTTGCAGATATTGTGTGTTATGGTTTTGAGGTGTATTGTTATGTACAGTTGTGGGGTCTGTTAAGGTGGAGATCTCCACAGCGATGGTGACGTGTCTTCCTTCACTGCAGCAACTCATTGGGTTTGCTCATTCACGCCTCACCCTCAGCCACAGGCCCGGGCCCTCAGGCACTCTGCCTCCCACAGCGCTGGAGCCTCTCCTCTTCTCCCTTTTCCTCTCACTCTTCCACACCCTGAGGAGAAAAGTTGGGCAAGGTCGCTGCTGAGATCCACACCCTAATTCGATTATAGAGTAATCAGTATAAATGTTGAATAATCAAAGTGGTCAGATTCACTTTTTTGTTGGCTTCAGCTTTTTGGATAATGTTTGGATAAATAAGATTGTTTATGATAAAGAAAAGAAAAAAATCTAGTTGCTACGTGCCAAATTTTTATTGGTTGTACTCTGCAAAAAGGGAGTTTTACTCAGTATTTTTTCTTGTTTTCCAGTACAAATTTCAGTCACACTTTATTTTAAGGTCCAATTCTCACTATTAACAAACCATTAACTGCGACTTTTGCCTCAATAAACTCAGTAAACAAATAAATAAAATAATTTGCTGCTTGGTAAATTGTTAAGTTTAGGTAGCCTATTGGGTAGGATTAGGGACATAAAATATGGTCATGCAGAATATGTGCTTTATAAGTACAAATAAACAGCCAATATGTTATTAATAGGCATGCTAATAAGCAACTAGTTAATAGTGAGAATTGGTCTCTATACTATATATAAGTGTTACCCAAATATCAAAACATTCTTAAATTAAGAAACATTTACTTTAGAAGCAAAATTACATAAAACATTAACTGGTGAGAAAAAAAGCTTTTTGAGTAAACAAGAATATAAAAATCTGCCAATGGGGTTAGAAAAATAAACATAATTCAATGAAAAGACAGGTTTATTTTTCTTATATCAGTGGCAAATATTTCTTGTTTTAAATATAAAGTCATTTCATTTAGATTTTTTTTTTCTTTTCAGAAAACAAGATGAAATAGCTTATATCATTTTGCTTCTCAAGTAAATGTGTCTTGATTTATGACTATTTTAGATATTTGTACTGGGAAACAAGAAAAAACCCACTGAACAAGAAAATCACTTCTTTCAGTAAATATGATTAAAGTAATTGACAAATTATTTATTCATAATATCATTACATAAATTTAGGAATTTCCTATGAAATGTAAATTAAATACTTCTTTTTTTAAGAGCTTAATTCAGAAAATGAGCCATTTTCCTTTTATAATATCAGTTGCATGGCATGAAAATAATGAAGGAATGAATGAATGCACAAATTTTGGAAGAGGTATAATCAAGTCAATGTATTTGTGAATTGCATTTTTAATATGTTGTTAAAGAAAATATGTAAGGTTTAGTTAAGTTAATATACTTTTGTTTATTCCAAATTAAATGCAGAGATAACTAAAAGTAGGCTGATTTCCTCCTTTGGTGCCACTAGTGGTGCAGCAACTTTCATACTTGAGATAAAATCTTAGATATAGCACCTTCTGAGGTGTTAGAAAATGTTATGGACATGAAATGATCCAATTTACATTAGTGATCTTGGAATCAATTACCGATTATGCATTAGGCTTTGATATTCTGCCCGCTCTTGTTTGCTTGTATGTTGCACTGAACGTCTCCAGCAAAGCGGTCCAGCAGGGTTATTGGGCTCTGCTGGCTGTCGCTGTTGTCTTGGCTCAGGCCGTCACGAGGAAGCAAGCGTGGGGCTGGGGGAAGGGCACGCGCGTGTTGGCCGTGAGGGTGAGCAGATCAGCGCGGTTGCATGTCTGTGTGGCGGTGATAAGATTCTAGGATTCTCCCACTGTGACAGGTCTGCTCGGTAGCCTGACCTTCCACTCCACAGCAGCCTGATTAACTCTACCTCACCATCCACTAAAGAGTCCAGTACCACGATTACCCACCACAACCTCACTGATACATCAAGAACGCCCACAATGTGCCCGAAGAACCTTCCTGGTAGCCTCCAACTCTGCCGAAGCATCTACAGCTTCATGTGCAACCTGAGACTCACCTTTAGCTTCACACTCCTACATAAACACACCTGCAACATCTAACGCTAACCTACTCTACAACCCAAAAATCTTGCATAAACCAAAAGAATGGATGAAATTTAAGGCTCAGTATGGCAGCTGTAGGAAAGGAAATCTTTAAAATAATCAATTAAAATCACTAATTTTTTTTAAAAGTATTGTCTGTATTTTTGCTCTAGAACCTATCTAGAACCAGAAACCAAGATGGCCACCAAGTTAACTGGGTTAAAGTTGGCATACTAGCTTCAGTTCTTAGCCCCTGTTGGTAGATGCCATAACTAGTCTATCCTGCTGAAAAAAAGCATGTTAAACTAGCTTAAGCTGGTTTAGTCTGGTCAGATTGACCTGTTGGCTGGTTTTACACTCTTAAAAATAAAGGTTCTTTATTGGCATCAATGGTTCTGTGAAGAACCTTGAACATCCATGGAACCTTTTAAATGCAGAAAAGGTTCCTTATAGTCGAAAAAGGTTCTTTAGATTTTTAAAATCTTCTTCAAAATGGTTAGGAACTGTTTACTGAAAGGTTCTTTGGGTAACCGAAAATGGTTCTTCTATGGCATCACTGCAAAAACACCCATGTGGAACCTTTTTTTTAAGAGTGTAGAGAGGTTTTGTGCACCTTTCAAGTGGTTTGGTCTGGGAGACCAGGTTGTCAACCAGTTAAACCAGCTTAACCTGCTTAGCCAGACTGTAAAACCAGCTTAATCCAGCTAAGACCTGTAAGACTGGCTTTTTCAGCACCATTATACAAGCAAAAACATGACAGTTATTAAAACATAGCAATGCCTTTTGACTTTCTTATTTGCGAGCAGCATAGTATTCATTATATATTAAATATTTTACCAGTGACCATTTTTTGGATGGATCTTAAAATTGTAACTTGAGCTGTGGTTAAATGAGTTGTAGTAAAGACTGATCATTCAACATAGCTCAGGCTCAAAAAATAGGATTGTGTAACTGAGTACCCATGAAACATGGCGCTAGAAATGTCAAGGTCTTTAATGCATGTATACCTTGAATGCGCTGTAAGTCACTTCCAAAGCATCTGCCAAATGCATAAATGCCAACTGGCATTGAGATGAATGGGAAAGCTAACAGATGCTAACAGATAGCTTTCTCCAGATATATTAGGGCCTAAACTTGGGCCTAACCTTGTAAGAACAGTGTTGCAGGTTCAAGATTTTTCTATTTTTAATTTGATCATGTAATTTGCAAAGCTTCATGGGATTGTAGTTCTTTACCTTACTAAAGCTGTTGTATCTTTGTCTTTTTGATCGATTTTCAAATAGTTCAAGCTTCAAATAAAGGTTTGTAATGCTGTGATTCACCTCATGGTTGGTTGGCTTGGTTCATTGTTTATAGTGCTTTAACTTAGACTTTTTAGAATCAGAAAAATTTATGGAAAAAATACTTTCAGAACCAACGCCAGTGATAAAGTAAATACAAAATGTAGCATATGCATAAGTGGATTATTTACAATAAGACCACCAAAATACATCTAGAAAATATAGCTTTAACCAAAAAAATTATAACGATAAATAAATAAATACTCATGCAAGGTCACTTTTTCTGCTGCATTTAATATTTCATCTATAAGAAGGTTCATGCTAACATAAATGACTTTTAATGTGTCAGTATTTTTTGGATGCAGTGCGTATAACTGTATAACACTTTATTCCAAAAAAAGTCTGATATTTTAGACAAAAAAATGTGTCTATTCAGCACACGCAGATAGGCTATACATGGCGTTTTTTGTATCTGTAGATATATTGGCTGAAAACTATGTCCTCTCTCGGGTATATGTATATATATATATATATATATATATATATATATATATATATATTCACACTGACCAAAAGAAAAAAACATTGTTTCTTCAGCCCAAGACACACATACACACACACACATACAAACACACTGCATTCACTAACAGGCACAGCCACACTACCATCCCTCTCTTGCTCTCTTTATCTCCCCCCCCCCCATTACATACCTCTCTCTCACTCTCTCTCTCTCTTTTTCTCTCTCCCTCTGTGATGGCAGGACGGGCAGTGAGCTGTGCGGCTGGGAAGAGTCGAGGACGCCGCGGCGCACATTAATAATGCAGAGCCTCAGCTTCCTCCCAGCACTGCGGCCATGGCACTGGCCCATCGCTGTCACCAGGGGGGAGCTGGGAACATTCTCTCTCTCTTTCGAGCTCTACTTCTTTCAGTCTCTTTCACATAAACACACGCAGACATACACACTTTTACACAAACCCCACCAAACTGGGCCTCCACCCGAGACTGTGGCTCATTACAGATCCTGCTCTGATGACTGCACCACAGACCTGGGCTCATTACGGCACTGAGGACTCTATCCAGCTCTCCAGGCCTGCAGCTGTTACCTCCACCTCTCTCCTGCAGCTTGACGCTTTGCTCTTGTGTTTGCATTATCCGCATACTTTTACTTCCACCTGTCTTACTTGGTCGTAAAAATTTGGTTTTGTTAGTTCGTATTTGCGGTAGGCCAACCGTGTTTCTTGTATGCAGGGGTGTAACGACCATTGTAATTTCTGTATTTATGCAGAGTTAATCATTACTTTTCAAAGTCTCATTACTCGGTGTATCCCCTAGGCATCGCTTGACCCTATTTAGGGGGGGCTTTGGTCCGCTGTCTTTCATCTCAGACCCTCTAAAAAGCTGCAATTAACTCGCCTGCTGCAGTAGCTCGTGGAGGCTAGTTCACTCCCCTTACCAGTCGTTAAAAAGTTTGCTACGTTAAGTATTATACTTCCCTCTAGTCAGCGGTGGTCCTGATCATAGACGATATAGGGTACCAATGTGATCTCTCATCCACCTGCATAAAAATGCAAGTAATTTAAATTATTATTTTTTTCTTTTATTGTTATTTTTATTTTAGAAGGATAGTCCACCCAAAAATGAAAATTCTGTCATCATTTACACTTTATGCCATCTAAAACTTACATGGTTTCCATTTTTCTGTGGAACACAGAAGAACATATTTTGAAGAATGTTGGTAACTAAACAATTTCGGTTCCCATTGACATCCATTGTATTTTTGTCCATACAATGGAAGTCGTTCGGAAACAAAACAGTTTGGTTATCAACAATCCTCAAAAAAAAAAAAAATAAATAAATAAATAAATAAATAAATAAAATAAAAATCTAGAAGAAATATGTACAGGTTTGGAATGACATGAGGTTGAGTAAATGATGACAAAATTGTCATTTTTGGGTGGACTATCCCTTTAAGCAAGATTTAATCTCGCAAATTGTACTTCAGGAAAGAAATATTCCTCTTTTTAAATGCTTTTTAAAATAGTTCCTACACCCCGATTGCATGTTTTACTGATTAGATGATGAGTTTTTAATTTGACCATGTCCATAAAACTTAGTCAGGGTAGTGCCATATTTCATTTTTGACAGGTAAGAAAACGAGGCTGCGAGGGATTGAAGTACAGTGTGTTCATTGGTTTTCCAATTGTTCATTGGATATACCAATTGTTTAGCTGACGAAACATCTTGCTGAAAAAAAAAACTTCCAGTAAACAAAACAAAACAGTTTTGAAAGTTGTGAGTTGTTAAATTGTCGTGATCTAGGAACTTTAGGCAGTGCGACTGCACGTCTGTCCCTCACAGGAGTTGTGGCTAGAAGGGATACAGCTACAGTCAGAAGTGACACAAAATCTCACCGTGAAATAACAATAAATTAAATTTGCTACCCCAACCCTAAACCTACCCTTACAATAATGCAAATACAATAATTACTTTTGTTCAGTGTGATAAAAATGATGCAATATTGATGTGCGCATGCCCGGTAAGCCCTGGTGGCCATAGCTGTATCCCTTCTAGCCCAAACCCCTCACAGCCACGTTAAATTCAACATGGCGTCTAACCTGATTAAGGTCTATGGACATAGATAGTAATTCTGTACGTAGCAAGCATCCATCTTTGAAAGTTTATACCCACAAAAATCCACACACACAATCCATGTGAATGATGCAGCCACCCAATGTTCTCCTTTGTGTGGCAATCTTCAGCACAAAAAACTCAAAACGTGTTTGTGCTGCCAAAACAGCCTTACCTTCCCGTTTACCTTACCACTGATTAGCTTTCACAGACTGCCGGTCAGAGACATTGGCTGAGTATCAATAATTCATTGTCTTTTAATTGTGTTTTTTACCTTTAAATGTCAGACTGTACCGTACGAAGGAATGCAAAGATATTAAGATCAGTGGGCCACAGACAAAGACAGAAGCACACTCTTCTTCACTGTCATTGTTATAAGTGTGTCAGACATCAAGTAGAAGAAGATGAAGAAATCAAAGACTCTTGATAAAACATCTTTATCGCATCTCAAAATGACATATTTTGTCCCATTGCTTTTTATTTTACTGTTTGAATGGAAAAGGGAACAACCTAGAGGATTATGCGAACATTTCCATATTGTTATAATTTTTTTTTGTAAGTTTGTTGCTGTTTCTTAAAAAACATGCAAATAGACAGACGTCAGAGCTGTAAATTTTCGACACAAATACATGCATTTGTTTTTATTCACAAAACCAGCCCATAGTTCTAATCCAATACAAACATTGCTGCTTTTTTTTAAAAGATGTAGCTACCGGCAATTTCATGAAAACAAAACAAAACAAAAAAGTTCAATATTTTTCAGTGCGTTCGATAGAGCTGAGCAAGTGCTGTGGAGGGCTCCATAAAAATTCAGACCTGTACACTGAGAACATTAATGTGACGAGTTGTAATAAAACGCAACATCACGTGGAACGTGATTCGACGTGATATTACGTGAAGTGATATGATGTAATCTGACATAATATAACAAAAGGCTGCCAGTACAGTAAAACAAACTGAAATATTTAAAGTTTGGAGCGTCCAGTAGTAACAACCCTACAGAAATAATGACCATTTTTATCTTCCAATTAAGTTGTCTTCAGCGTAGGGTTTTTTTATAATGCATATTTGTTCATTCAGAAAACTGGTTTTGTAGATTTTGGAATATTTACTTTCCCTTGAAAGACAAACATTGATCAGTTTTCAAAACTATAAATTTAAATCAAACTAAAAGAAGAAACAATCATAAAATACAGTTTTTAAGTAAGAACAATGGTCCTAAATTACAATAGTGCTTGCCATTAGCCACTAATTTTAAAATATAGCTGTAAAATTTACATTCTCTACACAAGTACTGTATCTTTCCACACGTGAACAACATTAACACCAAACACAGAAATTTTGTTGATTGTCCACACTGAGTCCGCCATTTCTGTTTGTCAATAAACAGTACCATGTCTAAGCCACAGAAAAAGTCTGCTGGAAAAGGGACAAAAAGGTACCAAAATGGAAACATATAAAAGGGAATGAAAGTTGCCATAGATATTTTTATTTATGTTTAATTTTTGGTTCAAGGAATAAGTAGGTGCATCCATTACTCGTTTGATTCTTTTTGTATTGTTGTTTTATTGTTCTGTATCATGTGATGAAGTTTTTTTTTCATATTTGTCTTGTGTTTCTCTTTTTTTTTCACGTAGATTGTGTTTGTCAGCCAGTGTTGGTGCCCGAGATGATCCAAGCGAGAGTTGGCATTGCACTTGATGGCAGAGCTTTGGGTGGAGGTCAGAGGTCACAGTCCTACTGGAACCACCGGAATGCCGCGCCCGTCGGCAGCATCACCTTCTTAGAGAAAGAAAAAGAGAAATGGGGGGAGGGGACAGAAATGGGGTGCATTTAGTAGAATGTGGTTTGGATAAAAACACATACACACTTAGATTTGTTAGATCCAGATAAGCATTTTGTGGCTTTTAGTCCATGTCTGTTAGCTTTGAAGTCTTTCTCTTTCAGAGCAAAAATACTGATGACTCATCCTGTACTACACAGATTTTTGTCCAATCAAATGCTGTCTAGAACATGAATTCCCCACCTCCTAATACCACTTGCAACTGACTAGCATTTAACTAATTGGGTCTCACAAGGTGTGTCTTAAAGTGCTCACTACCTGAATAGCTACTTCATTTGATAAGGAACAAACTTTGCGCTCATTAAAAAAAATGGTCTATATTGCACAAAAGTCTGTAGTATGACTGAAATCCGTACATACTATATCCGCCATGTTGGTTTTCGTCATTGTTGTTTTACTGCCAATTAGGAATCTTCTCCTGTGGCCTCATGAGATAATACAGTGTCCAATGGATACTCACTTCAGAATCTCATCAGAAGTAGTCGCTCATTGAGTACTTTTCGTCTACTTTTTATAATACTACGAAGTCAGCATACTATTAATTTCGCATAGTGTTTTTCATCTACTATATAATATTGAAGTATGCATATTCAGATGCAAGTTGTAGGCAACCAAAGTACTTTTCGCTTTCTGTTTTATGAATATTATGAAATCTGACATACTATTTCACATTCGGTTTTTCGACTACTATATAGTATATAAGTATGCATATTTGAATACAAGTTGTAGGTCAGTAAATACTTTTCGCTTACTGTTTTATGAATACTACAAAGCCCAACATGTTACTTATTTTCCCATACTATTTTTCATGTACTATATAGTATTAAAGTATGCATGTTTAGGAACAATTTGTAGGTCACTGAGTACTATTCGCTTACTGTTTTATGAATACTACAAAGTCCAACGTACTAATTTCACATACTGTTTTTCGCTTACTATATAGTATTTAAGTATGCATATTCGGATGTAAGTTGTAGGTCGCTGAGTACTTTTACTTACTGTATTATGAATATTATAAAACCTGACATACAACTAATTTTACATACAGTTTTTCGCTTAATATATAGTAATAAAATATGCATATCTGGATGCAAGTTGAAGGTCACTGAGTACTTTTCCATTACTGTTTTATGAATACTACGAAATCCAAAATACTACTAATTTCTCATTCTGTTTTTCGGCAACTACATAGTATGGAAGTATGCATATTCAGACGCAAGTTGTAGGTCATCAAGTACTTTTTTGCATACCGTTTTATGAATACTAGGAAATCTGACATACTACTAATTTCACATACTGTTTTTCCGCTGACTATATAGTATGGAAGAATGCATAAATTTGGATGCAGGGACAGATGTGATGTGGCTAATGCTTATTAGCTAATTTTAAATCTTCTTAGGTCTTAGTATTTCCTGCTTAAACTTCCTGTTTCGATAGAAAATACATCAAAGGACAAGCATCTGACAAGCAATGAACCACCAAATGAAAAAAATTATGAGATTAAATTCTAAATTTCTTTCTTTTACAAGTAGACACCGTTTAGAAACTGTTTCCAGGCAAAAATAAAGAAAAATACAGACTTTGGTTGTTTTGCATCCTTTCGCTCTCCTCTGCGGCCGTGTGATTCATCTAATTCCTCCTTCTCCCCCTTTCCTTCCCTGTTCTGTCTTTCCTGCCCCCTCCTCCTCTCCAGCCATGGGCCATGGCCCTGGCTCCACGTGAAACCCGATACGCCACATTCATTATTTAGTCACCACGCAGTCACGCCGAGCACCCACCACACTGCTCTTGCTACGGCCTCTTTATATCTCTTTCTCTCTGTATTCTTTCAGTGCTGCACGTCTGACGGTTTGGCGTCTGCGGCGGGACTCAGGTGGGCGCTGAGTCCGGGCCAGCTGAGGAAAAGCAAGAAGCCTTGTGAGGCAACGTTGAGGTTGAAGGGGGCTGAAGCTCAGGCATTGCTGGAAAGACATAGCACCTTTCCCCCAACAGCGCAACGCTAATGCGGCACAAAATCTTAAACGTTCGCCAGCACTGGCCCGAGCCATGGGCGGCAAACACATCCCCACTCACATGATCACACGTGCACCAGCCCACACACTCAATATCATTCAAGCGTTCCTGAACGAGACAAACTGAGACGGACACGTTTTAAGCACACAGAGAAATATATGGGCCAGACTTAACAGACTAAACTAGAGTGCTCCCATGACAACAACTGGGCAGATGTTAACTCTAAACAATTTAATAGTTTAGCACTTCCTAATATCATGTTGTAAATCAAGGTTGTACGAGTATTTCAAGTATTTATTGGATGAAACAACATATTTTCATTGTCATTTTCATTGTCAGGCCATTTTTGAAGAGTATATAATTCTTATTTTCTGTCAAAGGAAAGTAAATAAAATACAACATTTTCCTTTATGGAGAAGACGATCACAGAATGCATTGAGATAAGCTCATTCATTCAATACCCAAATATATTGGTAAAAATCATTATAAAAGTACTGTTTTGCTCAGTATTTATGCGTGAAATTTGTTTATGCTTATTAAAACATCATATTGTTCGCTTAGTAATATGCCAACATGAAAAAGTTTTCAAACAGTATATATATATATATATATATATAGCATTTTCAGGATTCTTTGATGAATATGAAGTTCAAAAGAATGGCATTTATTTGAATACAAGTATTAATTAAAAAAACATACTGACCCCACTTTTAAACAGTAGTGTGTATATAAATAAATAAATAAAAAATAACAAATTAAAATTGTTATAATGACTTTATAATATAATATGACATATTTTGAAATCAAATGTCATCATTTTCCAGCAAAGTCTTTTTAATTTTTTTTTATATTAGCCATAGAGTTACATTGGAGTTATTTTTAAATAAATATACACATTTGAATATAAATAAAAAATTTTCTGACATGAATATTTTGCTAAAAAAAATCTGTTCATCATCATACAGTAACTGTGCTATTAAAATATTGTCAGAACAAGCAAAAATCTGATAATTGCTCAAAAATCCTTACTGTTGAGAACAGTGTAATTCTGTTTTGTGTTGCAGTTCATGCATATGCGTAATTTAGAGACCTAAATGAAAATTTGAGTAAATACTTATTTCAAAACAATGCAACATGCATACTGCTGACTGCATGTCAAAATCAAATGCAACACTGTGGGTGTGTCTTGCACACAAACGCCTGAGAATTCACTGGTTGTGACCTTTGGCTTGTCACAACCCACTAGAAATGACCCTAAAGCCCAAACCTCTTTCAGAAGCCTAGCCCACAGGCAACCACTATGACGCCTGACCCACAACCTTTAACCCTAAATCTGTACAAACACTGGACCCTGACAAGGGGGTGACTGCTCAGTAGCGTACGTTTCCAAGGTCAACATTCCTGCAAGGTGTCAACCAAATGATCCACCATCTTAATCTGTGTTTATTGATTTTCCTATGAATAAGCTACCACTCCAATCTGCTGAGGGTTCAGTTTCCACAGGTCAGTGATACACTGGAGCTGTATTACTGATCTATGGGGACAAGAGCAGAGTTTTACTGTTTCCGTTCAATAAGCCTGAGCTAAAAATTGTGGATTGAAGGTTAAATTAAGTAATTGTGATTTTTTTTTTTTTTTTTTTAATCTTTTATGCTCACCAAGACTGCATTTATTTGATCAAAAATACAGTAAAAACAGTAATATTGTGAGATATTATTACAATTTCGAAAACTGTTTTCTAGTTCAGTATATTTTAAAATGTGATTTATTTCTGTGTTGGCAAAGCTGAATTTTCAGCATCATTACTCCAGTCTTCAGTGTCACATAATCCTTCAGAAATCATCCTAATATGCTGATTTTCTGCTCAAAAACAAATCTTATTATTATTTGAAAACAGTTTTTGCTTCTTAATATTTTGAGGAAACCATGATACACCATCATTCAAAAGTTTTGGGTAAGTAAAAAATAAAAATACTTTTATTCAGTAAGGATGCATTAAATTGATCAGCAGTAACAGTAAAGAGTAAAGACGTTAATAATTGAGCATAGTAATTGATAATAATTGAGCACCAAATCAGCATTTTAGGATGATTTCTAAAAAGGATCAACTGGAGTAATTAATGCTGAAATTCAGCTCTGCCATCACAAAAACAAATTATAATATATATATATATATATATATATATATATATATATATATATATATATATATAAACAGTTATTTAAATCGTAATAATATTTCACAATATTACAGTTTTTACTGTATTTATCATCAAATAAATGCAGCCGTGGGAAGTAGTTTGTTTCAAAAACATGGAGAGAAAAAAATTGTGATCAATGTCATATACTGTAGAATTTACCATACTGTGATATAAATTTTTTGACCCTTTTGAACCCTGTTTCAGAAAGTGTCTTTACTGATCTGTCTGTTGCTTTCCATGTCTTTATGTGTGTGCTGTATGCAGCCCTGCAGTCATATGTACCTTCGCTTTGTGAGTGAGTGAGTGAGTGAGTGTGTGAATGTGTGTGTGTCGGGGTGTCAGATAGAGGTTCAGGGTGACAGCTTCTCTCTGTGTGCGCATACCAAGAAGAGACCGTCTCCCCCTTTCAGAGCACTGATACCACCATCATCTTAAATCAACCCTTCACTCTCTAATGCGACTGTCATGAGACACAAACACACACACACACACACGTTTACTTAGCTATCTAAATGGGGATATTGCATAGACTTCTATTGGTTTTATATACAGGTATAAATACCATATCCTAACCCTAACAGAACATATTCTGTATTTTTACAAAATAAAAAGTTACAACTGTTTTTGTTTTCCACAAAACATGGTTAAGTAGATACAGATTCAAAATTTACATTTTTATATTTACACTGTGAAACATTTCTCAGTTAAAAATTGTGCTAGTGTCAATTATATTAATAAGTTGATATATTCAAGTCAGCAATATTAGGCTATTTTATATGATTGAATCACCTTGACTACTAGGTTACACTTCTAAGGGCCAGATTTACTAAACAGGGCAAATTAGCATTAGAGCGCAATTCCATAAAAGCGCTGATGGGAGGGGAAAATTCTGCGTGTGATTTACTGACAAAGTGCACATAAAAGAACACAGACACAACCAGATCATTTCCATATGACCAGCACAATCTACCAAGAGCAGCGCAAATTACCGCCTGCTTTAAGGCATGCTTTTTTTGGGCGTTAAATAATGGCACAAATACCAGTAATTTGACGAGCACAAATGTTAGTAAATTGCATTGCGTTATTCATTTTCATACTCTCATCCCATAAATTTTGCGTCTGAAAGGGAAACTCCTACAAATGCATATTCAATAAGGTCAGGCGCAAAAATAACTGTGTCCACGCCTTTTCATCGCTAATTCTTTACCGCATGTCTTTAGTAAATCCTGACAGTACTATTTTAATGCCAAAAGACGGTTTGTGCTGGTGCAAGCTGTTAGTAAATCTGGCCCTAAACATATTAACACTTGTATGCTACAGACTTACCCTAAATTAAATTAATAAACCTTTTGTAACTTTAGAATTAACCAATCAATAATTTAAAAAAGTAGCTGGTTTAGGCTGGTCTAGCTAGAGTTGACCTGATTTAGCTGGTTGGTTATCTGATGAGCAACACCCTTCTGAAACCAAAACAGACAAGCATGACCAGATAAGACCAGTAAACCAGCTTAGTCTGGCTTAAACTAAAGCATAAGCCCCAAGAAGCCATGGTTTACAGTGAATTTATAACAGCTAAGGGGCGTTGTTAAGGGTAAAACCCCCTTAACTGTTATATTCACTGTAAACCATGGCTTCACGGGGCTTATTGCTTTTATAAAATGGTTGCATATATGTAGCAAGGTTTCACAAAATAAAATAAAGCAAATAAAATGTAATGATATTAATAAAAATATTATTCTTCCACCAAACAATGTAGCTCCTCAGAAACGGTTGTGGTTGCAACAAAGTGGTTGCCGAGCAACACACAGACGTAAATAAAGGTGTAGGTTTGTAGAGTAATTTACAACAGCTTCGAACGTGGCTCAACCAATCAGAATCAAGGACCGGAACTATCCATTTTATTATTTATTTTTTTAAAACATGACAAACGCACACTCATTTAATGCTAGAAGCTAACATTCATATGCGGAAGAAAAGTTTATGTATAATTTTATATATAAACACACTGACAGAACTTATATAATACATATTTTTAAGACACAAAATATTTAACATAAGAACGAAATGTAAATCAAAAGTTCTTCGCAATTTCCTCACAGATACTTATGCTAACAAATGCTAACATGCAAACTCATTCACGCGCATTAACACAGCTAAAATAAACGAACAAGCAGTCATGCAGCCACATGCAAGCAGAGGTCTGAGATCTTGGCATGAACGTGAACATCGGTCCGGCGAGCCTTACGCTGCTAATTCTCCCATGCTTCTATTATTTCCATTCAGACGCAGGCTTCCTAAAATAATTCCCCACATCTCCAGTCAGTGAGGTGTGAGGTGGCAAAGGCCTTGACGGTCTGCACGCTACCTCCCCCCTCACTCTCACCTCTGTTTTTATGGCTCTCTCTGAGATGCCAGCAATGCACCATGAAAGCTGCAAAACACCCAGTACTGCAAGATCACTCCCTGCCTGTACCCTACACACACACTGTTACTTTACCATACACACACCAATGCAATACACCTGTCAAACAAACTTGAATATAAGTTCAGTGCAAGTGCAGGCTTCAGTTAGCCCTGCAAAATCTGCAGTATAGGTTAGACTGCAAGAAGCTGGCTGACCAAGTTAGGCTTTCTGGTTAAACTAGTTAAAAATTCCATCCTTAAAGATAGGACTACATGTTCTAGTTAATGATGATGAGATACTTAGCAGTCTAAATCACAAAACTTTACTGATGATACTAACCAGCCTGCTAGGAGCTTGCTGACCAATTTAGTCTTGCTGATTAAGCTAGTTAAGACTCCTGAGGTGATAGATAAGACTCCAAGATTTAATTAATGGTGATGAAGTGATAAGCAGTCTAAACAGCAAAACTTGGTGAAATGGTGAAACAGCCTTCATGAAACTGGTTGGCAAGGTTAGTTTTGCTGATTGAGTTAAGAATTCCAAGCTGATAGATACAGTAGTATGAAATTTTCTAATTAATGGGGATGAGATGTTAAGAGGTCAGTATGCATGTGGCTGGTTGGCCAGGTTAGTCATGCTTGTTAATTTAATTAAGAATCCCATGCTGATAGATAGAATTCCATGTTCTAATTAATCGTGACAAGATGTTGAGAAGTCTAAACAACATGCTACTGGTTGGCCAGGTTAGTCATGCTAGTTAAGTTAGTTAAGAATCCCATTCTGACAGGTTCCATGTTGTAATTAATGGTGATGATGAGATAGCAGTCTAAACAGCAAAACTTTACTGGTCACACTAGTCATTCTGCATGAAGCTGGTAAACAAAATAGTCTTGTTGGTTAAGCTAGTTAAGAATCCCTTGCTTATGCATAGGATTCCATGTTCTAATGATCTAAGATGTTATGCGGTCTAAATAGCATAACATTAATAGTGAGCCTGGTCGGCCTACATGATGCTGATTGACTTGGTTAAGTTGGTTAAGAATTCCATGCTGATAGATATGATTTCATTATCTAATTAATGGTAATGATATGCTAAGTGATCTAATTGACAAAACATTACTAGTGAAACTGGTTGGCCTGTATGAAGCTGGTTGACCAAGTTAGTCTTGATAGTTAAGCTAGATAGGACTCCCATGGTAATAGATTGATTGTATTTTGTACATAATGTTGATGAGATGATAAGAGGTCAATACAGCAAAACCTTACTGGTCAAACTAATCAGTCTGAATGAAACGGGTGGACCAAACTAGTCTTGTTGATTAAGCTAGTTATGAATCCCTTGCATATGGATAGGATTCCATGTTCTAATTAATGGTGATTAGATGCTGTGCAGTCTAAATAACAAAATATTACTAGTGAAACTGGTTGGCCAAATTAATCTTGCTGGTTAAGCTGGTTAAGAATTCCATGCTGATGGATATGATTTCATGCTCTAATTTTTTATGATGAGATGCTCAGTGGTCTAAATGACAAAACTTTACTGGTGAAACTGGTCAGTCTGCAAGAAGCTGTTTGACCAAGTTAGTCTTGCTGGTTAAGTTAGCTGAGACTCCCATGGTAACAGATTGATTCTCTTTTGTAAGTAATGTTGATGAGATGATAAGAGGTCTAAACAGCAAATCTTTACTGGTCAAACTAATCAGTCTGCATGAAGCTGGTGGACCAAAATAGACTTGTTGGTTAAGTTAGTTAAGAATCCCATGCTTATGGATAAAATTCCATGTTCTAATTAATGGTGATGAGATGTTAAGTGGTCTAAACAGCAAAACATTACTAGTGAAACTAGTCGGCCTGCATAATGCTGGTTGACCAAGTTAGTCTTGCTGGTTAAGTTGTTAAGAATTCCATGCTGATGGATATGATTTCATGTTCTAATTAATGGTGATGAGATGCTAAGTGGTCTAATTAACAAAACTTTACTGGTGAAACCTGTTGGCCTGCATGAAGCTTGTTGACCAAGTTAGTCTTGCTAGTTAAGCCAGTTAAGACTCCCATGGTAATAGACTGATTCTTTTTTTGTAATTCATGTTGATGAGATGATAAAAGGGTCCGAACAGAAAAACCTTACAAATGAAACCAGCTGACCTAGTTAGTCTTGCCGGTTAAGTTAGTTAAGATCCACATGCTGATAGATAGCATCTCATCACCATCAATAAGATCATGAAATTCTCACTAGCTAAAATGGCAAAACTGTTCCTGTGAAAGTCAGACTGTATGATGCTGACTGATCAGGTCAATCTGCTGATCAGGTAAATCTCAGGTAAATCTGAGATGATAAAAGGTCTAAACAGCAAAACTTTACTGGTCAAACTAACCAGTCTGCATGAAGCTGGTGGACCAAAATAGCCTTATTGGTTAACCTAGTTTAGAATCCTGTGATTATGGATAGGATTCCATGCTCTAATTAATGGTGATTAAATGTCATGCAGTCTATATTGCAAAACATTACTAGTAAAACTGGTCAGCTTGCATAATGCTGGTTGACCAAGTTAGTCTTGCTGGTTAATTTGGTTTATAATTCCATGCTGATGAATATGATTTCATGTTCTAATTAATGGTGATGAGATGCTAAGTGGTCTAATTGACAAAACTTTACTAGTAAAACTGGATGGCCTGCATGAAGATGGTTGACCAAGTTAGTCTTGCTAGTTAAGCTAGTTAAGACTCCAATGTTAATAGATTGATTCGATTTTGTAATTATTGATGAGATGAAGTCTAAACAGCAAAACCTTACTGATGACGCAGGCTGACCAAGTTAGTCTTGCTGGTTAAGTTAGTTAAGACCCACATGCATCTCATATAGCATATATATCTCATATAGATAGCATCTCATCACCATGAATAATATCACAAAATTCTAACCAGTTAAAATGGCAAAACTGTACTTGTTAAAGTCGGACTGTATGATGCTGTCTGATCCGCTGATTAAGCTAGATAATAAATCTAGAGGGGACACCTGTTTACCAGCATACAAAACACAACATACTTGTATGTTGGTGATCATAAATCATGCAGTGCTGGTGTACTGGTTTCTCCACCAAGTTTCATAACTTATTTAACCAGATAGCTTCATGCAGACCAAGAACCAGACCAGAACATTTTTGCTGGGTGTGCATAAGTGTAAATGTCAACTCAATTGCCATTTTAGTATAAAGTATAAATTCTGTTAAAAACAGTACCATCAAAAGCATCACACTGACTAACTGGAATCCTGATATTCTTTTTAGTATGTTTTCAGGTGGTTATGTGTACAAAAGTGTACAAAAAATTGCAAACAATAAATAACTGAATACCCTTTTCTATTCATCTAGCAAACAAAACTAGCCAAAAGGCTCTAGTGTTGGGTAATTTTTAGCACAACATCTATTAACTAACAACTTCACTCTCAAAACAGAAATATGAATATATATTATTGTATACATATATATAATATACAGTATGATGACCTGGTCTACAAAACCTAAACAATCAGACTTTAACGTGGCATTAATCTGTAGCCAACAACACGCAACATCTATCCATTTAACTTGTATTCACAAATTCAAAAAAGAAATATGAATTGATATGTTGTGCTCTGTTTGGTTTCCACAGCGCTGTTTCAACTCCGTCTAGTAGCAATAAAACAACAGGTGCAGTGCATCTCAGATACTTAGTGCAAAACTATTCCCATCATGATAGGCACTCGAATTAACATTTATTTAAGAAACCATAAACCGGCAGCGCTTTATGTTTTAGACACATTTTAATCACAGGGGCTCCCTGAGACGCCATCAAACGTGACCTTGTTTGACTCCACACTGACTGGACAGCTGGGGGAGCAGACGTGGTGTGGAATTAGCCGACCATTTTTAATGACTGAAACGTTAGTGACACAGCATCACCCTGCCATTATTATTCTTATGGATGGTGTTTCAATGAGTCTATAATCAGCAAACAAAACAACAACCAAAAAAAAAAACAATTGATTTAAAGGTTTATTAAAGATTTGATTTAAAGATTTATTTAAGTGGAAGACATCAAATGGACAAATCTAAAATCCCTGTGAATATATAGCAGATATCAATTGAAAGGAAACATGAGTATCTTCAGACTAATTTAATAATTTGTCCCTTTTTAAACTAAAAAGAGCCTAATGCAAATTAGGCACAGGAACATCAAACATGAGGAACATGAAAAGAAAAAATATATATAATAACTGGAGACACAAATGAACAGAATGTAACTATTTTTTCTTCCAACCAGACAGTACAAGCATACACTGTCTAATTCTGATAGACAAGCAAGAGTCACAACAGATCAATTCGTGTCAAACTGTAATTAAATTGAAACTACTGATATATTTCAGGATGTACAGTATTTGACCTTTTTATAATGCTTATCTGCATCAGAATTGCTTTGGTTTGTACATTACTGGTCTTTTTTATGTTTTTGAAAGAAGTCTCTTGTGCTCACCATGAGTAGTACAATATTGTGAAGTTTAAAATAACTGTTTTCACTTTGAATATATTTTGAAATGTAGATCTAATGCAATGAAACTATAATACACTACCATTCAAAAGTTTGGGGTAAGTTAAGGTAATTTTTTTTGGTTACACTTTATTTTAAGGTGTCCTTGTTACAGTGTAATTATACATTTAAGTACTGAGTAATATTAATTAACTACATGTACTTACTATATGGTTAGGGTTAGGATTAGGGTTTGGCTTAGGGTTACTAGGATGTAATTTTGTATAATTTATTGTTATTATAATAGTAAGTACAGTACATGTAACGTGTAACAAGGACACCTTAAAATAAAGTGTTACCGTTTTTTCCTTAAAAGTGACAGTAAAGACATTTATTTATTCTTTTATTGATGCAAAAGATTTCTATTTCAAATAAATTCTATGCTTTTGAATTCTCTATTCATTAAAAAAGAATGATTTCTGAAGGATCATGTGACACTGAAGACAAGAGTAATGACAGCTGAAAATTCAGCTTTGCAATCAGAGGAATAAATTATAGTTTAACATATTTTCAAATAGAAAACAGTTATATTAAACTACTAATATTTTTGCAATATTATGATTTTTTACTGTATTTTGAATCAAACAACTGCGGCCTTACATTTGTGCATAAAAAGCTTCTTTCAAAATATTACAAAATTTTACTGATCCCAAACCTTTGAACAGTAGTGTATTTGGTGAGTGGTTAACATTATCCACTATACTATGTGAAAGAGCAAATTATTGATTAAAGAGACAAACATGAAAATCTGCAATGAGGTTCAGTAAGTTAACATTAAAAATAATGCAACTGAATATGAACTAACAATCTGAATACTTCTACAGCTTTTATTAATATAGGTTAGTGTAAATTTCTACATATACAGATGCATTTTTAACATATACAAACACTAATAACAATAAACAATAATATATTCATGAATTGACATTAAACTAGATTATTAAGTGCTGTAAAATTGTTGTAGTTCATTACCAAATGCATTAAATAATGTTAACAAACGGAACCTGATTGTAAATTATTAAAAAAAAATATTCATTTATAATAAGACCAGGAATGTGCATTAAGTAAATGGGGTTAATTCTGATTTTATGATGACTTTAAAATAAATATAATATGTGAAATTTATCCAGCACAATTCGAACACTATTCAAATTTGGGCAATTGTGCAATCCAAACAACTCGGGTTGACCTCAGCAAGAAGTTTGTAGGACCATCAGCCCCCACTGATGAGAGAGAGGAGGGGTGGGCCGTTCGTCACTGACACCTGGTGCTCCAGATGACAGCCCTGTGGCCAGATGGATTACGTCGTACATAAAAACACAAAAACACATTCACATATACGTCCACATCATGCCCACTGCTACATCCTTAAACATACCACCTCGATACGATTCTTTATCCCAACAAAAGCAGCATCTCTCAGACCGCATCGCTCTGTAAAACCAAACTAATGAATGCAGGGACCTATAAAAGCGGCCATACCGGAGGGCTTCATGTCTCTGAGGAGTGTCCTAGTAGTGTTAGGGAGGCAGGATGTGGGAAGAGTGACGTGATGCCGCAGTGGGGAGCAGATTAGAACAAACCCCATGGTGCATGTCTGGCCATATCTCCCTCCCCCGCTACTGTCAGTGCCACCTGTCACCCCAAAGCCTCATCTCCCAGCCTAACCCTCAGCAGACACCGCCACCATGTACAAAGTTCACCCAAATTAGAAGCAAGGAAGGTTATTACGCTTTCTGGCCACAAAACATTCCCTCTGTAACATTAGCGAACAAATGCAACCGAACGAATTAAGAAAGGTCACAGAGTCTCAGTATCGTTTACCTCCAGTGCAGCAGACGGTTTCTTCTTGAGCTCCTCGCACTTACGGAACTTGCAGATCTGGTGGCCCGTCTTGCGGTTCCGGCAACTGCTGCACTGCTCGCAGTTAATCCTGCGCCGGCAAGGTGGGCACATCCCACAGCGTTTCCTTTTCTTCTTCCCGGAGCTAATGGCGGAGGCCAGCTCACTTTGCACGGGGTACTCCGTCAAGCCGGCCATGTGCAGCGCGCTGTCGGCGAGGAAGACTCCGGCCGGCGTCATGATGAACAGCCCCGGGTTGAAGGGGAAGCCGCCCACGCCGTACGGGAAGTCTGTGTGACCCCCCACCGTGTCAGCCACCGACGCGCCTTCCAGGTCAACCGTCCCCACCTCGCCCCCACCCACGCCCACTCCCATTCCCCCCGGCAGCAGCATGTGCTCCATGCCCGCCCGCTTGAGCAGCGCAGCTGCCTGGGCAAAGTGCAACAGGCCGTTCTGTCCCTCCAGCACCTGCTCCAGTGTTCGGTCCAGCTTGCTCGGCACCAAGGCCGAGGCGGAAGGCTGCTGCGGCTGCTGCTGGGCGGGCTGGGGCTTGGCTGCGTGGCTCTTGGCCTGGCCGTTGTGTTTCAGTCCGTTGGTGGTCTGGGGGCACGCGGCGGTGTACTGTGAGAGGGTGCGAGACCTCTTCAGGCTCTTGCTGAGGGGCTCGCTGATGATGCCACTCCGGTTGCGGCGTTCGATGACAGGGCTGTCCTCCCCACAGCTGCGCTTGTCCTGGTCCTGGTCCGTGTCCTGGTCCTGGGCCTTGGGTGTCCGGCTGCCCTCCGGCTGTCCGCCAGACATGGTCCAGCCCCGGGGTGTGAGCGTGGGAGGGGGGGGGTGGGGTTGGGGAGGGGACGGGAGCTGGCGAGGGAGGAGCCAGGCAGAGATTGCAATCCACTCAGTACCCAGGTGAGGGTGGAGCCTCCCCTTAACGGGCAAAACGCCTGGCCAATGGCAGGCAGACCCCGATGCCCTCTGCACTAGACTTCAGCCCTCATCCACATCTTTCCGCTGGCAACCTGTAAACTAAGACACAAAGACAGAAAGAGAGAGAGAGAGATGGAAAGATGTTGAAAGCGTTCTGATGCTTAAAAGAGACCTTGACAACAAAAAAGCTGCGACTGAGAACAGTGAGCGGCGATTTAGGCCTTTCTTTCGCATGGCTCTAACATTTTATTGAGTGCTGTACCAATGCCCCTACTGTGCCTGGGAAATCAATATGTGGGTCATTGACGTATAAGGATTTTCAACAGGCCAATTTTAAAATACAAAAATAATAATATTTACTGTAGTTGTTCAAACATTAAGAATGTTGTGTACACATAAATTCATATTAAAATGTAAAATTAAGTGATTTTAGTGTTTTTTTCATCTAGATGAATTGGTCGTAGCCTTAAAAAATGTCATGTGGTGCAACGATGATTTATATTAAAATTAAATAATTTCCTTAACATGCTTAACATTTTTTAAAAATGTTCTCAGTAATTAAAGTGTTTAGAAACAAAGTATTTTCATTTAATTTGAGTTTTTGTAAATAATGATCACTTATTTTTGTTCTATAATTTCAGAGTTGCCTTCTTAAATGTAGTTAACAGACTTATTTTTCCTGCAAATTGCATAAAACTGATAAAAAATGTTTTAAAAATACCATTCACTTAAGCATACTGCAGCAGTGATTCATATTTCAACCAAAGAAATTAGATATTTTATTTTAATTTTAATACAGTTATTGTTATAATTGGTCGTACCACATGATGAGTGGTCGCTCCAAATGACAAAAAGACCTTATATCATTAAAAATCTATTTAAAGAGACGTGTGAGCATGTGGCATTAACTGCAGGCAATTCTTTAGCCCCAGTTATTTCTGTACTTTGCCCAGTATTGGCGGCTCAATTGATGGCTCATCTTTTCACGGTTGAAACAAGATACCTTCTGATGTTCATTCATGTTTATTTCGTGCTATGACTAGTAAAGATGAAGAGATGATCGGTTCATGGACAAAATTTGAACACTGAGACTTTGTTTCATACTAAAAGTAACCAGCTCTGTCTTGTCTGTCAGTGTCCTCTTTGCTCCGTGATGTATTTTTCAATGCGTGAGAACATGATATGTGGCATAAAAGTGCCATGGTTTGCCGGACATAGTAACAGTAACTAAGGGGGGGGGAGTCTTTTCGAAAGATCAATTTAGAGTAGGGGAAGGTTGCTGGCTCAGGTTCTGAGATGACAACATGAACATCTTTCTTACAGTAGAAAATGACATCTGGAGTTTGTGCTAGACTGCAGGGTCAGAATTAACATGCTGCCTATGGTGAGTGTTTATTCTACTTTGCTTGGCAGTATAATAGGTAGAACAGATTAAAATAGTTATTAATAAATAAATAATAAGTAACTAATAAATGCATAATTACCAAACTAAAATTACATGCTCTGAATTATATATATATATTTTTTTTTGCATTTTTTCTCATATTGTACAAAGATTAAACATAAGCAGTCTGAAATGAACCAAATTGCATAAAAATATATTCAAAATTATACTAAAATAAAGTATTTTATGTTTATAAACCATCAATTGAATATAAAAGCAAAATAACTGCCAATCTGGGACATATATCTATAATGGAAAACACTCTGCATTGGTCGCAACACATGATATTTGGTCGCACCACATGATATTTTCAAATTCAGTCAAAATTTACAAGCACAGAACTGGACACCTAAACAAAACAAGCTAGCGTCCCACAAAAGGTCACTATGAAATTTATAATGAAAATAAATAATTGCAGAAATAACTTGTTATTCATTGTTTTTTTGAGGTCATACCACATGATATCCAAATGTGGTAACTACATACCAGCCGCTAAAAAGATTATTTTTTCCCAAATTTGAAAGAGACTTACAAACCTGCCTGATGCTTCCATGGGTCCTTGGCAAATTGGTATATGATGCAAAGTCTTATCTTTGAATGTATTTCAACATAAAAGTCCCAAAATGGTAGTTTCTTGATGGTCGCACCACATGATATTTCATAAAATGGAAATCATCGGACAAAGTTTGTTTGTATATTATGACGGAAATATAAATACAAATGCTTTGTGATTTTATACAGTATTACAAAACACTTAGGAAATCATGCCAAATAGAAAATTTATCTGAATAAATTTAGGGTAATTTCAAAGATGTTTACAAAACAAAAGTTATGGCCGGACGGTCGCACCACATGATATTTTGACACTTTGAATAACAGAAAAATTACAAATAACTAATGTTTCTTGAAAAGTTAAAGTGAGTTCATACATGATTTTTACATGCATAAAAAAGATGCCATATATATGAAGGGGCTCTTCATATATATGGCATCTTTTCATATACATGGCATCTTTTTTATGCATGTAAACCAATTTTTAACTGAAAAAATGCAATCGGACAGAAAATTTAGGCGTCACGTCATTGCCCCATGTACATTTATCTTCAAACGCTATGTAGATGGAGTAAAGCAAAAATGAGACGGACGTGAACAGTAGCACAGCCAGACGCTGTGACAAAAAGCACCTTGAATAATAAAAAATGGCAAAAAAGTAATCCGTGAAAACATTATTTCACAATTAGTAATTTTCCGCAGCAAATTGGTTTACTTTTCAAAAAAGCACAACTTACTGCCTCTGTAAAAGATGAGACAGAGTCGCTTCACTCAAGGTAAAGCAGACAGTACAACATACTGTACAGTAAGCTTGACTGAAGGAACCAATTAACTTCTCTTTATCAAGATAGCGTATGAAAGAAAATGAATAAAATCAATTTTATTGTGAATAAATCAATGTCTCAGACAAGTGAAGTTAAATTTCAGTCAAGTTCTTCTGAATGAAGTCAATCCCTCTTAAAAGTGTGATGTCACCTGTGTAAGCATAAACCCCATCACCTGTCTGTTATTTCATTCATTTATTCACTGCAGTAACAGTGAGAGTACAGGAAGAATTCCCTTTGAAACTATGTACTACAGAGCACATAAAGTAAGTAACCTCTGAAGGGTGAAGGGAATTATTCTCCCATATGTATACTTTTGCTACATATTTCACTGCCACTTTATTTTCAATCTGAATGTTACCTTGACACCCTTGATAATCTATAATCACATATAGCTGCTGTGCTTGTTATAAAGATGGAAAGAGGTGCCAAAACAGGTGGCATTTATGATGGCATCAGCTATCTTTTGTTAAATGATTTCAACAATGAACAGCTAATGCCATTTATTACTATGTGTTAATATAGATATTTCTCTAAACAGACAATTTTATTTGTTTTCAGTTTTATTGTGTTATATACCACCACTTCTTGCTGGATTAACAAATACCCACAATTTGATAAAACAATTCACTCTCTGTATACAGTATTTAGATTTTAGTTTTAGCACCTAAGTTATATGTCAACCCTGTTACCTTCGTATTTTGTGCCTAAACTAATGAATTCATAAATCCAAAAAACTTTCAAGAAGTGAATTTCCGAGGACAGTTAATTTTTATCATTGTACTTTTGAGAGTGGGCACCAATCTTAAAATGTCAACCATGTTACCATGTTTTTAGTAGTAAACAGCTGATCTGTAGAATTATCAAAATTGAGTTTTAGAAGCACATATGTAGTTTCATGACCTTGAGTGCAAGGCTTGTAATGTCCAAAAAAAAAAACTGTCAACCCTGTTACCTCCCCAAGGGCCTAATTATATCCTAGAGTGTTTTATCCCATAATAATTCAAATGTATTAACAGTAGTTTAAAATGGCACTGTGTAATTTATTAACACTTTATCTGTTAGAAGGTTTAAATTCTCTCAGAAATGTACTTTTAAAATCACATTAGCAAACTTGAAAAGTCGCCTGTTTTGTAATATAATCCAAAGAGACCCGCTGTCAATCACACAGTGAAATATGAGACATGACAGAACGCCACTGAACGACCGGACACAGAATTTTACCTCGTGACAGAATCCAAATGCCAAAAACTCAACTCTTGTTTTTTATTGGCTGCCCCCCGTCCACAACAGAGACATCCACAAACACCCACACACACAACCCCACTGAGAAAAGCTGAGGAAATGGCCCGGGCCAGTCCTTATAAGGGAAACAAAGGGACAGGGAGGGAGAGCGGAGAGGATAGGGGGTGGTGGAGGGGATCTACGCAGTGTGTGGAAATTGGAAGGCCAGAATTAGTGGGAGGTAAAGCTTCAAAGGCAGGAGCGCAGCCCCCGCATTCTCCCCAGCTCAGGGGTCTGTGGCGCCAGCGGACCACAGCCAGCCTCTTTCTCTCTTTCGCTCGCTCGCTCTCTCTTACTCCTTCCCAAACCAGGGGCCACACTACACCAGGCTGCTTTACCTCACGCCTGCCAAACCTTCCCCACCGCACACATCTCTTGCTGGGACTATGGAAGCACCCGACCTTCACGTCCCAAAAGCGCTGAAATTACATAGCAGCGTTTTCATTCAGTATTAGCAGAAATGATTCACTTCCCATCCAAAGCTAAGGAGAAAAACCTGTCTCTAACGGACCATGCTAGCTCGCCATGGACAGCCCGTGGTTTCTCTTTTATCCTGGCTTGGAATGGCAATATGGCACATCTCAAATCCGTTCCACTCTTATGGTTGCTGCACCAAGCCAACAGTTGGCCACACACCACCACACACCAAACGTTATCCTAGCAGTGTGTCGTAGTCCATCCCCATGATGTACACTCTTATCTGTGATATTGTTTTGTTTTTGAATTCAGGTTATGATACTCTGTAATCCAAGACCAGCATACACTACCATTCAAAAGCTTTCTTATTTAAAAGAAATGTACACTTTTAATCAACAAGGATGCATTAAATTGATTAAAAGTGACAGTGAAGACATTTATAATGTTAGAAAAAATTCTATTTCAAATAAACGCTGTTCTTTTCACCTTTTTATTCATCAAAGAATCATGATAAAAAAAATGTTTTCACCAAAATATTAAGCAGCACAGCTGTTTTCCACATTGATAATAACAAGAAATGTTTCTTGAGCAGCAAATCAGCATATTAGAATGATTTCTGAAGGACACTAAAGACTGGATTAATGATGTTGAAAATTCAGCTTTGCCATTACAGAAAAATTTAAAATAAATTAAAATAGAAACAAATATTACTGGTTTTACTAAATATATGCAGCCTCAGTGAGCATATGTTATTCTTTCCAAAGCCTTAAAACATACTACCTAACTTTTGAGCAATGTTTAGTTAAAGTCAAAACACAAAATGTGTAGGAAAGAGGCAGAGTGGCCAGTCAAACGGGGTAAGAAAAAGGCAAGGGACAGGTGGCTCAATGTTAGCACTACTTGCTTAATTACTGTTCCCAAAGTAACCATTAGGGTGATGGAAATGGGCCCACAAAATGACTTAGCAAATAATCCCACTGGACATGAATGAATCGATTTGCTTCCTCCTGTTTTGAGAAGTTTTTTTTTCCGTTAGGAGTAAATTCAGTCACACAGCTTCCCAGTGAACCGGATGCTATCTGCAGTAAAATGCTACTATTGATCTCAAAGCAAATAAAATGCAAACACAGTGTGTGATGGTTACTAAGCATTGTCAGTTCTCTGTAGTTTGTTGTCTCCATCTGTTCCTGTAACATATGACCTGTGTTTGCAGAGGTCTCGTAAAAGCTGAAATAAGTGAATTTGTCTGTCGCTGCCTCCACATCGGCTCCTGTCAATCACTATAACCTCTTCAACATCAGGTCCACCTTTAAGTTAAGCTATCTTCCAGGTTCTCTGCACCTGTGTCACAGACTTCACTGAGGACTCATGTTAAATGATGTTTCCTCTGACCCTCAGATTTTATCAACCTATCCATCCACACATGTGTGACTCCCACATTCTGTCAACCACACGCACTTCACGCTCTTCCAACATTTTTGTCTAATTAAGTCACAGATTTTTCACATTAAGTCAAATTATTGTTATTGCAACACTCTCATTTCTTTCATTCCTCCTTGACAGTATTTTATTTCCGACACATATTATTGCCGTGCATTTTGCATGTGCATAAATCCATCAGAATTTACTAGCTATGCTATTTCAATGACCAGTACCAGCAATTTGTCTGTCCATACTGAACTCCAAATGGCTGCATGATGTGACACAATCTCAGAACATATTTTATGTTAATGTACAGCTGTGAAGATACATTTTGGAACAACAAATGACAAATGACAGTACGAGGCCATAGAAATAGAAATGGGGATGCACAAAAAGGAAGTTTTAGGTGATATTAATAAGGGATATTGTTTATATGTTCAAAGCCAATAAGCAATACATTGACAAGATATTATCTCAAGATCAATCTACCTATTGAAACCTAATATAAAAAAATGCTCACAATAAAAGTCCAGATTCAAACTTCACATTGAAAACTGCTTTAAATTTTAAAACCTGTGCGAGAAAGAAAATTATATATGCCTACACTGTTAGACATTTCTGTAATTTCTACAGTTATTTACTGTATATGACCCAGTATAATACTGCAAATTCCCTTTACAGTAAAGAACTGTAATAACCTTCGCATCATGGGAATTTTCTGTGACGTCAAACCCCACATACAGAGACTTACTGTATTTTTTAAAATTGCTGTATACTACTGTATTTCCCGTAACGGCCTTTTTGGCGCCATTTTATTGAGGTTGTTATATTTTCCTCATTTCTTACATTTGGATTGACACAATTTGCACAACACCGTTTCTACAACGCCGCAACAGCTTGGGACTGACTACACTGGACCATAGACTGTAACACTGGACGTGTTACATCGCTTGTAATGATTGGAAAATCTGTTTGTCCTTCATGTCAGAAACAGCGCGAGCGCTTGGAGTACATCTGTAGGCTACGTCAGAAATATACCAGGGCATCACTTTACTATCCGCATCCACTGTAGATAGTATAATAGGTTCTATATTGTCTTTTCGAGTTGCGCCGCGCCACTCGCGTCCGAGGAACACACGGTAGCAGCGGGGCAGCGCCGCGGGTTTTGCCCGGGGATGAACCCGCGAGAGTGGGAGAGCTCCGGAGAACATCTGCGCTGTGTGTCGATGCACCTTACGAGAGAATAAGACCAGCAAGCAAGGTAAAAAATATATGTACGTTTGTCTGTGTTTGTGTCATATTTTTGCACACCAGTATAACCTAGTAACATTTAACGTTACCCGTCAACATGGCGGTAACAAACTTTACTATGGTAAACTGCGCTGTCGTTACAAACGACTTTTGTCAGCTTATTGAATTAAGTTACCGGATTAAAATTATTTTTAACGAGCAACGCTTATCTTATATTAACATTAAGTTAACTAATGTGAAATTTTGTTCAGGTGTTAGTAGTTAATGTTGGCCTGTAGCCTATTGAGAAAATAAAATCGTATGTTAGCTAGGTTAAACAAGTTTTATGGTTAGCTGCCTTTCTAGTTTTAGACTTAGTTTGTTATAGTTTTTAATAGAATTTAAGATTTACTGCATTTTTTTGTATTTGTGTTTTAAAGGCAACTGCAATGAAGCATCAAGAAAGAAATGAGCATGCCAGCCAGCCACCCTGAGACTGATCATTCATGGTAAGAGAACAACTATGGTTTTGAGAGGTTTGTGTATTTTATATGGGGTTTGCCTTTTAAAAGTGTGTCATTTCTACTTCTTGTTTTTCAGAGAATACATTTCTGTCACTAACAAAGTGGATGGTGAGCAAAGGTGGTGGCCACGTTTTGGAGCAGCACATGGGTTTTGCAGATGGCTATGTATTTTTGTGAGGATAAATCAAGAGGATACAACATAATGCACTGCAAAACGTCCTAAGACAGGAGAAATGGTGAAGATGCACTGTTCCAGCATTGGAAGACTGTATTTTTAAGCGTTATACATACAAGGTTTTAAATAAAGAATTTGATATTTTGTAATTATTGTGTCTGTTTTAATTGAATGCCAGTAGTACCTATGTAGAGTAAAAATAAAATGAATTCTATATAAAAATGATAAAATCTAATGAAATCTATATTAAAATGAAAGAATTACAGTAGTATACTAATGAATTGGATTATTTTTACAGTAATTTACTGTAAAAGAGTACAGTTTGCAACTGTAAATCAAATACAGTTTGCTACTGTAAATCTTATTTACAGTAACTTATTTACAGTAACTTCTTATTTACAGTAACTTAGTAAGTTACTGTAAAAATCCTTTGAAATGTCTAACAGTGTATGTTACAGGCAGTCTCTAAATAAACATATATTTGTGATTAAATTTAGGTAGGCCAACTAGAAATAATGTTAGCGAACCCATGATCATTTGGCTAAAATTTATTATATCAGCTTTCTTACTATCAAGACCGATAAGGATAACTTTAAAAAAGTCTTTATTGGCTAAAACAGAATGACCACTGTGCATCTCTAACTGGAAGTGATCAACAAAATGCCCTGTCAAACTTCTCTAATTAGAACAAATACGAATGGATTTACATGGAAGAGATCATTTTTATCACTTGTCCTTTTATCGCATTGCGTCATTTATGATGCGCTGTAGGAATCGTTATTGGAAAGCCCATATTGATTGACCACTATTCTGAATATTGGATGGCATGTGCTCGTCTTATTGTTTGTGGTCCTAAATGGAAGCCAATTAAATTACAAAATATTCAAGATAGTCCTATTGAGTGTCTAATGTGGTTGATGAAGTCATGAAAATATTGGTCCTTTTCTTGGGGTTTGACTTTCATGTTAAAAATGAACAAACATGGTAGATGACTCAGGGTACAGCAATAGCTGATGTGGATGTGGTGAGGTTCAGGTTCGGCTGAGGGGTTGAAAACTTTTAATACACCTGATTGTGTGCCGCGTTTTAAGAGGCATATGCCATACCTCAGGCCACACACTGCATTCTCTCAGCACAATGCCTCACTCACAGCTGTAAAGATGGCAAGCCAGACCCCAACGCAATTAACCTAGGCCCATTCAAAAGCATGGTTATGAATGATTGTAATGCTTTGTATTCATTCAAATAGAGCTTGTGTAATCAGACCCTTAACCATGTAATCAGCAGCTCAGTAGAGGAAACATAATGACCCATTTATAGCTAATGTGGAATGTCAAAGCTGCGAAATACTAGAGAAAAAGGCATGAAGTCAGATGAGTCAATAAATAAAGCAACTGAAAGAATAATCAGACTGAGAACAAACTGTCTTAAGCAAGACCATCATTCACAGACAAATTCATCTCGATCTCATCTGTCATATGGTCAGAATCAATTCAGCTGATTAATCATTCATTGGTTGCGTCTGTCAGACGCTTCACACAAAATTCAGATATAAATGTAAGAAACGCTTTTTTGTTCCATCCTTAAAGTGAAAGTAATATAATAAATTGGTGTCAGAGATTGCCAAAATACATCAGTTTGATCAATTCAGCTCTCTAGTGTGTTAGCGCGCCTCTTTACTCTTCATAATCAATAATGTTTGACTGGTTAGGGGTGACAAAGGACAGACGGGGCTGTACTGTAACTGCAATCGGGAACATTACCTCATATGATCTAAAAACAGAAATGAAACCATTAAAAGTGAGGATGGAATATAAATAGCTCTTTCCTAAAGCTGTCATTAGGTTGCATAAACTACAATATACTATTTTGTTGATATTAGCCTTTAAGGATATTATTCTTTGATCAGATGGAATGAGCAATGACCTTGGGCTGACAAGCGGGGATTCGTTTTCAAATAGAGGTTGAGAGGTCAAAAAACTCACAGCTAAACAGGAAAAGGGAACACCAACCAGACAACGTGAAAAAGTGCGCAAAGTTGAGAAAAATAGACATTGTTGTGATTTTTGTTCTGCTATAATGATAGCTGCTAGGATTGATGCTAGCAAACAGTGTGCTTGTCGTGTGAAACCAGCAACTAGCTGAACACTGAAAAAGGCTACTTTTGGAAACTGTATGTGACTAGCGAATCATCAACAAATATGCGTAAAGGATATGATCAATTACAGCAGATGCTAATACTTTTGGAGCTCATACTGTTAATGTTTGACTGACTGAAGCTGTGCTAATGTTCTGATCAATCTGAACCAATCTGTCTCACAGCAATGACATGATGGCACAGAGTAACAATTTTGGGCTTCATCTCTTCCTCTCTCACTGTCTTTGCAGTCAGGGACACTAATAATATAAATATTAAGATGCCAAAAGCAAAACGTGTCTGAAATGTGAAAAATAAATCTGGTAATGTTGATTTGGTCAGCATTTATTAATTGGATAACTGCAATACCCTGGGTGTCAAAAAGTAAAAAAAGATAAAAAGTAGTGTGGCTGTGATAGCCGCTACACTCATATTCAGCAGAATCATTAATGTACTAAAGCGCAAGATAATAGCTTCATAAAGATGTGTCTGGAGAGTTTTATGACTGATATCGCTACATTAAAAGGAAGGAAGTCCAGTAATGGCTAATTACACCCAAACAGCAATTTGAGAAAATGGTTTTGGAAATATTAAACTTTGCTTCCTGTAAATCCTTAAAATCTTTAAATTATAGGCATAGTTTCTCCTCTAATTTCCATCTGCCATATTCAGCAATTATTTTTCATATGTGAAAGTTACAACGTGTCTTTACACACGTTACGTTGTTTTATGTTGGCACTGGTACAAGTTATGAAAATGATATCTCGGCTGATTAACTGGAAGATACATTCAGTATGTCTCTGCAGCAGGCTATTTAAACATTTATGTTAACTGACAAAATGTATTAATTTATGCATATTTAGGTTTGCAAGGTCTCTAATGGTAATATGTCATGTGAAGCTGTTTGCAAAGAGAGCTTATGCCACCTCCCTAGGGACAAACACGTGACTAATTGGTCCTCCCCCTACTGAATAACAACTCTAAAACAGACAATTCTGCAGTGAACAAGAGTTTTAAGTTTTTAAAGTATTCAGTTTTGTAATGTATAATTTTGTCATTCTGTGTCCTGTTTAAATGTAGTTTTTTTTCTGAGTGAAAAATAATGACAATCATTTTTACCAAGATTTATAGAAAAAAAAAAAAAAAAATGTCATTCACTGTGGCAACAGTCTGTATACCAAAACATCTTGTCAGGCATATTTAAAGAATCGTTAGATGACATTAAAAGATTTAAGGATCACAGTGCAGCCCCAAAATACTAAGTAGCTAATTGTCATTTTAATTATTAACCAGTCTTTACCACTATCCTTTATCCTTTTATCAGCAAGACTTTTTTAATAATTTAAAATATAATAAAATTTATATATATATATATATATATATATATATATATATATATATATATATATATATATATATATATAATACTATTAATTAATTAATTAATTAATTAATTATACATTTATATTATATGTGGATTGATAATTTATTTATTTATTTTATTTATTATAATTTTATTTAATTTTTTAAATAGACCTACATGTTTTCTCTCTTTTTAGGATTGCTTGGAGCAGGGTTTCTCTCACCCCAGTGGGAAACGGAAAACTTGGAGTGGAACTACAAATCTGGAGTTTGTTTGGAACTATTTTCACTAATGCAGATTATTTTGTAAAAATCAGCATCTATCTATCTATCTATCTATCTATCTATCTATCTATCTATCTATCTATCTATCTATACATACATACACACACACACACACACACACACATATATATATATATATATATATATATATATATATATGTATATAGCCTATGCTTACAGTATTTATATAGCCTATAAAATACTGTAAACCTGTAAGCATAGGCTATAATATAACCTATAGCCTATTATGTGTTTTTCTTTTTAATTTGTTATCCATTTTTTTTAAGTCATTTTAGAGTCAATTTGTCAGGAGCACTAAACTTCTAATATCTACAAAATGCCCAAGACAAATTTAAAGAAATGGATAAACCATTGCCATTGACAGCTGAAGCGTCAAAGACGAGAAAAAAAAAATCACTGTGAGGTTGCTTCGCAACGTCACGCAGGCAGATATCGAGTAATTCAGGTAATGCGGAGTCCAACGTAACATCTCCCTCAAGACACGCACACACCTATCTATCTCCCCCTGCCGCTGTCTTTCTTCCTCACACCGCTTCACACACACACACACACTCACGCATGCATGCTCTCACACGCCAGCACTACACACGCACACACTTGCGCACGAGATCCAGCGGACGTTGACAATAATTCATGTTTTCAGAGCTCGCACCGCCAGATGTGGGCTTTGCCGAGCGGCGTCCTGAGCATTTGCATAGCTCAAAGTTAAATGCGCTTGAAAACTTCTCCAACTCTTTGCGTCATAGCGAAAGTTAATGACTGGCAATCACACAAACAGTGCGTGCATGAGCGCCGCGCGCTGTCGGCCGCGGACTGCAGCAGTAAATCCCCGCGCGCTCTCCGCGGCGACATCAGCCTGATAATATCCTCTCGGCGAACAATGAAGCGCACATTTTTGGCTAATCCCTCCGCGATGAGTTCAACAAATCACCATAAATCACGAGCGACTAAACTGTAAATTTCAAATACAGTCAAAAAATAATATAAAACCCTTTTGTATGTGACAATATACCGTTATATTAACGATCACCGCGTTTTAGTAACGCACAGGTGTGCTGCTGCTGTAGACCAAAAGTTCCGCGTCTATAACATAACGCATCATCAACTACAATACCACCTGTCGTTACATGCAGGAGCAACTATCATAAACGTCATCGGCATCATAATTTTACTAGCAAATTATTCAAGAGAGTGTTAAGTTTGCACAGCCCACCGCGCCATTTAAATATGATTAGAATCTGTATATTCCGTCAATTGATTAAATGCGATAATTGCGTTCCGAAGAACCAAAGCAATATTACTTCCTGGGAAAGCGTAGCTTAATCGTGTTTCCATAAGGAAAATACGGCACAGATCTGCGGGGACGAGTCAATATCGTCCAGTCGCTAAAAATGTGCGTCGGATCTTAATTTAATTTGACATTAAAGCAGCACAAAAATACCTTTTGTCTAGACTCAATGATCTGAAACCTGGGTCTCTGCGGTGCCAGTGTACGGTCTGCAGCAGCACGACTGACAATATACGGCACAATCATTCTCCCGTTCTCCCAGCCAACAAGATCGTTAGGAAGATGACATCCCAACTTTGAGCAGACTTCAACAAAGTATGATTCCCCCCCTTTCGATGTATCTGCATATTTGCAAACACTGGCCCCTTTTTTATTCGCACCTACCAAGGCAGATCCGAGCAGAGGGGAGGGCTTCCACTGTCCGAGCGCCCCTTCTCCAAGCCTGTCGTAGAGATTGATGGCAAAAAGAAGGGAGAAAAAGCTTATTCTCCACTTCCAGAAATCATGTAGCCTTCGACCGAGCCGAGCGCGTGAGGAAGAGAATAGTGAATTATTGCTAAACGTACTTTCTGGGAAGCTGAGCGTGTGGGCTCACCAACCTTTCGATTCTCGCAATCCCACCTCTACATCCAGAAGAACATGCAAACACATTTCATAGATTTTTGGAGCTTCACGTAAAAACCGAACTGGACTTTCGGCGACGCTGAGACGCAGAAAACGCACAGATAAACAAAGACATTTCGCGTCACGCCGCGCTTCTTTTTGGCGACGTTTTAAATGTCGAAGCGGAACGCGTAGGGTGTTTCTCGATGTGCACGTTCATTGTGAAAGATTTGAGGGTTAATGTTAGGGACAGAGATTTGTGGCGGCTCGGTCTCCCTATGCACTGTGCAGCCTGTGTTTTTTTTCTCTAGGAGCAAAAGTTGATATGTCGTCATACCGCTTTAAGACTGAACTTCCCTTCAACACATTCATATTTACCATCAAACAATGTCAGAAGGATGCACGTGGTGACTGCATGACTCTGTAATCTTACTGTTTGGTTGCATTTCGAGATATTTTTGTGTTACTCGACGGAATATATCATGGGGAAATAAAGTATAAAAGTTCTAAACATGTCTGAGCTTTTTGAAACTTTGTTATGCAAAGAATATAATATTAATAAAGTATTTTGTATTCATTAATATTTAGCATCAGTGGAGCTCCGAACAAATTCCACAGCGATACTAGCAACATCTTATGGGCTGCCATTTTATTTTATGCATTATGTGATGCTCATTTTTTGGTCCAGTTCTGAGGTTATTGAAAAACCCATTAAAGATGCATTTTATTGTTTTTCACCCAATAAATAAATAAATAAATACTTTACTCTTCTACAATTGTCATGTTATTCATTTGTGAATTAAAGGGATTTTTTATGATTTTGATTTTAATTGTTGACCTTAAAGTAAAAAAAAAAAAAAACTGAACTAGTTGTCTAACTGACTGTAAATAAGAGAAAAAAAAAGCTTTAATGAAAAGACTGAAATTCTTTTGGGGAAAAAAGAAAAAAAATTCTTGTCATAAATCTGACATAATCTTTTCATATAATTTATTTTTCTAAATTTAGCATTGTTGCAATTTTGTTTTCAAATATTATTAATGGTTGAAAAGAAAACGTCATATCCATGTCAGTGTGGCATAACCAACATGCAAGTAGCCATTTTGCTGTCATGTGACAAGAAAATATATAAAACAGTGAGGACCCCTACAGAGCCCTCATAAATGTCAAGCTCATTCAGTTTTTAAACATATTAGCTACATATTTAGACCATGAAAGGCATATTTAGTCCAGATAAAATGAAGCATCTTAAGAAACCCCCTGTCTTTTTATATAATATTTTAGATATTTTAAGGATACTTTTTAATAATGTTACATTTGTACATGATAAGTTGTTTAAGGTGTACACTCAAGTGTATTTAATGTGCAAGTAAATTATTTAGTAGGCCTATCTTTTACTTGATGGTTGCACCATTTGATATTAATGAATCATTTTATTATGTATTATTAGGCTATTATTATTAGTGAGTTACTAGGAGTTATTATTTTTTTTAAAAATAGTAAACAATTTTGTAGAAAGTGGAATAACCTTTATAAGTATGAAACCAATATGTATACAAAGATTACATTTCTTAGAATTTGGCACGTTTTTAAACTAGATTTTAAATGAATATATATTATTCCTCTTTTTTATATAAACTTGGACATTCTTATTTGTTATTGACCAATAAATGTGTGAAATGCAAACATATGAATATTTTTTTTTTAAATAAAGCAAGCCTTTATAAACGTCCGTGCGCGTTAATAACGCAGAACGCACGTTATACCGCCAAGAATAGTGTGGTCTGCTCTGGTAAACAGGGGTCAGCTGTGGTCGTTCGGCTCCTGGTTTCTCTCAGTCCACTCCGCTTCTTTTGAATGTCCTGTCTGCTGGCAGGCGGCCAACCGAAGTGTGTGGAAATGACACCGCCAGGGCGGCAGAGATTTTCCTTCATTTCTCTCCTTCCCGATCGCAGACGGGCTGACATTGGCTAGAAAGTGGAGCAGCTCGTCAGGGACAATCAATGCGAATCGATCGAGCCGCGAGGGTTTGAGGCTCCGAGCTGGAAAATAACGCGCGTGCGAGCGAGAAAGAGAGAGAGAGGGAGAGAGAGAAAGAGAGAGAGAGGGAGAGAGAGAGAGAGAGAGAGAGAGAGAGAGAGAGAACGGGGAGGGGATGTGCTACCAATACTCGCCTCTCTCACACACAAATATCGCCAAATATAAACCCTCATTTCATGAAAGGCGCATCAAAGACAGTTTATTCCTGACGCAAGGATATTTTATATTCATCAACATTAAAAGGATATTGTTTTTCCCCAGCTGTCAAAGTTAGCCAAACGAAACGCCACTATGTGGTTTGGCTGCAGCTATAGGTTTATATTAGCAAGTGTGCCAACACTTCAATATAAATACAGTGGGGTCCAAAAGTCTGAGACCACTGCTGAAAATGCTTCCATTTTGGCATCTTTCTAAATTAATATTTTTTTCTGTTATAAATGATAATATTATCATATAATTTGAGAGAAAAGTTGAATTGAAAAATTGATATTTCAGAATTTTTTAATATTTGGTATACTGCTGCATTAAATTTTGTGTAAAACCTGATGATCATGTTCTCCAGCATGATTTGAGATGTTCCAAAGAGCATCTTGTGCTTCAATGGAAGAACATCTAACTGTAAATCAAACAGAAATTTGTTTATTTGCTTCAAATCTTTTAAAATACTCAAATTTGGTTTAAATTTGATTTTGGATCACAGATTTCCACATGTTGTTGCAGACTTTTAGACATTGCTGCTTTTGCAACATCCAGTGAATATCAATGGAATCCATAGATCTGGGTATTGCATTATGAAGTTCTCATGATGATTAATATAGATGTATGCTTTTATATGTCAGATTAAAGGCAAACAGTGATTTCTTGTACAATGCTATGGTATTTCAGAGCAGTGCAACTGCATGCATATTGATAAACAGCCTACAAACTGATCTACAAGACAACTTCCTGTAGTAGAGATACCCAGTGTCTTTGGGTAACATTCAAAACGTCTTGGTAGCCCATAGTAACACTCTGGTAATGCTATAGCATCTATGTGGTGATGCCATGGTAACACAACCATAAAAGCATTGGTAAATCTTTTTTGCCAAAAAAGAAAGAAAGAAAGAAAAAAGAACCCTGGTGATTCAACTGTCAACATTGGTAATGACAGAATAAGCTATATATATATATATATATATATGCATGCACACACACACACACACACACACACACACACACACAAAACAGACAAAGCAAAAGCTGTGTGATGTGCCAAAATGTCATTAACCCAATTATTAATGTTAAATGTCTCATTTAGCCTATCCAATAACCTGTTGCTCACCAAGAAGTTGTGGCATATGAATCTGTTCTCATTATTAGCTGTCAAAAATATAGAACATCAACAATACAGATTCTTCTCAGTTCAGAAAAAAAAATATCTAGCATGTACAGAGGCCAGTGTTTTCTAATCCAGGTTTGTGCTGCATTACACGGGTTGTCTAAGTTTGACAATTAGCTTTTGTTTCACTGCTGACATATTTTCGTGGTCGTGGGCTGACACGCACGGGTTTCGTCAGAGAGATAAGCGCACAATGGACGCATCCAGTCCCTCACTGACGGGCTGGCGTGAATAAATTGGACACGCATTGCTTCGTAATCCCCTGAGTGTCTCTATGGCTCTGGCAAAGTGCCTGGCCTCACCGTATCTTACATTAAGCAGACGTCAATCCGTTCGTCCTCCTTTCGCTTTTGAAAATCACTTCCATGTCGAAGTGCCTGACCGCTTTCTGTGCCTGGGCTCCGCCAACTCTCAAGTCCTCCAGAAACAGGTCCAAAAGAGGGGGAGGGGGGCAGAAAATATTATCCGGGAGTCCGGCACTGGTGTCTGCACTGGTGATGGTGACTGTTTGTTTTACCATAGAAGTGTGTAAACTACTGAATACAACTAGCACAAATTATTTTTATAGGAATTTTTGTTCCTCATGCAACCTAAATATGTAGGTGAGCAAACCGAATCCATCCAAATAAGTTTTAAACAAAACACTTATGTCATGTGATATATTTGTGATATGTGCATCTGTAAAAGCGTGAAAAATAATACTTGCTATGTTTTTACGGTATACCGTACACCATTATTTATTTATTTTTTAGTTTATATACCAGTTAAAAGTTTGTGGTTGTTAATTTTTTTAAATGTTTTTTTGTAATGGTCTCTTATGCTCACCAAGTTTGCATTTATTTAGTCAAAAATAGTAAAATGGCAATATTGTGAAATATTATTAAAATTCAAAATATCTGTTTTCTATTTGAATATATCTTAAAATGTAATTTATTGTGGTGATGCAAAGCTAAATTTTCAGCAGCCAATACTCCAGTCTTGAGTGTCACATGATCCTTCAGAAATCAATATGCTCAAGAAACGTTTCTTCTTATTATCAGTGTTGAAAACAGTTGTGGAATTTTTTTGTGGAAACCATGATACTTTGATTCTTTGATGAATAGAACGTTCAAAACAACAGTATTGAAATAAAAAATATATATATTTTGTAACATTACAATTGTATTTACTGTCACTTTTGATCAATTTGGCCCCCATGAGAAAACAAGTTATAAATTACACAGAATTATCTTTTTTGAATATCTAAAAATGCAGAAAGTTTTCTGTGATGGGTAGGTTTAGGTGTAGGGTTAGGGGATAGAAAAATACAGTTTGTACAGTATAAAAACCATTACGCCCCATAAAACATGGCAACCAATTGTGTGTGTGTGTGTGTGTGTGTGTGTGTGTGTGTGTGTGTGTGTGTGTGTGTGTGTTTGTGTGTGTGTTTATATATATTTCAGGATTCAGGAACGCTTTTGAGCAACAATTGTGAGGCAACTTCAGAAACTTCAGAGTGAATCTAGAAAATGAGTGAATTACTATCTACTAATCAGGCTGATGTAATTAAAGTAACAGAATGATAGAAACAAAAAGCTGATGAAATCATGACACCTGACAGAAAATTTGTACTTTTCTCCATTATTAGTTTAAAGTAACCCTGACTATAAGTAGATAAGGACTCAAAACTGAATTAACTCCCTCCAAAATCAGAAAGTGTTGAAACCATTCAACATTGTAGATTCATTGCATGAGACTTACCCTGAGACTTCATTCCATTCCAAGCTTGACCTCAGTGTTTCTCAAGAATTGTGAGGATAAGAAACTGACATTGGATGAAACTGATAGAGACTGACCTTGGGATCCATAACTGTCACATGTTCAAAGTGTGCAACTGCACAGGCTCTTCAAAAATGGCGCTTGTGTGGACTGGCTAAAATATATAGATTTAAATGGATATATATTCATATGGAATGGAAGATATAGATTGTACTGCATGTTAGCTTGCTTATTGTGCTCAAGAGCATTTTTTTTAAGTTCATATATCTTAATAACAAGAAACTGCTTCTAACCACAGGTTGAGAGCTGTAGTTCCAACCACGCAAGTTTGCGATTCAGTTTGCGAATGTTCATTTGAACTTTGATTTCAGGAAACACCGAACAATGCTTTTGGAAAACGCACCCCTGGTCATTTTTAAGGCAGCTAAATGCTTATTTATTACAGTATATCCTACAATCCAGAGCTTGTAGATGGTGGAAAGAACAAAAAAAGCAAATTGATTAATAAAATGTATTAATGTAAATTAATAAATTTAAAATAAATTTAATTAAAAATTTAAATAATGTAAATTATTAAATATTTTATTGTTTATGATGGAAATGCACTTGTACTGTATTTTTAAATTAGATTATTATACATGAAATCACATTGGCCGCATTCATGCAGTAGCCAAATATGGTTGTCAGTCCTGTTTTAAATTGATACAGTTCTGTTAACAGAGTTAAAGGAATAATTAATCCAAAAATTAAAATTCTGTCATTAATTATTCACCCTCATGTCATTCCAAACCCATAAGACCTTTGTTCATCTTCGGAAAACAAATTAAGATATTTTTGATGAAATTTGAAAAAGATGAGGTCTTACGGGTTTGTAACGACATGAGGGTGAGTAATTAATGACATAATTTTCATTTCATAATTTTCGTGAACTATCCCTTTAAGTTAGTTACGAGAGTGAGCAATATATTGCCCAGCTTGCAAACTTAAGAAACCCTGAAACAATTTCAATTTTCAGTATATCTGTGCTTTGTGAACGAAACCATTCTGAACACCTAGGTACCTGCTGCTACAAATGTGAGCGTCACTCTGAATAATACTGTATATGCAAACAGTTGTATGAACACTTACAGGTCAGTTTGAGAATCATATGGTTCTCAGTTTTCAGTGACTTGTGATCAGTGTGTACCCCTGTGTAATGCTAAAATAAAGTAAATGCAAGACTGAAGAGACCAATCACAATTCACCCTTCACAAATACTCGAACCCCTTAGTTACTGTTGCTACATCCGACAAGCCACGGCGCTCTCACGCCACACACGTGCTGTGTTCGGAAACGCCCCCTGGGATTGATTCGGTGCACTCAATAATGTCCACTGTGGTTTCAGACACAACTACAAATGGCTTTCCCTTCAAATAGTACCCCATTTAAGGGTATGGGGGCACTTTTGGACACAGCCATGTTTTCACACAGTGAAAATTACATCACAGAGCAAAGAGGACATTGACAACGTGCTGACAAGACAGAACAGGTTACTATTGCCTTGTCGTTGTTTTATTTTTAGAAATTCAAACAATAAATACCGTTCTGTGGCTCTTTAATGTGTCTTGACAGATCGCTGTAGCACCTCAGTTCAAGGGGCACATAAACAGGTCATATCTTCCTCTTTACTACCAGTTACTGCACAAAATAAACATAAATGAACATGAATGATCAGAAGGACTGTGGAAAGATGTCAATACACACCATTTTTCAAGTTCAAGTCCACTGATATTAATTGACTGTCTGGTTTGTTTGTCAGACAAAATGGCAGATTCAGCTTTATGACTGATTCACTGGCCTGTCAATCAAACTCCCGACGAAGGGTGAATTCCGTATACATGTCGATGTTAAATGAAGACCAATCAGAATTCAGTATGTTATGATGACATCATTTCTGTTGGTTGGATGTTCAACATTCTATCAATGTAAGTTCATTTCAAATTTTTAATCTCTTCTCGTTTTTTTTTTTTTTTTTTTTTTCTTAAAGGATTCAGTGCAAGTTAAGCTCACTCGACAGATTTTGTGGCATTTTGATTACCACAAAAATTAATTCACACTTTTCAATTTTCACTTTTTCTTTAAAAAAAGCTAAAAAAATGCTTCTACTGGAAGCACTGTTAACTTCAAAGAAGGAAAAAAAGAGTTAAAGTAGAATTTTTCCTCTGATGAACTACTTATAACTACTATATAGGAATCATTCAAATGTTAAAATATTTATAAAAATATAGAGGTTTTAAAATATATATATTTGTAAAGTATACTAAAATATTTTCTAAATATATTTTTATGTAAGTATATTTGTTGGTTAAAGTAGAATTTTTTTAATAGTACAGCCACAAGACGTAGACCTATGCAATACGCATGTTAACATGATTTTAACAAAAAAAAAACAGATTCTTTTGTTTAAAGTTATATACAATTTTATGACACCATGAAGACGCAACACTATAAACACTAAACACCTAAAAAAGACCATAAAAAGATTATTTAACCAACTTTACAGCTCAAATAATGCACCACTTATTAACAGAATAAGTAATAATAAAAGAAAAGGCAATAAAAATGCTTTTAAAAAATTACAAGCTTCATATTTCTGCTTTTAAATTCTCTAAAAATGATTTATTTACTGTATGGTCATTGTAAATTCCTCACAGAAACTCTTTTTTTTTTCTTTTTTTTTTTTTGTAAAGAAAATGAGGGACAAGTTTAATGTTTTTGATAATCAACATTATGCCATAAGTACTGTATATTGATAATAACTTGTATTGAACCCAGAATATTTTTTAACTATAAAATTTGCAGCATATTAAACACCTATGTACAAAACACATTTTGAATAGAGACAGTATGTTCAGTGGTTTAAGCTGAATTAATCGCAGAAATCTGTAGTCAGAAGAAAAGTGAAAATTGAATGTTTGAAGAATATTAATGCAGTGCTGACTTGCACGTACAATAGTTGTAAAGTGATGATCTTTGCACCAGGGCTCTGTTCTCTGAAAGCAATGAATTTCACAGAATTCTGATAGCTGATACAGCATCAATATGTAATCTGAAATTCTTGTTTGTCTCACTTAACAGAATGATTTTTCCCAGGAAATCCACTTTCCTTAATTGTATCCAAATCAATTTCAGGAATAAACATTCTGAATATACTTCTTAAAAGTAGAAATTAAAAAAACACTGCCTAATAAAATGCCTTAAAAATACTTTTAAAAGTAACCTTATGACAAGTGATAAATTTAACACCCCCTTGTCAGAATCTTAGGACCCTGAACAAATAATACGTACAAAATCTATAACACTCAACAATAAGGTCCCATTAGTTAACGTTAGTTAGAGCATTATATAACATTAATTAATAATGATGAATATGTTTGTTAAAGTATTTATTAATCCTTGTAACGTTAGTTCACAAACACAAATGTACATTGTTACTTCATTTTAGCTTATAGGTCCAATAAATAATATTAACAGATACAACTTTTGATTTTAATAATGTATTAAGAAATTTTGAAATTAACATTAACTAAGATTAGCCTACTTAAAGCATTTTTTCATTGTTGGTTCATATTAACAAATACAGTTGGTACGTTTGGTAATTGCTTTTGAAGAATGTGGGTAACCGACTTCCATAGTATGGGGGGAAATTCTATGGAAGTCAATGGGGACCAGAAACTGTTTGGTAATGTATTTTGAAGAATGTGGGTGACCAAACAGTTGCTGATAGCCACTGACTTCCATAGTATTTTTTCTCCATACTATGGAAATCAGTGGGGACCAGAAACTGTTTGGTAATGCATTTTGAAGAATGTGGATAACCAAACAGTTGCTGGTAGCCATTGACTTCCATAGTATTTTTTTTCCCCCTACATACTATGGAAGGCAATGTGGACCAGAAACTGTTTGGTAATGCCTTTTGAAGAATGTAGGTGACCAAACAGTTGCTGTTAGCCACTGACTTCCATAGTATTTTTCCCCTCCATACTATGGAAGTCAATAATGACCAGAAACTATTTGGTAATACATTTTGAAGACAGTGGGTAACCAAACAGTTGCTGGTAGCCATTGACTTCCATAGAATTTTTTTTCTCCTCCATACTATGGAAGGCAATGGGACCAGAAACTGTTTGGTAATGCATTTTGGTAAACAAACAGGTGCTGTTAGCTATTGAGTTCCACAGTATGGAAAAAAAAAAATACTATATTAGTGGAGACCAGAAACTGATTGGTCACCCACATTCTTCAAAATATCTTATGTGAATAAGAAAGAAATTCATACCGGTTTGAAACAGCTTGAGGGCGAGTAAACAATGACAAAATTTTCATTTTTGGGTGCTAGATGTTTAAAAGAAATACCAAATGTGTGTCCTAAAAGTGACGGCAAAACAGAAAATACTGAGCTGCCTGTTTGGCTGAACATTGCCTGAAAGAAAAAGAGTGCTCTGGTAGGGAGCAGCAATGCGTGACACAGGAGAGGCCGTGGTGGGCGCGCTCGCCCCGGGGCTACGGCCACACTCAGATCTTTGTTGCGTTTGCTCTGCGTGAGATGAGGCAGAGGCACTTTCCTGAAAGAGTGAGAGAGAGAGGGAGAGGGGGTATTAGTTTTACTCTGCCCACTGCTTCCCACTCCAGCTGCATACATGACTAGCTCCGCAGGAGTGCCCCAGAAGACTGCCCGAAAAAAGAAATGCCAGAGAGCGAATAGAGAAAGATGTCCGGTTTCGCAGACGCTCAGGAATGTTGCGAGCTGTGTGAGATTTCCAAACAAACACTGCAGTGCTGCTCTCTCCTCTCTGCCCCGAGGCACAGCCCAGCACTCCTTTACGTGCTCACCTCCCACCACCGCCTCAGCACAACAAGCTTCCCATCAGTCTGGATGATCTGTTCCACTAATGCGTCAATTGTTTTTTTTTTTTTTAATTGCAGTGCTGTTTAACACATCCCTTGTTTCCTCTGGACTGTATCTAGCCCCTTTCCCTCATCCAAAGTGTCAGATTATGGGACATGCAGTACTTTGACTCTCCCTCTGCGTTCAAGAGCATATGCTTGTCTGTGAAAAACCAACCCTGACAAGATGACAGCAAAAAACTTGTGCTGTCTCTCTGCCTTTGACCCAGTAGTACAAGAGCAAGAGAGAAAGAGAGACCACAAAAAGCTCCATCTGAACCCTCATGCACAGAGATCCATCTGAACACTGGCAGGCAAAAGTGAATTAGAGGAGGAGAACCTCTAGAGGCAAATGACTAGGATTGTCATCAGAGGAACAGGTGTGGCCAAATACTGATGTTTTCATAGGAGATGCTGATGAGACAGATCCGCTAGGGTACGATGTAAAAATGTTTGGCTCTCGGGGATCCTAAACACGAAACATCAGCCCAACTGCACGTGTTAAGAGTGTCAACCACGCAAATGACTATGAAACAAAGAACAGATGCATAATGATGTTGCAAAGAAGGAATCTAGCGTTCTCAAGCCGTTTAAAGATGAGAAAAACCCACAATGAAAGGTCACCATCTGGTGGTCGTCTGGCTCCATTGCGGACTTAACAGAAGTTAAAGTGTTTATGTTACTTCAATATATTCCAGTTTAATATGCAGAGACAACTAGAAATAAGCAATTCATTGAGATGTACTGACAGAAAATGTTTGCTTGTGAATGAGTCATAAATCTAGAAGTGAATCTAAAAGAACTGATTTGATTATTGTGTAGTAACAAAAGTAAGTTGCATAATAGATGCTTATCAGTGTTGCTTAGTGCAACTTACAGAAATATTTTGTCATCATTTACTGACCCTCTTGTTTCAAAGCCATATTACTTTCTTCTGAAGCTCTAGAAAAAAGAAAGAAGAAAAGAAACAAACAAGCAAACAAAGAAAAAAAAGAAAAATCATGAAAGTAATCCATACAATTTATGCACTGTAAGTCTTCTGATATCACATAATAGCTAATTAATAACCTGAAAATTATATTTTACATATATTATACACTACCATTTTCAATAAATCAATACTACCATTTTCAGAAAACAATACTTTTATCCAGCAAGGGTGCAATAAATTGATTAAAAACGTGACAGTAAAGACTTTTACAATGTTACAAAACATAGCTGTTTTAAATAAATGCTTAGAATCATCAAATAATCATAACAAAAAAATGTATCATGGTTTCCACATAAAATATTAAGCAGTACAACTGTTTTTGACATTTATATTATTTAATGTTTCTTGAGCAGCAAATCGCCATATTAAAATGATTTCTGAAGGATCGTGTGACAATGGTTGCTGAAAATTCTGCTTTGCCATAATAAATTACAATATAATAATATTAAACTAGAAAACAGTTATTTAAAATTGTAATAGCATGTCACAGTATAAATGCAGAATTCTTGAGCATAATATAAATGCAGTATTCTTGAGCATAAGAGACTTCTTTTGAAAATTAATTAATAAATCTAAAACAAACCCCAAACTTTTTCAATGGTAGTGTATATTGCAAGTGCATTCTTGCATGTGTATTCAAACTTGGTCAGTGACACCAAATGCCATTTTTACTGGCTTGTCTCACAACCATCAGGATGCAGGTTTGAATTAATATGATGCTGAGAATCAGAATTAAATTTTTGGATTAACTCTTCATTTAATAAAAGCTAGTGACAGCTGTTTGGTATTTCTGCTGCTTTCAGTATTTGGTAGATATGATGTAGCACATAATGAAAAAGACTAATTTCTAATCGCTGTTTTAATCTGTACTTGCAAACAGCAATACAGTGTACAAATCAACTTGAATGAGGTAACAGTAAATATTACTGCACACTGCTGAATGTGCTGAAACACTGATTACGTGCTTGCATAACTTTAGCCTGCCCTGGCCTCTATGGGACAAATAAGGTATTGCAAAATTCTAGAAATGCGTATATAAATGCAAAAACAGTTCAACCCACTGAACCAATGGGAGTTCCCTGCAGCTGTGTTTTTCACCAGCAAGAAAAAGCCGCATTAATGTCTTTCCGCAATGTCAGTTCAAAGCTGACTGCCTGTTGCACCTCATTGGTTCAGCTTTCGGTTAGTGTCGCCCTGGGACATGTAGACTTTAAAACAATGAATGTGAAAAAAGTAGATAAGGTAACTATATATCTTTAAACACTGCAATATAAAATAAAGCTACTGGCGTTTGACTGTTAGATTAGATGCACCCAAGAAGTTGTCCATTTGAGAATATGGGTTTCTTCAAATTAACTGAGCGATGATAAAACATGAATATTATATTCAACATAACAGGATACATAGAACTAAACTGATTCTCACATTCTCACATCACCATCAGCCTTAGTTGTTCAACTGTTGACTTTTTATGCCAATCTTGTCTAATACCCAGTTATCACAGTTTTATGTGAAGTACCAGTAACTGTAATAAATGGTATTATTGTATAAACAACAGCTCAAATCAAGCTGGTTTGCTGTTCTTAACTGGTCTGTTGGCTGGTTTTAAAGGGATCTTGGGCACTTTTTGGCTGGTCAGGCTGTAAGACCCTCTTAAGTTAAGGCTTATTTATTTATTTATTTATTTATTTATCAGCAGAGAACATTGTTTTGAAAGATAACATTGAAATATCATATTTACTACAAAAAAATTCTGCAAAATCATTGTGATTTTCCTTATAATATTTGTCTGCAATGTTGGGTAAGTAAAAATAATAAATAATTTCTAGCTAGTTTCTAGCTAATTTCTAGCACATCTTCATCAGTGTAATTTACTAATTACTCTCTCTTAAAAGTAATGCATTACTTCTTACTAATTGCTTGCTAATTCCCATATCAACCTCGACAGTTACAATACGAGGATCGACATGAAACTGCTTTTAATTCATTTAAATTCATTTTCAGATTAATTTCAAATTAATTCTGCTTTCAATTCCTGTAAATAAATAATATAAAATTGTATAATGTAAATAAAAAATGTATAACATATAAAATTATTCTTGAATTTACCAAAGTATTTAAAGGGAGAAGGTTGCATTAAAAACATACATTTTAACATTAGACGTTACATTTAAGTCAAGCTTTGTTTTATAGTTGTTCTATAGTCAATACAGTATTTAATGCAATTACATCAGAAGTAACTAATTAAATTACAGAAAATTAAGAGTAGTCCCTTACTTTATTTTTCAAGGTAAAATTAAACTATATTAATTAATTTGTAAAGCACACTGTATGCTTATATACATACTTATACATACATACAGGCTTACACCAAATGATCACAGATTTAGTAATGACATACAAGGAAAATTTTGAAATAAATGATTGTCATTGTATTTTTTTTATGTTTAAAGACTTATTTAAATTTGCTATAGCCTTTGTAACTACTAATGTGTTTTTAATGACAGATTAGGCTAATTCCAAATTCTCAGTTTTTACTGAAGTGTCATTATTGTGATCATCATAAATATTCATAACTCCCGTTTAAAAGGCATTATTTAGACACAAAATTTAGCGTTCCCCTTAAAAACTGGTAGGGCGACGATGCCACATGCGGGACGCAGTCTTCAAGACCTGAGTGGCATTTCAACTTGATTATCAGTCGTGTCGATGAGCGAGCGGTACTCGGGAAAGCCCTTCACCTCCACCTGATGGCAGCATTACGCAGCCCCTTCACACGGGTGCGTGGGAGTTCCCCGCTTCGCTCTGTCGGGGTGGTGCAACGCGCTGAAAGGATCTCCCGAGCGCGCACTCTCTCTCCTTTCTCTCCACCGCCCCCACCCCTTCAGCTCCATCCTCCCCCTCACGACAGTCTCAGTCTCAGCAGCAGAAGCAGCAGCAGCAGCATCGTCCTCCTCCTCTCTGTCTAGGCAGCAGCAGCAGCAGCATCAGCAGCATCATCCGGCGGTGAGACACGGAGGAGACGCATCCGAGTGATGCCACTGCACCAACCGCATCTCGCCACCGCGAAAACACGCCGAGAATAAAGCGCTTCTTCTGCGAGGAGGGAGAAACACATTCGCCTGGAGACATCCACTGCCCATGAAGATGTCTAACGCTGACATGGTCTTGAACTCCCCCGATAGGGTTGTGAAATGTAAGTCTACATTTCCAGCCTCTCTTCTACCTGCGTCTTTATTTTGTGGCCAGTGCCAAATAGGGATGTCGCGCCGTTATTTACGCGCTAACTGTTCAAATATTGCCACAGCTAATTGCATTTATTAATGTGTTGAGTTCATGTTTTGGAGATAGGAGATCGTTGCGATGATTTTCTCTGCTATGGATTGATGGTAATTGAGTCACGGGCAAGCAGAGGGAGATGTGTTAAATAAGGCAGATCCAGTGGAGGCGGTGATGCAGCAGGATTTAGGTGGCATCACGCAGCCCTTCCTGTATTCTTTAGAGACAATCAAGCAATAAGGTTTTCAGTTCATATTTAGCTGTTTGCTTTCTCGAGGGAAGCCTCCAGTCTGGAGGTAAATCATTCGAGCTGGAAACTGTCACGCCGCCGTTGCGTCTGATTGATTTTCGCACATTTACTGGTCACGTAGCGCACATTAATATTCGCATGTATTAATAGGAACATAAAAGCATAGATCACGGAGACTGAATGTAAGCGTCTCGGTCTTATATAGAAACTAGAGTTTTAGGTTAATTAAATCTGCATTAGGTCATTTTTTTTGCTAAAAAAAAAATGTTTAACATGAATGGCACTTCCATAGTATTGAAATAAAACATACACACTCATGAGATGTCAATAGTCACAGCAGCAAAAAAAAAAAAAAAAATAATAATAATAAAATAAATAAAAACCTTTTATTCTACATAGAGCGGGTCGCACTTTCTTGGGCGCTACCATGTTTGGATCACGTGACCAGCCGTTTGATACGATTGATCGTGTTACTAATAAAATAATAATTTTACCAGGATGCTTTACAATGCACATTCTAACAACAACTGACACAACATAAAAACAGCCATTGTGTGGCTCAACAGGTGTGTGACCCACCAGGTGAATAATAAAAAAAAACAAAAAAACACAAAATGGGAACTATAGAGAAACATGGAAAAACAGAACAAAACAAAACATGCACAAACAGATTCGGTGGTGTCTGCAGTTAGTGAGCAGATTTAATGCATCCAGGCCAATAGGTGTCAGTATAGTCTAAAACCACTAGTATTAATTTGGATGAATAGTAGCAGATAAATGTAAACAACAATTTACTTTGTGTATCTTTAAACTATTTCTGTCCTTGGAGGTAAAAAACAGAAAATAAATTCAGTATTTAATTAGATGTGTAATTTCTATCTATTGGATTTCATTGATATGCATTCTTACTCTCTGATGACAGCTAATGGGTCACATTTGCACTTCTCCCTTCTCTTCTCGGGTCTGATACACTGTGAAGAGTATATTATATAATTTGTGACACTAATAGATATATTCTTGTAGATATGTGTTTGAATTGCAGACTCTGTAGGCATTCAGCCTCCTCAAAACAGTAAACCCCAATGTTAATCTTTTTCTTGTTTTTTTTTTTTTTTACACAAATTAACACTTCAGCCTAGCTGATTGATTTGAATTGCAAAAATCTGTGGGCTTGTGAACTTCTGAAACAATTTCCAGGATATCTCAATTTGCATGCTAATGTGGCCGCATTTAAATGTGTTTTCTACTGTGTTGATTCGATAAATATTAGCATTTAAAACACTCTTTGTGTCAAAGACATAGTTCGCCCAAAAATGAAAATTCTGTCATCATTGACTGTTTAAATCCCATATGATTATCACAAAAAGCAGATGTTAGACTGATTTACGGAATGAATGTTGTGCATAATCGCACCTGAGGATCATTTCAGTCATGTTGTTCAGTCCTGATTTGTTGACACGGACATTTTTGGGCAGAACATTTGATTTGTATCTGCCTTTGAATGCTGAATCTTATGACAAGGCCCATTATAACTCAGGCTTTGATATAAGTCATCTGACCTCTCTAAAAGTTAAGGTTGCATTAGTCATTGCCACACGTAATGAGTCACAGTAGTGACCCCCCTCCAACGCACCTCATAGAGGTACTTTAGATCTGGCAGTTTTAGCCGTAATGCCATTCTCTGAACTACCTCTGTCTCCTCTCCCCCCTCATGTATAATTGAGGGCTTTTATCATCAACAAAATGCATCAATAAATAACCACATCTAAAATCCCAGTGATGAGGTTAGCTAAGCATTCATATTTAGCAGTGTGCAGCGCCAAATGCAGGAGACAAACAAAGAATTTGTTTCTGCATAGAATCCCCACAGCAGCAAAGCAGGATTTCATAAAACACTGCATGGTGTGTCATTTGCAGAGTCTCATTTACTAAGTGCAACTAGAGTTAGGCCTTTCATTCCTGCACTGGCGTAATGGATTTTATGGCGCTTTCCATTTCGTGTTTTGATATGCTGGTTTATCGCCTCGTCTCATGGGAGCTGTACTGAGCATCACTCTTTGTATGCGAAATCATTATATTGTAGCCACACTGTTAACATTCTCATACTCGTTTCCAGCTTGCGTATGAATCTGTCTTAATGATCCTGATATGAAGGCAGAAAACCATTCATTGATTTATAAAGGTGAAATGAACAGACTAGGGATGTTATTATGTCAGTCTTATAGCAGAAGCTTAATGTTGTGGCTATTCTGTGGTTGTATTAATTCTGTTAAATTATTATTGTTATCATTATTGTGTAATTATTAATAATATTTTTGGTATAATGTTTATATATAAACGTATAACATAATATATTAACATAAGAAATTAATATAATAAATTGTCAATTTTTATATATTATAAAAATTTATAAGGACTGCATTTTTTACATACAGTAATTGCTTTATAATAATAACATAGTTCTGTTAATATCGCCTAATTAATAATTGCAGTGCAGTCCATTATGAGTCTTACATTTTTCTTAAAACTGAACGACAATATTGCTTTACCAAAACTAAACTAAAAAGTAAAATTAAGTCTGCAATATTATTATATTTTTATTATTTTATATTTTTATATAATGTTTAAGTTTCCAGCAGCATTAAAATAGCAACAGCTGACCAATGTGCTTTACAACATCAGATAAAAATAAATAAAAAGTAAAAGGAAATCAAAAAAAGAAATTCACAACTAAAAGCAAAGCCAATTATATCAACATTGAAATGATGTAACAAAATGTAGCAAAAAAAAAAGAAAAAAGGTAAAATCAAAATTACCAGCAAGAGTCAAATACAATGTTTGATCATATATTTTTATATAATATAATACATGTATTTAATGAATAATATTAAATGATATCTACAAAAACAATTAATTAAGAATATATAAAAACAATAACAATATGAGGAGTATATCTTTTACATGTGTGGATCTGCCATCCAGGATGTTGATGTGCTTGTGTTTCATGCATAAATATGAGATTTTAACATATTATATACGTTAAAATGTCAAGAATTTGTCCACCTTAGGGGACTCGGGTCAAAATTTTGATAATGCTCTAAACAAACCCAGACACCTCTAAAGCAAACTAAACTGAATGCAGTTCACTTGTAATGTATATTGATCACACAAGGCATATTTTTCTGCACTTTTTTATTGTTGGTCTATAAAGAAAATGTATCAAAAGGGGACACAACAGTTGCGATATTAACGTATTCACCAGTATTTCAAAATACTGTGGTACAGTGATACTATCGTAGCATAGTTACACAGCTTAACACAACTGACTGAACATTAGGTCTCTATTTGAACGTTGACTGAGAGTTAGTCAACTGAGCACATTTTGAACAAATTAATACATATAAACTGGCAGAGATACTAAAGATTGACATACATAGGTGTTTCTGGGGAGGATGTGATAGGTAAAGTGAACGTTTAGTGCAGTTACTAGACAGTGCTCTTCAAAAATACAACTTGTCAATCAGTGCCTGGTTTTAAAGCCCAGAGGAGGAAGGTCAAGTGTTACTTCAGCCTCTGAATTCTGATGTGTAGATGCCACTAGCCCACTCACTGCTCTGGGATGCCTTCATGCCAGGCTTGGAACGGCCTACTTTACTGAGCCCAATTCTAGGACATTAACTGTGTTAGTTCTGATGGGGCTTGGCGAGCCACATGGGGCTCAAGAGTTATTGTCAGGATATAAACGGGACACTCAGGAAGGTGAGTCGCCTAGCAGTGATGGTTCTCTGGGTCATGTTCTCATTAGGACATATGAAGATTACTACAGTGTTGTTGCAATGCTGTTGACCTGACATTGTCATACTTACAAACTTGTAAGGAATGTTGCCAAGTATGATGTGCTGTTGTTTACTTGTCACTGTGTGGCAAAGTGCCTAATATTCTAACTAAAAGAACAAATTAGATTATTTAATTTTCCAAAAAAAAAAAAAAAGTTGGTGGTGTTTGAAAGAAACTCGTTGAAGATTCGCAATAAATCAGTACCATATCAATTATTGGCCGATATTATAGATTTTGAATTAATCTGTATTGATCAATATTGGATATTTAATTGTGCATACATTTCCCCCTTTTAAATTTAGACAACTTTTGCCATCACTTAAAGCTAATCTTTAAAACACTAATAATTTACTAAATGTACCAAATCTCGAAATACCAGACTGTCCTCCTCCAAAAAAACGACCCTCTAGGTCGTTTGTGCATGCACCTTATTACGACCTATATTTACATTTTTAAGCTAAGCGCCCTCTAGCAGGCGTAAAAATAATGACAGTATCATGTTGCGTCTGTCGTCATGAAATGACGTATGACTGTTATTACCAATCAAAATGCGTGTTCATTTAAATGCAATGTGTTGATTTTTAAACGGTCCAACCCGATCTCACGGGTCACGGCAATTCATACATATTTTACTAGGTGGCTAAATTGTACGAATTCGTACAAATGACCACACCTAACCCCGCCCCTAAACCTACCCTCACAGAAATCGTACAAAATCATGATTTATAGTGCATATACAGTTTATGAGCATGTGCATTCCCTGGGACCGAACCCATGATCGAATGATCACATGATTGCATATCGTCGTATAACGCAATGCTCTACCAACTTGAGCTACACAAAATCTAAACTATGGAGAAAAAAGAAAAAAAGGGTACAATGCAAAGGCCATATTTCAAGGAAGTGACAGATGACCAATATGGGCATATTGATTGGAGAACATGCTGCGAAATACTGTAAATCTTTTTTTTTATTTGTGACGTATATTAAAATGGGTATCGCTTTACAACTTCCTTGGTTAACCTTAGTTAACTATATTATTTAATATGAACTAACAATGAAAGAATAACAGTGAAAACATGGGTAACACTTTATTTTAAGGTGTCCTTGTTACAAGTGTTAAATGTACTTACTATTATAATAACAATAAATTATGCATAATTACATGCAAGTAACCCTAAACCAAACCCTAACCATATAGTAAGTACATAATTAATATTACTCAGTACTTAAATGTATAATTACACTGTAACAAGGACACCTTAAAATAAAATGTAACCAAAACATTTCCTGAAGCATTAATTAATCATAGTGTTATCTTAAAAAGTGATGCTTTAATTTGTAGCATTTAAAATTACTGATTTTAGTTTTTATTACATTGTTTTTATTTATTTCGACAAAATAGTATTGATTTATAATATCGGTCTTGTATTGGTTATCGGTCACAATATGAAAATATTTATCATCTAATAGGTATTGGCCACAATTTTAATAATCTTTGCTATCATGCTTAGGTGTTGTGGGTAGTTACCATTGCATTGCAGTTGCTAAGATGTTCTTAGATTGGTTTTTAGAGTATTTGCTATGCAGTTGCTATGGTGTTTTGTGGTCGGTTGCATAAACTGCTTCGACTAGTCTTACCAGTTGATCTAATTTTTCTTTAATACTGGCCTTATTTAGTCAGTTACATAAAAACGTGGATAATTTGATTCTGAAAGTAAGACTGATTACCCCTCGGCTAACTGCTGGTTGGTTAGGCAGTTCTAACATAGTGGCTATGTTAATGAAAATCATAAATCTTGTTACTTAGAAGCATTAAATCACTCCTCTCATCAATAAACCATGTGACTTGAGTTACCACTCAATATTTAGTGTCAATGTTTCCTAATCTTAATGGTATGACCAATAGTAATAGAATAATTTTACCTTTTTAGTAAAAAAAAAAATAAAAAAAAAAAACTGGTTGTGTTTATTAAATCCACCGAAACAAATGGTTTCAAACTAATGTTCTGTCATTTAAGCTTTGCTTTCTTTATCGGTTGTTAAAAAAAAGCTCAGCGTGAGCTTTCTCTGGCCATGCTGTTGCAGTTTCCCATATTCATCATGTACATTTTTAATGAGTTAATAAGCCTGTGTTTTCCCTTTGAATTAGTTTGATCCCTTGAGCTATTCATTGAGTGATCATCCAGAACTGTTGTTCGAGCAAAAGCTCAAAGCAAAATATGAGCATAATCTGTTTGGTAGATGAAGGAGTCCAGTGGTAGGGGGCAGGTTTGTGAGGGTAGATGGTAAGGTGGAGTAATTACTGACGGGATTGAGAAGGAGCGAGATGGATGCTGGGGATCTGCTTGCCTGATATGTACATGCAGACTTTAGATAGTAGTGTGGGTGAATTATTTAAGCATTGGTTTGCAGCACTGTTTCAGTTCACATGGCTCTCTTACATAACAACACTTCCCCGAGGTCTGCTGATGAGATGGAGAAGAGGAGGGAGATGAGGGAATGAAGAAGAAAAGATGAAAGAGAGGATGAACAATCTTAAGGCCTATTCGCACCAGTGTGAATATTCACTGCAAATATTCAGTCAGAGGACAACGTTGCGTAGAAACACTAGGTTTCTATGGACCTGTGAATATCCTGGTGTGAATATTCATCTGCTGACAAATGTAATGTTTTTTTTTTTTTTAGTTTGTTTGTTTGTTTTTTGCAGAGAGATCTTTGTCTTCGATTGGCCAATAAGACATTAACTTTTGATCAAGTTTCCCAAGTCGCTGCTGCATAGTCTGTTATATATGGTTATGAACTATATAATGGGTATATGGTTATGCTGTTGTCTTTGTACACTACTAGAAAAAAAACATGTTTGAAATATTTTTTTTAAAAAATACAGACTTTGAAAATAAGTCATATAATAATATAATTTAAATAATAGGAAATGTAATTTATAAATAATAATAAAAAGTACTTATATATGTAATATGTGTATTTTTTTATTTTTATAAATTACATTTGCTAACTATATTTTTATATAATTAATTTTAAAGTACACAAGTACATTGGTTATGCTGTTGTCTTTGCCCACTACCAGAAAAAAACTATTTTGAATTTTTTTTTTTTTAAATACAGACTTCGAAAATAAGTCAATAAAATATAATTTAAATAATAGCAAAAGTAATATATAAATAATAATAAAATGTACTTATATATGTAATATGTGTATTTTTTATTTTTAGAAATTACATTTGCTAACTAAATTTTTATATTATTTATTTTAAAAGTGCACAAGCACATTGGTTATGCTTATTGGTTGTCTTTGTCCACTACCAGAAAAAAAAAATCATATTTAAAATATTTTTAATACAGATTTTGAAAATAAATCAAATAAAAAATATATTTAACGAAAGTAATTTATAAATAATAAAAAAACTTACATATATTATACATTTAATACATGTTACACTTAAATAAATTATGAATTTCTGAAAATTTGGCAAGTAATTTATAAATAATAAAAAATGTGCTTATGCACATGTGTGTGTGTGCGTATGTATGTGTATATATATATATATATATATATATATATATATATATATGTATATGTATGTATGTATGTGTATGTATGTATGTGTGTATAGTGTATATATATATATATATATATATATATATATATATATATATATATATAAAATACGTTAAACATTTAATACATTATAAATAATTTATACATTTATTAAAATTAGGCAAATGCGCTAGACTTATCTAGTTAAGTAAAATTAATAATTAAATTAAACTCCGTATTGACATCCTTATGCTGACAGATGTGTGCGTCATCTGTTGTACTGTTCAGCACCACCTATTCCATCAGAAAGTATTTATCACTTAATTCTAACAAAAAAATATATATATATTTGTTTTAATGTTTGTATATACCTTTTGACTGCAAATGTTTGCCTTTTCATTTTATGTTGGGTGTGAATAGGTATTTATCCAGGGGAAACAGAAAAAGGGAACGATGAATGTGTGTGAGTGAGAAGGCTGGAGAGGTGCAAGACATAAAGACGTTTCCATGGAGAAAGGTGGACAAAGGATCTGGAAGGCAACAAAAGGCAATATGATGAACGTGAGGAGAAAGTGACAGATGAAGGCTGAAGTAGACAGGCAGGATATGATAGAGAGAGGGAGGGAAATAATAAGATGATAGGAAAGAAGTAGAGACAGAAGGAGAACCACGCATGAGAACGCTTGTAAATTGCACATATACATGACAGGTCTGTGGATGAAGTGTCTGCTTGTTATAGCGGTCCTGCTTCAACAAACACAAACCTTCACACACATCAAACATCACTAATGCTGTCACTCTTTCATCAAAAGGGATAATTCACCCAAAAATGGAAATTCTGTCATCATTTACCCTCAAGTTTTTCCTGTATGAGTTTATTTCTTCTGATGAGCACAAAAGAAGATAATTTGAATGTTGGTAACCAAAGCAGTTGATGGTAGCCATTGACTTCCATTCTATTTTTTTCCTTACTATGGAAGTCATTGGCTACCGTTAACTGTTTGGTTACCAACATTCTTCAGAATATCTTCTTTTGTGCTCAATAACTCAAAACTCAAAATGTTAGTCAGGGCTGTGTCCTAGCGATTAGCACACATGCTTCGACATAGAGGAGACTGGGGCTAGTTGTCACACTGTTTGCTTTCAGTGAATATTTCTTAGGGTATATTGGTTCACCTTTGACAGTTCATTTCAAAAGCCCACGTCTCTGTTCTGTTAAGTTGTGGCAGTCATATCATGCGTTATCACGTTATTTGAACCTGGCTTGCATCATGTCAAGTTCCTTCCTCTTCTGCTCATCATTTTTTGTATATAAAATATATATATTGGACGTTGGATGATTTTGAAAAAACTGACATTACAGTATTTTGTTTTCTGAAATATACTGCAGTATGAAAGTATACAGAAATTGTTTTGACTTTTTTATCAGAATTACATGATATAAACTTGTAATTCTGACTTTTTCTCGGAATTGCATGATATAAACTTGCAATTCTGACTTCTTTTTTTCTCAGAATTGCGTGATATAAACTCGTAATTCTGACCTCTTTCTCAGAATTGCTTGATATAAACTCACAATTGAGAGATGTAAAAGAATTGTGCACTAAAAACTAGCAATTACCTTTTTTATTTTTTTATTTAGTGGCGGAAACGGGCTTCCATATAAAAGCTATATTTGGAAAAAGTAAATTTTTCTAGAATGATAAGAGTGATTTTGTAGGGAAATGTATAGTGAATGTATAGAAAATAAAAATAATTTTAAAAAGCTAAAAAGCCTTTCATTTGAATTTTTCTAGGCCACATTCCCTGTTTTGACCCAATGTAATGAATTTTATTGTGATTATTATTAAATAAAAATAAAACTAAATAAGAAATATATTGCAATAATGCTTTATTTAAAAAAAAAAACATTTACAGTGTTTTTGAGAAAATAAGTCACACTTGTTGCGACGGATCAAAATAACATTATCGAGAGAAAACAACACAGATAAGTTGCATCTGAGTAAGTCACATTTTAATATTACATTAACAAATAATGTAAAATAAACTGAAACTGCAGGCATGTAGGAAATGCTCTTCACAAATAAACTTGGGCTCACGTACCTCTTTCATTCGGCACAAATCCAAATATGTGCGTACTTGGCTTTAATTTCATTTTTGCAAGTCGCTTTGGAATTTAAGTCGCAGCACATTTCAGATGATTAAAAAAGTGACATATATTGCAGAAAATACAGTTTTTATTTTTTTATTACAGTAACATAATAAATATAAAACAGTTTTTTATAGTACACTGTAAAATTACAATACTAATATTTATGTTTTAATTTTCAAGCATTAAACCACAGAGCCTTTATTTTGATGGTTTGCCAGCAAATAAGTATATGCGCTGTATGTTTCAGAGTGTTGATTTTATTTCGAAATATATACTGTATTCCCCTGCCCCCATTCTAATACCAGTCAGCAGGGCCGGGCAGCCACACTAACTCTTTCATCTCTCCCTTCTCCAGCATATTGGCTTTTCATGCATGGGTTGTGCTCAGGCCTGCAAGCTGCCACACATAAACATGTAAGGGCTCGGCACAGTCCGGGTTTGTGCATGTTGCGGGAACCACTGACACATTTCATAAAACAAGTGCTCCCAATTCTGGTTGCCAGATCTATTTAGTCATAAGTATTATTTTTTGCAATCCAAACAACAGAAGTCGGATACAACGGCGCCTGGACCGGAGGGCGTTAGTCTGAATCGGTAGTCCAAAGTGATTCCTTGCTGCGCTGCTTCACGCCGTGCGGTTGATCCCGCTAGAGTTAATGTGGTAGACACTGTGGAGGCTGTTATGTAATCCAGTTTCTTCAGTTATTAATAATGTCCTGTCAACATGTCCACTTCTCTCTGTTCTTTTTAACAGGCTCCACAGCTTTCCACCACCTCTGAAACACCTAAAATGGTACACTGATAAAAGATCCGCTGTGCGACGTTAGCGGCTTGTCGTGCGCCGGTGACAGATACATTGTTAACCTGTAGTGCACATTATATCAGGCCAAAACGTGGACAATGGGTAATGCTGAAAAGTGGATAATTTGACTAAATAAAGTCATAAATTATTGTAACAGAGTCATGAGCAAAATGAATAATGAAAGCTCTCAGTTCACTTGCAGCGATTGTGGGTTTGGATGATTTGGCCAAGATTACCGAGGCTGAATGATGCCATTAAAATCTATGTCATCGTTAGGCATGAAAATGAAAATTCACCCAATCTGTTTTCTAAAGGCATATTACAAATGTGAATGACATCATAATATTTGATCAAAATGTCATAACTGTATCTTCTGGTAGAATGGAAGACTTCTCTTTAGTGATGTATGCAGGACTTATCCAATCATCTGTCTCCACTGGCTGCAGCATAGGTCATAAACCCCCGCCCTCTCCATGTAAATGAATAGGATGTGAGCCAAAATTAAAAATATAATAACACTTCAAATAATTTTTCCCAAAGATGGTTTCCATCATTTTAGCTAGTTATTGTCACATTGTTCTATATAGTATGAATATGAGTAGTATGAATGAAATTGGGACATACATCTGTCATGTTGTTACCGTTATGTGACCTACCAGTGTCCATCAAATGTGCACTCCAGAATCTGGCGTACTGTTTTTTTGCCTACTACAGTATGAGACTGTCCTCCTCCAAAAAATGACCCTATAGGTTGTTTATGCAAGCACCTTATTATGACCTATATTTACATTTTAAAGTTAAGCGCCCTCTAGCAGGCGTAAAAATAATGACAGTGTTGTGTTGCATCTGTCGTCATGTAATGACCTATGACCAATCAAAATGCGTGTTCATTTAAATGCAATGTGTGGACTTTTTACACGGTTCAACCCGATCTCACGGCAATTCGGACATATTTTACTAGGTGGCTAATTCGTACGAATTTGCACGAATGGCCACACCTAACCCCACCCCTAAACCTACCCTCACAGAAATCGTACAAATTCGTGATTTATAGTGCATATACATTTTATAAGCACATGCGTTCCCTGGGACCGAACCCGTGATCACATGATTGCGTATCTTCGTATAACGCAATGCTCTACCAACTGAGCTACACAAAACCTAAATTATGACGCAGAAAAAGGTACAATGCATTAATATGAAAGTGTCCTGTTGTCGACAGGGGCACAAATTTAGTAAACGCTCCGATGGGTCGTATTTCAGGGAAGCGACGAATGACCTATACAGGCGTATTGGTTGGAGGACATGCTGTACAATATATAGTATGGAAGTATGCCTATTCGGATGCACTGTTTTTGTTTTCTGATAATTCGAATATGCATCAAAATGCAGAAGAAAAGATCTGTCGTTACGTTTTATTTTGATTTTAACACATAAACTCTATTATAAAATCTGCTTAGCTGCCTTACTATCTAGTGACCCATAGACAGCATCCTAACCACATATAAAAGCTCATAAAGTAACTGATTTGTAATGCAGTACACAGTTTATTTCAGTACAGTTTGGCGTTAGCATGTTGCTAAGCTAATACTCTAATAAGCATAAAATATATAGCACACAACATGTATTTGGTAAAATAATTACAAGGAACTTTTTTATTGACAGTTTTCAGTATTTAGTACTTTTTCATCCACCATCTTAGCTTGTTGCTGTGCATTTTGGGATTGCATTCTCTGCAAAGGATACATTTTATGCTGCCTTACTAAATATAGCATATATTTGTGTGCCAGATATGTGAATATATAGAATTTAGTCACATTATTTGATAGTGTTACCACCCTATACAGCAAAAAAAAAAGTATTTTAAAATGTATTTTTGAATATATTTCAAATATACAAAAAAATGGTCAAAAAATATAGTTGCTAAAATATGCTTCAAAATATATTCGTGTAAATGTGTTTTTCTACCAATATATTTTTTGGCCATTTTTGTATCTTTTTTTTAATTTATTTAAAAATATACATATATATTTAAAATTAGAAGAAAATACATTTATTTATATCAAACATGAAGAAAAACTTTATAACATATGAATATAACAAATTTGAATAAAATTCAGCAAAGAACATAATTTAAAATGTACCATATAAAATACTATATATATATTATATTTCATTAATATATCTCATTGAGCTTCACGGTTTACAACATATATTTGGCATATATTTCAAATTTATTTTCATCACAAAAAAATATATATACCTTTTTTTGCCCTATGGGACTGTTTAGTGCATTTTAAAATCTAATATTAACATGTCCATGTCCCCTTTCATCATTAACAGGCTATGCAGAGAATTCCAAAATCAAATTATTTTAAATAAATCTAAATGTTAATTCTTTTACATAAATGAATACTGAAAATACACTGTCATGCTTTTACTGTCTATGTAGAATTTGGCTTTCCCAGTACTTTATGCTGATTTTATTCACTGTGTGCATGTGTGTGTGTACACATACAAAATCATTTTTATGGTTTTAGTCCATATTATTCGGCTTGTTCTGTCAGCATATACAAATTCTTTTAAATGATTCTGGGTCAGTGAGTTATTTAAATAGTCATGCATACGTTGCATGCAGTGACAATTCGGCATGTATTTGACGCGTCATCTATGGTAGCATTAGCACAGTTGCTTGCGGTCTCGGCCTAAGGCTGAAGCTCTTCTGTTAACATGATGAGGACACTGACAGGCATAGACACTGTTAGGCTGCCAGGTGTGCTTGTTGGTGAGACAACCATAACAGTTGTGCATTTTCTGCCACACACAGGTAGGGATTATTCCCATACCATAGTCTAACACACAGGAGGGATGTTATGTGTTTACATCCTTCAGGTTTCAGCTAAAGGTTTACTGTCAGTCACAGGTATCCAGAGCTTTCCCACAGGAGCAAATGAGGAGAGAGAGAGAGAGGAAGAGAGAACCTGTTCGGTGTAATAGAGTCGTCGATTGCACAATGTGAGACAGTCATGAAGACAGGCAACCGTAACAGAGCTTGTTAAGATGAACGTAAGATGAAGCGAAACCACAATAGACTCATCCATAGAGGAATGTAGAGCAACGGAGGCTGATGCACAGACAAGATTTCCCTTCTAATGAAAGTGAAGCTTGAATGACGTTGTGAGAAAATAAAGGACTAGACTAGGTTACTTCTGCATGTGAGAAGAGACTCAAAACCAGATTTCAAAACCCGCTGAGCTGCCTACCTAGACAGTATTTAAGGTACCATATATTCTGTATAATTTAGAGCATAAAAAATAGATTTGTTTGTATCTTTTGCATAGTTTAATATCCCACAATGCACTGCGACTCAGTGAAAAAAATCCTTCCGATATGGTAGAGGAAGTCAACAGATATCCCTGCTGAAAAAAACAGCTGTTTGATGGTTTTAGTGGGGTTTTGGGTACCTATTTAAGGTTTAAGCATTTTTTTTTTCAGTTGGAGGATTTTCAGCTATATCTATTTTTCATTTCAACTTTATATGCACTCTATATGCAGTACCAGCTCTATAAGAATTCTGTAAAGTGCAATAGTGCCCACCTACATTTTAGCAGCTACTTTTTTATAAGCCATGAGCCAAACCAGCCATCTACAAAGTAAATCACAACATTATAAACTCATTACAGCTTCAGTGAGGTAAAGAATGACAATCCCATGAAGCGTTGTAAATTACATAGTAATATATGTTTATTTATTTATTTATTTGTTTATTTATTTATAAAATGTCAGTAAGATGATTAATGTTTTTAATGGAGTCTCTTATGCTCATCAAGGCCGTATTTATTTGATCAAAAATACAGAAAAAATAGTAATATTGTCAAATATTATTGCAATTTCTAATATTGGTTTCCTATTTTAATATACTTTAAAATATCATTTATTTCTGTGACGCAGCGCTGAATTTTCATCAGCCATTACTCCAGTCTTCAGAATCACATGATCCTTCAGAAATCATTCTATTCTAATATGTTGATTATAATATATATGTGTGTATATATATATATATATATATATATATATATATATACACACACACACACAGTGGTGTGAAAAATTGTTGGCCACCTTCCTGATTTTTTTGCATGTTTGTCACACTTTAATGTTTCAGATCATCAAACAAATTTAAATATTAATCAAATATAACACAAGTAAACACAAGATGCAGTTTTTAAATGAAGGTTTTTTTATGAAGAGAAAACAAAATCCAAACCCACATGGCCCTGTGTGAAAAAGTGTTTGAAACAATTTTTCACACCACTGTATATTATATAATATGCATTTTTTATTATTTTATATTTTATTCATATAGTGATCTACTGTTCTGTTACAATTTTTTTTTGTTACTAATTAAAAATTTGCTGTGTATGGTGAATTGTCCTATGTATTTCATACTTTTGAAAAGTATCATGTCATTAGCAACATGCTAACATCACACTCTATTAAAATCCGTTATGAGTCGTGCACTTCATGTGCCGAGTGCTAACTGTATGACACACAGAGCTGCTGCCTATGTAGAACACTTATGCGATTAGGATGCTCTGTAGAGTAGACAACAAAGCGCTCAACTAGGTTTTGAAACAGAGCTTATATCTTACGTTTATTAAGCAAGCAGGGAAGAAAAATATGACAGGTGCTTATTTTAGAATCAGTGATCAAGGCATTGTGCATGTTAGCATAATCTGAATTCGCACTGTGCCAGAGATATTATACTAAACTTAAACCATAAAAATATGTATGTGTAACGACATAAATGTTAACTAAAATAAAATAAATAATTTCTGCTAGTTGCCTTGGCAACATTTCTCATTTTCATTTAGCTCAACTGAAAACTAAAACTGAAATCAAAATGAATACAAACTATATAGACATATTTAAAGACAAACATTCAAAATCTATAATAGTATCTCAGTGATACTAAAATAACTGCAGTGTGCATTTTATCATTATTAGTTCAAGCTATATCTAATTTTGCTGTATGCAGCTCCTTCTTGATTCATTTTTGCATATTCTCTTCTATATGAGTATGCTTGGTGTACCTTGTTTTTATTTATATGTAAATATGTGTAAATTATACACCCCTGAGGTACTCCCATTAAGAGTAGTTCTCCTTTCTGCTTGCCTTGCCTTTTTTATTTTTAGCTGAAGCATACAGCAGTTTACTGCTTATTAGGTGCAGAATAGAATATTTCGGTGTGTTTGTGGTGAGTGTAGAGAAAGAAAGAGCTGCTGCAGACCTGCACATTGGAGATTTAATCCCAAATCACAGTGTATACTGTGTCTGAACCGGCCACACTTCAGTAGTCACCGGCTGTTGCTCAGCAACATGCACCACAGTCCAACATCTTGTGAAGTGAAGAGCCAAGCTGCTGTTTTCCATCTCACCCTTGAACCGCTCTCTCTTTCTCTCTCTCTCTCTCTATTCATTTGCTCTCCATTCCTCCCTACTGAGACTGTTGTTCATCAGGCATTTCACACGTTCTCCTGTTTCTCTCATCTATTCTTCCTATTAAGTTTCTTCTCACTCCGTTAGACGTCCACATGTTGTGCTCTGGAGCATCTCATTATTGTTCATATATACACAAAGTGCTTGTCTATCTCGTCATCTTTCTGTCTTTCAGGATGCTGTGCGAGCACATCTCAGTCCTCTAGAGTATTGGGTAGAAGGCGAAGATTGGGACAAATAGGGACATTATGTTCTTGTGGAAGAGGCATTGTGTTCTGCGTTGTCTGTCGTTCTTTCTCTCGCTCTCTTCGTCTAACTGTCCCGTGACGTCTTTTGGTGGACTCTCACACTGAGTCAGAAAAGTGCCAAAGATTTGTTGAAATGCTGTCACTGTTCACACACATTTGCTTCTTCACATTGAGAAGAAGAATCATAAATCTTGCATATCGCCATTGTTTCTCCTAATTTTTTTTTAGGACACAGGCCAAGGGCCCCTGAATCAATACCAAACTAGAAATTGGTTTATTTTGGCTCATGATAAAGTAAATACCATTAGCATTAATGAAGTAAAGAGTTTCAGAAATAAGCATCTGTATGTTATTCTGTATGCGCATATACAGTATTCCTCTACAATAGTGGTTCTCAACCAGGGGGCCTCAGCAAACTTCCTAAGAGGATGTGGGATGACTTAAAACTATGTAAATTAAATTATTGTTAATATATATTAATAATCTAATGTAGGGGTGGGCGATATGACCAAAATCTTATATTACAATATGAGTAATTTTATTTCACGGTAACGATATATCACAATATAGTTATTTTTGCTTTAAATAAGGTCTTTTTGATATCAAAATTTTTAATAGTGTCAATATCACAAAAAAAATTTTTAAATATTAGCCTAAAAAAAAACCTCAAGCTTAAACAGTCAGCGATTAAATAAGAATCAAATTACAAGCAATAGGACAAAAAAGTCAAACAATAAAATAAGAACAAATAAATAAGTTGCTACACTGTATAAAATAATCAAATTAATAATAATCCTGCATATTCTTCACAGTGTTAATTAAATATATATTTCTTCTTAATAAATCTACAAAAGTTATTTAGCCAAGAGCAGTGAGATGTTTTCTCTCTTTTGTTGTTTGATTAACATGAATGACAGACAGCAGGAATATTAGACTGCTGTCACTGCCCGGATCCAATATACTGTTATACATGTGTTTTCTTTCTCAGCTGTTTGCTTTCACTTGCAAAGATGGGCATTTTGACACATACAAGTGTGTGTATTACACCGTTCAAGGCCTATAAAGCGGAGAAAATAATTTCAATACTCCCGCATTCTACGAGCACCGTCTTCACTTGCGTGCCTCTCTGACAGCGCTCAGAAACAGTCTCTCAGACAGTGCGTGCATACAGTGAAATGAGTTCTGTTTCGCTGCTGATTGCGTTTCAGTGGCTTAGAATCACTTGTTTTTAAACCGCAATGCTTAAAAACACTAAGTTTTCGTGACCACGTAGCACAGCAATGTCACGTGAGCATGTAACCCCGATAGACACAATAGTCTAAAATCTCTATCGGTTGTCAAATTTCTACTGGTATATCACCCACCCCAATCTAATATTAAATCTTTAATCTTTAATGTTAAATAATATATTTAATGTATATTAATATTAAATTTAAACACTAATAAACTTAAAATCAACTAATATGATTAAAATCAACTTAAAACATATTTATTTCAATTTTCCCTCAATATCTAATAATTAAAGAACAAGCAGTTTTTGAAATTTCTGTAATCACAAAATTGTGGTTAATTTATGAATACTACCAGTTTCCAATAATTTAAAAAGAAAAATTGAAATAAAGTGGATTTGTCATAATTACAAAGATATTTTCTTGTCTTAAATGACCTAAATTTGTTAACTACAAAAAATCATTAGAATAATCATGATTAATTATTTTAATCTATTGATGGCGTTAATATTTTTTGGTCACACTTTATTTTAAAGGTCCAGTTCTCGTCATTAACAAACCATTAACTATAACTTTTGCCTCAATAAACTCCTAATTTGCTGCTTATTAATAATTAGTAAGGTAGTTGTTAAGTTTAGGTATTGGGTAGGATTAGGGATGTAGAATATGGTTATGCAGAATATGTGCTTTATAAGTACTAATAAACAGCCAATATGTTAAGAATAGGCTTGTTAATAAGCAACTAGTTAATAATGAGAATTGTTCCGTATACTAAAGTGTTACCTTTTCATTTTTAACATGTGTTTTATACAGTAAGTAGAAAAAAACTACAGGAAATTGATTTTTTTCTGCTTTTCTCTAGAGAAAAGGGCCCAAGTAATCTCACATGTGTCTCCTCAGATCTTTCAGAAGAGATTTCAGCAGTGTTTCACATTGTCCTCGGTTTTCCCAAAATAGCAAAGTCTGCAATCAAAAGACAGAGCATCACTTTGTTTTAAGGATTTAAAAGTATGGACAGTTGGAGAATACAGAGATTAGTGCTGTTTGTGATTTTAGGAAATGGTGATGGCTTGGCTCATGAATATTAATTACCTTATGCAGAAATTATTTAACATAATCTTTCACTGTTTTGATAAGCAATGTCTACATGAGGTATTTATCTTGGAGATTAAATAATTTTAGTGCCATTTCAGGTTTTTTTTTTTAGGTTTTTTTATGAAGTTTCCTTATTGCATTTGGGGGGATCTGGCTTCTAGTCCCCCTTAATCAGACTTTTTATTTTAATAAAATGAAAACATTGTACATCAATGCATATAAAGTAAATATCGACACATTTGTTTTCACTGGAATGGATAGCGAGCCACAGAAAGGCTGTGTGAACATTGCCGTTGGTGCTTTCCATAACTACAACAAAATGTGTTTATGTTTTACATGCTAGTAGCTAGAGGACTAACAGCATATATTAATAGGCTTTCTGAATGTCTTGTACAGATATCTTGCATTATAGTCAACATATGAAACATTAAATTGTGGTTATAGTTAGCATTGTCATCCATGTGATTGGGAATTTCATGTGAGGGCAAAAGATTTTCTCACAGATTTCGCAACGGGTTCAAACTGGTTCTGACCAACAGAAAGCTGCTTGGTTTGAAAGTGTTTCATACATTTCTACACTACTGACAATAAGCAATGGACCTTTTTTCTCGCAAATATTCACTGAAATTTCACTAATGTGACCACACGTTTCGATTTATTAAAATTCACATGACCACGGAGACCAAACGTATACAAATATGGAGAAGCAACACAGGAACACACACAAATGAATGGGCTGTTTTCTTACTGCTGTTAAAATCCTATGCCAGGCCTAGTCTCATTATCCCAGCAGCAGGAACATGAGATTTCTCTTTTTTCCCCCTCAAGTCAAATATGAATTATTTAACTTTGTGTTGATCACATTGAGTCTCTGCCCTGAGCTTCCCTCCCCAGTTCCCCTACTGTATCTCTCTCTCTCTGAGCTGTGTATGTTGTTGCTAGCTTCTACTCAGCAATCCAAAATGCATGTTTTTCTCACAGAATTGCCCATATCTCTGAAGTCTTACTCTGAGTGACTGTGTCATCATGTACAATGAACAATGTGTAGCATTTCTTCTCAATGGCACTGTAACTGCACTCAGCAATTATTTCAGTACAGTGTGGGGCGAATCTTCGCAAGCACACATTCGTAAATAATTCACCATGCCAATGTTTTGTTGAAGACAAGTCCCACATTATCAGTGTTCACATTTGTGAGTCATAACGGAAAGAAAGTGCCTTTGCCCCAATTTTTGGTGCAGATATTGTTTTCTCCGTCTAATTTCTAAATTGAATTTTCACGCAGCTGAGAATCGGCACTTCGTCTGTTGCACCTTTATCAATTATTCACATCCAGCTCTTTGGAAGCTTAATAAGCAGCTGTTATTATGACTTGTCAATCAACTAACTCATAACAGTTCTGGCTTTGTTTTTGTGATAAAAGGCCAATTTTGCATTGCTGTAAGTGAGCTTAACGAGCAAACGATAATGCTAGGCAGCCATGATTAAAGAAAAACAGTTTTGTGAGGAGTTAAGTTCACAGAAAGTCATTTATGTTCTAAGAATGGGTCAACTAGGCTAGTTGACTCTAACTATCATCTAATTACTAACAGTGACAGGAAAAACGTGTTGGAAATGTTAGAAAAGATGTCTATTTCAAATATGCTGTTGATTTTAACTTTCTACATATCGAAGAAACCTGGAAAAAATTGTCATGGTTTCCACAAAAATATTAAGCTGCACAACTGTTTTTAACATTGATAATAATAAGAAATATTTCTTAAGTACGAAATCAGCATATTATAATGATTTCTGAAGGATCATGTGACACTCAAGACCAGAGTTATTATAATAACTAAAAATCATTAACATACAGTACTACTGTTGATAAACATATATGGTGTAGTCTCAGAAAGTATATGAATCATAAAAGGATATAGTTACAAAATATCCCCAACTGACTATTGAGTTACATTTATACATAAATGATTGATCAAAAGTGACTACAACAATAAAGTTCTGATGTATTCTTTTTGTTTTGTGTTTTCCTCAGCCGTTCCCTTCCCCCTGAGTCACCGCCTCACCATGAAGGAGGTGTTTGACTGTGAGGGGAAACCAAGAGTGGATCTACTGAAAGCCCACCTCACTAAAGAGGGCCGAGTGGAGGAGACCGTGGCCCTCCGAATCATAAACGAAGGGGCCTCTATCTTACGCCAGGAGAAGACCATGCTGGACATAGAGGCACCTGTCACAGGTACATCCCTATTCTTTCCTCCTTGTTTAAGGCTAGAATGGTGGCAGATTCACCTCATGTACAATATGCAGATAAATATAAAAAGTATTAAAGATGACGGTTTCACTTGACATGCATTTGAATGACTATGCATGATCTACAGAAGCCCGTTTCCACCACTGAATAAAAAAATAAAACAAGGTAATTGCAACTGTGGGGGTACTTTTTATCTCACAAAGTCAGAATTGCATGAAATAAATCCACAATTCTGAGAAATAAAGACAGAATAGCAAGCTATAAACTCACAACTGTGAGAAAATAGTCTCTCTTTTTTCACTTAGAATTAGACTTTATATCTCACAGTTCTGAGAAAAGAAGTCAGAATTGCGAGAAAAAGGTCAGAATTATGGGAAAAAAGTCACAATTGCGAGATATAAACTCGCAAAAAACTTTAAATCTCGCAATTCTGAATTTTCTCTCCCAATTGCAAGCTTATATCATGCAATTCTGAGAACAAAAAGTCAGAATTGTGAGTTTACATCTCGCAATTCTGACTTTATTACTTGCAATTGTGAGTTTACATCACGCAATTCTGACTTTATAACTCACAATCGTAAGTTTATATCACAGTTTTGACTTTACAACTCGCTATTGCGAATTTGTATCATGCAATTCTGACTTAACTCACAATTGCGGGTTTGTATCACGCAATTGCGAGTTTATATCACTTAATTTGGAGAAAAAAAGTCAGAATTGCGAGATGTAAATTCGCAACTGCGAGGAAAAAAAGTCAGATTTGTGAGTTTCTATCTTGCAATTCCGACTTTATTTCTCGCAATTGCAAGTTTACATCATGCAATTCTAACTTTATAACTCACAATCGTAAGTTTATATCACACAGTTTTGACTTTACAACTTGCAATTGCGAGTTTGTATCACGCAATTCTGACTTAATAACTCACAATTGAGAGTTTGTATCATGCAATTGTGAGTTTATATCACTTAATTTGGAGGAAAAAAGTAAACAAAAAAAAGTTTGTATCTCACAATTCTGAAAAAAAGAGAAAAAATGTCTGAATTGTGAGATGTAAACTCGCAACTGCAAGAAAAATTGTGAGATAAAAAGTCACAATTATCTATTTTTATTTTTTATTCAGTGGCTGAAACGTGCTTCCATAACTATGTGTGCCGTGTTTTGCAGCAGGGTTGGATATATTTTCAGACATTAGTCGATAAAGAGCGTCTGTGCATTAGCATCTGTGTGTGTACATAATGCAGTTTGTTATCTGACTCCGTCTACATGTGTTAACTGTATATCAGTGACAACCTGCTTTGATACCGTCAGCAAACAGGACTAAAGAGCAGCGAGACAGCAAGAGTTTGAGAAAGAATGCACAATCCTGACCTCAAATACAAAAATAAACTCCAAAACACCCGACTGGAAGTTCAAAGAATGAACAAGGCTGACGAAAACAATAGCCGGCAAAGCGAGCAAGCGCCCGAGGTGTTTCCGTATGAAGTTTACCTGTGAAGGTAGCTGTCACTTTGAAGTTCGATCCCTTGTATATGTGTGAACGTGTATATGTGTGCATTTCTCAGGTATATTAATTCCCTCTTTATCTGTCATCACGTCAACTATGAGGTGAGAATAGTTTGAAATTAAAATTAGGTAAAGTACGTACCACATAAAGCATGTCTTGTCTATTCGATGGCTTGTGCGTCTCTGCGCCTGAGTGCTTTTTCACTTTTATCAGTGTCGGTGGATAATCAATAGAGTTGAGTACTTGATACCCGCGTCCATCTGCAGGAGTGTGTCAGCACACCAGCTGGCCGTGATTTCCGCTGTCTCATCCGCGTATGAGCCGCTTACTCCTGAAAGAAACAGGCCCTTGTGTAACCGCACCAAAAATAAAAATAAAAAAATGCAGAGATAATGGACATAGCTTGATTAATTTTTCTTTGTAATGTGATTCTGCTCACCCAAATGGTACATCTCCTTCACACTGGTGAAATTGCAGTATTTTTAATGCTATTGTAGTGCCTAGTGTTTTGTTTATTTAATTTTAATGTGTGCTATAGGAGTGAAGTTGCTGCAAAAGTCATTTTCTTAATCAGTATTTTTATCTTGTTTTGTAGTGTTTTTTGTTTTTTTTAAGAAAAAAATTCTTAAGTTCTTAAAACAAGATGGAATTACTTGAGAAGCAAAATATTAAATGATATTAATGTTTAGTTTTAACATTTGTTAGTTTTCCTACTCTGTTGGCTGTAGGCAAATATTTTTCTTTTGTATTAAGCATAAAACTCACTGTTTACTTATTCGTATTGCTTGCAAATAGGGTAAAAAAAATTATTAAAAAAAGCAATAATCATTATTGTATGTGTGTTTATTCATGCATATATATATATATATATATATACTTCAAAATAAGAAATGCATGTCTTATTAGGATTTTTTTCTGGAAAACAAGCCAAAAATACTAATGAAAAATAGTGTTTTGCAGTATGGGTGGGCTGTAAAACTGAGACAACTTATGTTAAAATCACTGCACCAAAGGCAGTTTTTGGCAGCCGAAAAAGTCACACGGTCACAAGCTTCAGTGCATCAGGAGTCGCTCACCGCTATGGTTTAAGACACAAAGCATTTGAGTTCACCCCAGTTCAGTCACAGTCTCACAGGAAGAGTTCAATTCCACCGTGCACTTAGATTTGTCTGGTACAGTGCAGCTGTTAAAATCCATCAGTTGATCAGAGCGACCTACAGAGCGAGAGAGAGATAAAGAGAGAGAGAGAGACAGAGAGAGAGAGCGGTTCTCTACTGCAGAACACACCTACACCTCTGAGTCATCTACATCTAACAGCTCAATATTCTCTCGCTCCCTCTCTCTCTAAATCTCTTCCCATCATCCAGTTCTGCTTGCACCGTGTGCCTGCAGTGGGTGATGTGAGAATAAGCATCTCCCCCCTCCACACTCAGCACTGCACAGTCACTGCCACACATGAAGAGAGATACTTACAATTATCACCGTTTAGAGTTTACTGTGTGTGTGCGTGCTTGCTCGATTGTGTGATGTCTGTCCTTGTGCTCAGAATATTTGCCCAGATCAGCCAAAATTAGGCCAAGTGAAGTTTATGCCTGCCGATCGTCTATTATTAATATCAAAGGGATATGAAATATGCAGGAGGCACAGTGTACACAAGGACCCGTCATTGTCAGTAGATCCGCTTCCTTTGTGATGCAACATAATGGCAAACAAAGACATATCTGCTGCCGTTTGTCACTACCTTCACCCAGCTGTATGGCCATCACCTCATGCTATTGTTAATCAAGACTGCTTACACAATCACACAGATGTACACACACACACACACAGCACTGGTTCAGTCCCATTCATTTATGCTGAGAATGATTTGTGCTGCGTGCTGCTCGCTCATTAAGTCCAGCTTACATAATGGAGAGGAGAGGATGAGGAGGAGAGAGGAGGAAAGAGAAGAGATGAGATCTACAAATGGGAGAATAAGAGGGGGAAGAGGAGAACGAGTAGAAGGACAGACGAGAGGAGACAAAGATGAACAGAGGAGAGGAGTTGAACAGATGGGAAAATAAGAGATCAGAGGAAAGAGGAGAGATAAGAAGAAGAATCAGTTGACCAGATGGGAGGAGGAGAAGAGAAGATGAAAAGGAGAAAAGAGGAGATGAACAGTGAGAGGAGAAAGAAGAACAGAGGAGAGAAGATGAAAAAAATGAAATCCAGCTCATCTCCAAAAGAGGAGAGGAGGTGAGAAGATGAAAAGAAGAGAGAAAAGTCATTTGAAAGTGATTTGAGAGAAGAAAGAAGGGAAGATAAGATTACAGAAGATGAGCAGATGAGAGGAGGAGAAGAGCAGATGAAAAGCAGAAAAGAGGAGATGAACAGTGAGAGGAAAGAGAAAAAGAGAGGAGAGAAGATGAATAGATGAGATCCTGTTCATCTCCAGAAGAGGAGGTGGATAGGTGAAAAAGAAAGGAGGGAAAGCAGGAGATGACACAGATGATTATTTGAGAGGAGAGGAGAGGAAAAGATGAGAGAAGAGATGGGAAAAAAGAGGTGAAGCAATAAACATATGGGAGGATATGAGAGAGGAGAAAAGAGGAGCATATGAAAGAGTGATGAGAGGAGTCAAATAAAAGAAGAGGAAAGGAAATTAATATTTGAGACACAAGGAGTAGATGAGAGGAGAAACAGGAGATGAACAGTGAAAGGAGAGGAAGAATATCAAAGGAGTTAAATAGATGAGATCCTATTCCAGAGGAGGAGAGGAGGTGAAAAGACAAAAGAGAGGAGAAAAAGAAAATGATGAACACATGAGATGATTTGAGGAGAGGAGGAGAGGAAAAAAGAGAAAGGAAAATAAGTAGATTACAGAAAAGGAGCAGATGAGAGGAGGAGGAGGAGAGCAGATGAAGACGAGAGAGGAAAGGAGATGCAGAAATTGAAGAAAAAAGGAGGATATGAGAAGAGAGAAGCAGATAAAAGGAGATGAACATATAAGACATGAGAAGAGATAAGAGGAGATAAACAGACGAGGAGCGAGAAGTATGAGTGGTTGGACTGATCAGATACCAGGAGTAAAGTGACACACATCGGATTCCATCTACATTCTTCTCCTCATGCGCTCGGGTGGCATGTGACCCGAGAATGTGAACAAGCATGTTAAATGCACATTTAATACCTGTTTCTCCTCAAGCACAGTTAAAATCAGCTCAGCGAAGCAGCCAGTTCGTTTAAACAGAAGCACTTAACACCGGGACCCGAGATCATTTTCATGCACAATTCATATACCTCTTCATGCATAATGTAATGTCTCAATATGCAGGATCTGCTCATTTATATACAGTAAACGCCGCTTACTAACACAGCCTGGGCGCATCTTATTTGCCCATGCATTATGCAGCTCTGATTCTGCAACGTGACTGGGCATATCTGCATTTTTTTCTCCCTCCGATTCGGATTATGTAAACCTATCCATATCTACGAAGACTTAAACAACGGGACTTTCAGACAGAGGCGGAGCTCTGCCAGACGAGCAAGTTTGAAGTCGTCAGGAGAAAACCAAGCGCCTAGAGGGAAAGAGCCCACTTGGGTATATATGAAGAAGTCCTGCTCCTGTGAGACCCTTCACATAACAACAGCAATGCGGACTAAATAACTGCGTTTTGTGTTTTTAATGATCCGCTGCACTCTTAGATCTCCCGCCTCCTCTGATACGAAATCAGATGGTGTCGTGCACCGTTTCCCACAATGCATCTGCGTTTTTATCGATGGTTTGGGTGCAGTAGAGGAGGCAGGGTGAAAGAAGGGAAATAAGCACAGCGTGAGAAGGCTGGAGCGGTAGCGGCTGAATACAAGTGGGCGGAAGAATCTCTTTACCAGTTAGTGGGGGAGCGAGAGCGTGCAGACAAGAGAGAGAGTTCAACTTGTCACCTTCCTGTCATTCATCAGCCTTGCTCCAGCAGAAAGAACGAGAGCGAAACAGCGCTAACTGCAGCCCCCGTGGCCCTGGCCTTCGAGAAAATGGTCCCTTTAGCCATTCTCGACATCATTTCCTCTTGAGGCTTTCGTTCTACGCCGCAGTGCTTGATTACTTCTAGGGCTTTTGCTCTATAATGTGTGTTAATGGTTCATGTTAATGGCCCATTTTGCATGTATGTCAGACTCGGTGGACTGCTTGCGGCCGCTGTATGATTTAGGCCAGATAAGTCTGCGAATTCATTTGATGTGAGGAATCTTAATTTAAGCCGCTTCCCTTGAGACGTTTAAGGCTAAATGAATGGTCGTTTTGAGAATGGATCTATTGATTTGGGTATTGATCTCCAAGTAAAGAGCTGTTTGGGTAGAGCCTGACAGAATGCTTGTGTCCCTATAGTAAACTAGCGTTATAAGAAAAGGAGGCCAACATTATATATTTATTAAGCTTGAAAAATGAATGCTGGTGTGTTGAGGAAAGAAACATTAGCATAGAGGAAGTCCTGTAGAGTTGATTAAAATACCCAGTCAGAATGAAACTTTTTTGGCTTCTAGTCTTTGTCTGTCTAAATGGTGATAAATTTCACTTTTAGAAGTTGCTTTGAAATCAGAATTGACACTTCTTATTTTTTCTGTGTTTAAATTATTTATCCATGTATGTAATTATTTGTTAAAAATTCATGTGCCTCTGTAATCTTTAATCAAGAATATTAACTTCCCCTCCCCCTCTTTTTTTCTGATGGCGTGTGCACTGGCTTGAGGGCGGGACAGTGATCTCTTGCTTCTAACAACCTGTCACTCAACTTGAGATCACATCAATTAGCAAACGACAACAATCCAATCAATTCTTCATAGCCCTACTCTTTTTTTTTTCCTTTGAGAATTTCGATTGGATATATACGTCACAAAATAAATTTTCAGTTTCTTCTCTCTTCTGGGAAAGCAAATTAAAAATATTGATGCCTCATCTTGCACTACACAGATTTTTGTCCAATCAGATTGCCTCTAGAACGAGAATGCCCCTGAGCTGCAGCCATAATCATTCAGGACGGACATATTTGGTCATGCTTAACGTTGTTTTCTGAGTTTTCCATCCTCATTGGTGCGTTTTTAAGTTTTGAGACGCATTATGTTTCATTCTGTTGTACTCTACTTAGGTGTTTTTGAATGTGTCATATATAAATGACTTATATGAACCCGGTTCGAATGGGGTCTGGTGAACCTGAAACCAGCCTGTTATTCATGGCTCCCTGAGGACTGATTAGTTGACTGGTCAAAATTATTCAATTTTGAAAAATTGTAGTTTCGCTAACCTAATCTCATGAGAAACCATAACTATTTTACATGGTGGCTATGTCGTATGAACCCGACCCTTGAACACAACCATCACTGGAGTGTGAGCAGATCATACAAAACATATGAAGTCATACAAATTAATTTGCTAATACGTAAAATAGTTATGATTTGCCTTGAGACTGTGTTGAGTTATGTGCAGTTCTGTATCCTGTATCCCTATTCTGTATGTCTTGCCTTCGTGTTCCAGTAGGTCATATACTGTTCAAAAATTTGAGGTCAGTAACTTTTGTTCAGCAACAATGCATTATATTGATCAAAAGTTACAGTAAAAACATTTATAATAATTTATTTCAAACAAATGCTGTTTTTTTTTTCAACTTTTAATTTATCACAAATCCTGTAGAAAATATATCATGCTTCTTGCAAAAAAATTGAGCATTCAACATTGATAATAAGAAATGGTGCATGAGCAACAAATCAGCATATTAGAATGATTTCTTAAGTATCATGTGGCACTGAAGACTGGAGTAACGGTTGCTGAAAATTAAGCAGGAATAAATAACATTTTAAAATATTTTCTAATGAAAAAGTTCTATTAAACTGTAACAATATTACTGTTTTTACTGTATGTTTGATTAAATAATTGCAGCTTTGGTGAACAAAAGAGACTTAAAAAATCGTGCCGACCCCAGACTTTAACACTGAAGTGTATGTTAACACAGGAAAGAGAACTGCTTGTCGAGTGATGTCTGGGTGTCTTTAAAGTGGGAGAAACAGGAAGCAAAATGCTCCACATTTTTTTCACAGGTCTCAAGCATGGTGACGCACTTACAGTAGGTCATATCGCACAATCTGGACTTTTCGCTGTAAAATCAGATTTCTCAAGCGCCAGAGTTTGACTGAAATTCTCCAACTCGTTTCCCTTCCCACAAGCTCAGAGTCAGAACAAACACACTTGCTAATTTCAACCTCTGTCTTTGTATGTCAGTGATGTGGGCTTGATATCTGGGTTTTCTTACGTGATGCATGAGCTAAGAGGGCTTTAAATGCGTGTTTCCCTCTCTGTCCGTGGCCACACCCACACACACTACAGGCTGAGAGGCCTCTGGGGCAAACGTTTAGGCAGCATCTCCATGCCAACGCAAACTCCTCATTTATTTCATTCTTTATTCTCATCAAATTCATGTCTCCATGGCAACAGGAGTTTGCATTTCACTCCCTCGCGCTCTCATAGAGAATTATGTTGCAAAGGACTAACGTAGATCTTCAGGCCAGCTATGTTTCATACAGGTTCGCTCTCCCAGATGTGCACAGCTGTCATTGTCAATTTGATCAGTTCGTTATGGCTTGAGCAGACTAGCAGTTGATATTAAGGGGATTACGCCTAGCACAGAGCTGCAGTTACAGTATGATTTTAATAGCTATGGCTGTATGAATCCGCCATGGATTAATGTTTTATATCCTGTATATTGAACAAACAGTTGAGGCTGTTTGTGTCCAGCTCAGCTAGTCAATATTTTTCTCTCTTTCTCTTTCTTTATGCAGTGTGCGGTGACATCCATGGGCAGTTTTTCGACCTGATGAAGCTGTTTGAGGTGGGAGGTTCTCCAGCCACGACACGATACCTCTTTCTGGGTGACTATGTGGACCGGGGTTACTTCAGTATCGAGGTGAGAAAAGTTGCACTGTGATAGTATATGCATCCATCTATCAAGGGTTTCACATATGAGATCGCGTAATAGCGGTCTCGAGTGTATAAAAGTGAAAACATGGAACACAGAAAATTCCATGTTTGGCGGGGAAGCGTTGTCTCATAAATAACGGAAAAGTCTATGTTTGGCAGGGAAAGAGTTAAATTTATTAAATTATTAAAATTAAGTCCAATAAACAAATTCTAGAAAAACTACAAAAGAGGTTAAATGTGATCATGAATATTAATAAACATGCAGAAATATTAATAAAATAAATATTTATTAATATTAAATAAAAAAATACTAATACTACAAAAAATGTATAAGTGTGGTGTGACACTTTTTTGGTGTGTGCGCACCAAAAATGAATGTAATGTTCCGCGAAAAATACGAGCGGAAAATTCACATGACGCGTTGTCGCGCAAGCCAATCAGCGAAGAGCTTATTGAAGATACTAAAGACACAAATATACACTCCCTGCGTTCCATTTGGAAAGGCTCATCCCTATGCCCTAATCCCTTCAAAGGGTTTACCCTCTGGAGTGAGAGCTTTGAAGGGTTGAAGGGTGTAGGGGACCAAACAACTGTTTCTTGAAGTGCCCTTCTGCGTCATCCTCCCGTGCCTACACAGAAGCGCCGTCATCATAGAAAGAATCAGCGCAAAGGATCATGGGGGCCCGAAGTGTCCATCAGTTGTACCCTTCGAAATCCTTCATTCCGAAGGGCCCTTTGAAGTGGCCAGTTTTGAGCACTTAGGTTTGGAACGACCCTTCAATATGGCGTCCCTTCGGAGGGCGATATATCCCGTTTGGAACGTACCGACTAATTCGCATGGGTCGATGCGAAATGACGTGAATTGGATGATGCGATTGCCGCGAATGTGCGATATACGCCTCAATCGCGTCTTCTGCACAAGTTGAAAAATTTAGAGCGGAAAATTCACATGACGCATTGCCTCGCAAGCCATTCTACGAAGAGATTATCGAAGACGCAAATAGATGCAAATTCACGCTGGGCGATGTGAATGACGCGAATTGGGTGACATGATTGCCACGAACACGTGATATACGCCTCAATTGTGTCTTCTGCGCAAGTTGAAAAATTTCAACTCGAGCGGAAAATTCACATGATGCCTTGTTGCGCAAGCCAATCAGTGAAGAACTTATTGACGTGTCCGGTTGTATCAGATAATGGAGAAGAGCTTTCGTTCGCGTGAGTGATACAAAAAAACATCCCGTGAGTAATCTAGAGCAATAACGCGATGCAAATATTTGCTTTGCTTTTGGTGTGCACACATAATAAGAAATATTCTATGTAGTCTCTCTGCACTCTTATTGATAGCTGCATAGTATTTAATAAACAAACAAATTCTATAAAAACCTGCAGACTTTACATTTTTAATAAATATTAGTACATACACATTTATAAATATACTTTAAATTAAAAACACTTACAGCTAAATACTATAAAATTTTATAAATACGGTGTGACATTTAAAAAAAAAGAAATATTCAATGTAGATTTATTAATAAATTAAGACACATTATAACTATTTAATTAATCAGTAAATGCTCATAAAACAGCGTCATAATTATAATAGCATAAATAAGCTTTTGTTCAAGATAAATTACCACATTGCAAGACACTGCTGCAACTGCTTGCATCATTTGACTAAAAAAGTAAGAATAAAATAAGATGCCACTAATAATGAAATAAAATAAAATATAAAATAAAATAAACATTTAACAATATATTAATGAACATATACAAACATCTGTGTCTGCAGCTCAAAAATTACTTAAGCATAACTGTCTTCCCGCAATACCTGCATTTATTCTTTTCTTAAAATTCACTTAATCTACAGTTTTCATTTTCAATCCTGTCAATGAGTTGAAACTGGCATAAACTACAGTTTCTGTTGACCAAGCAGGCTCGGTTATTGGCTGATAGTCTCATCCCAGTTATCTTGTTACTCTCAAGTGTTCCTTTGATAACAAGAATGGGCAATACTGTCACACACGTCAGGGAATCATCCTCCAGCTTCAAACAGAGAGGAGGAATCCGTCATCTGTGAGCGCTGTGCTCTGACGTTCACATTCTTTGACATGTCCAATTTCTGCCATCTTTGACTGCAGGCCATGATTAGCTCTGCGAACACATCTCAACACTGACTGCTCAATTAAATCACTCAGCTCCCAATGTTTTGCTGAAGAATTCTTCTTTTATTTGTTAAAGCATGAGATCAGCATGAGTTAGTCAGTCTAGTTGTGTGTGTATTAGCAGTAAAGAGAGAGGAGGAAGCCCATGTATGGTTTGGTCTGAGGGCAGCCAGTGAAGGTGATGGGGGCTGACAGTAGATGTGATAACATATGTAATGTAATTGGAAGAGTATCATTAACACTCCACAGACTTTGCACTGGCCTGCGTTAGCATGGTGTTTGTAGGTATCTCATGGATGTGGCCATATGTTTCAGCTCTTTTTCTCTCTCCTTCTCTGTAGTGTGTTTTGTACCTCTGGTCACTGAAAATGCTCTACCCAAAGACGCTATATTTACTGAGAGGAAATCATGAATGTAGACATTTGACAGAATATTTCACCTTCAAACAAGAATGTGAGTATCCCACTTGTCAACACTCAAACTATGCTTGTAATGCTGTATTAATATGCTGCAAATATAATTTGAAATGGCAAAAAAAAGAGTAAAAAAAATGCTAAATAGAAGCTTTTCACTACCAGTTTACTATTCAAAAGTTTAGGGTCAGTATGATTTATACTTTTAATACTTTTATTCATCAAAAATGCATTAAATTGATCAAAAGTGTTAGTAAAGACATCTATAATGTTACAAAAAATATATATTTGATGTAAGTGTTATATTAGCACAGTCGTTTTTAAATAAGATTAAGACAATTTTGAACAGCAAATCAGCATTTAAATTACTTTTTAAATCTATAAAATAAATAAATATTTTAAATTGCAACAGTATTTCTGTTTTTACTATATTTTTGACCAAATAAATGCAGCCTTGTTGAGCCTTTAAAAACATTTTAAAAATCTTACCAGCCCCAAACTGTAGAATGGTAGTGTATATATATTTAATATAATTTATATTTATATTTCAACTTTTGTAGTAATTTGATTAGTAATTCATGATTTAATGATTAATGTTTTAAAAGAGGGACATGAATTCATATTCCTATATCAAACCTGTTAGTTTTCCAGTATTAATAGAACAGATTGATTTATTGTAATTTTATATATATATTTTTATATGATATAATTTTTCACATCTTGGAATAAATAATTTTGTTATTTGATTTTGTATGCCATGGTTTTATATGTTTAAATTTGATTTCAGTTCACATTTCAGAACAAAGACAAAGTTTTAAAGGGGTATTTCCCTATATTTCACTAAAAATAATCAAATTAGAATAACGGAGCACAACCCTCAATTCACTTTGATCATTTCCTACATTATCTATTGTTCCAGAAAGGACAAATCTTTCCATTTAAAGAGAATGAGGTTTTTAACGCAAAGCGATTGGGAGGGGTGGGATGTGGAGTATGAGGTAATGCTTCAGAATGGAGCTTTCCCATGAGGCCGAGCGGCGGAGCGCAGAGACAGGTGAGGTGGGAGGGAGAGGTGCGGAGCTGAAGGCAAACTCTTTCTGTGTCTACTCCACTGACCCGTCGCCATGGTTACAAATGCTTTTGAGAGGCGGCTTATTGAGACATAATGAGAATAGGACACACGTCGACACACAGAGACAAAAAAAAAAAAACCCTCCTCCGTCTGGAGACAGTGTTTATCTTGTGTGTGAGTGTTTGTGACGCACTGAGACACATGGGGCTGATCGCTAAAGTTCGGTCCCAGTAAGAATCTAATGAGACCGGAGAAAAACATGATAAGTGCTGTTATAACAAAATAGCTGTTTCTTGCTATAAATATTAGGTTGTTTTTTGAAAAAGAACTGTAAAAAAAACAACAACCATGATGTCACTTCTTGTTTCTTTCGCATAATGACTTACCTTCGTTTACCCTTAGGGGGCATACTAAGGAAAACAAGATTTTTTGGTTCTTTTGAAATGAAACGTGCTTTAATGTCTTAGTCATGCTTATGATGTCAGAATTTTTACTATATTTGAATATGACCGTACTTGAAAACAACTACAGTGTAAACTATGCCATTTTTTCTTGTCTTAAAGGTACAGTAACAAATATAGCCTGTTTGAAAGCTTGGCTAACATTAAAAGTGGTTTTAAGGTAAAAATAAGATAAAATAAAATAAAAATATAATTGAGAATGCAGAATATGACAATGTTGTATTTACAATGGGGATTTTTTTTTTTTTTTTAAACTATACTTTTTACTATAAAACAGAATAGTGATTAAGTAAAAAAAAAAAAAAAAGCTTCTCATTCATTGAGGAGACAGGTGAGTAAATGATGACAAAATGTTCATTTTTAGGTGAACTATCCCTTTAATAGTGAAAATTGGTCCCAAACTAAAGTGTGACCAAAACGACTTATTTACCTTTGTACTCACTTGCTGTTTTTGTCCCTCACTGTCTATCAGGTAAAATCAAGTATTCAGAGCAGGTTTACGATGCCTGTATGGGTGCGTTTGACTGTCTGCCCTTGGCAGCTCTCATGAACCAGCAGTTCCTGTGCGTCCACGGTGGCCTGTCCCCAGAAATACAGACCTTAGATGACATAAAGAAGGTACTGCCAAGTCATGCGTGAACAGTAGCGCTGTGTGTGGGAGGAGAAAGATTTCATGCATGGCCACAAGAAAGCAGTGTATGTCTGTGTATTTCTGTATTGTGTATTATTTTTGTGTCTCTGTGGCCTAGTTGGACCGGTTTAAGGAGCCCCCAGCATTCGGGCCTATGTGTGATTTGCTTTGGGCCGATCCCTTGGAGGACTTCGGCAATGAAAAGAGCCAAGAGTACTTTAGCCACAACACAGTCAGAGGATGCTCATACTTCTACAGGTGGGTGGTTTTTGTGTGTTTTGAAGCGTCTGAGTGGGAATATGTTGAGATACTCAAAGCTGTCAAAAGAATCTGCCATTAAATAGCCTATAATGGGCTTTTCAGCAAAATGGAAATAGTAAAACCATTTATGAAACAACAAAAATGTAAAAGGAAATGTTTGGGGCCAGTAAGATGTTTTTAAAGACATCTGTTATGCTCATCAATGCTGTATTTATTTGAAAAAAATACAGTAAAAACAGTAATATTGTGAAATATTATTACAATTGAAAATAAGCGTTTGTTTTTTAAAATGTAATTTATTCCTGTGATGCGAAGTTGAATTTTCAGCAGCCATTACTCCAGTCTTATAGTCACATGATCCTTCAGAAATCATTCTAATATGCTGATTTGCTCAAGAAACATTATCAATGGTTGTGGAATTTTGTAGAAACCATGATACCTTTTTTTTCACATTTTTTCGGGATTCTCTGATTAACAAACAAACAGCAGAAAAACAGCATTTATTTAAAACATAAATATTTTGCAACATCATAAATGTCTTTTCTGTCATTTCTGATCAAATTAACATGTCCTTGGTAAATAAATGTATTCATTTCTTTTAAAAAAATCTTATTGACCCCAAACTTTTGAATGGTGTTATATATTTTTGTATTAGTTTATTTAAAAAATATTTTAAAAATTATATATATTTATGTATTCATTTTTTGTTCACTCTTTTAACCAACACATATAAAAAAATATGATATTAGGGTTTAAATTTGGAGGAAATAATTCACAAAAATTATTCTGATTTCAGACAGTTTTAAATTAGATGTTTGAAACCTATGAAATCTTATTCCTGCCACAGAATAAAAAATACAAATGGTAATTGCAACCCACAGTTCTGTGAGATTCTGTATGTCTTAATTCCACTGCCATGATGCCATGAATGTGCATATGTGTGTGCACTGATGTTGTGTAACATACTGTGCACATATGAGGGCGTATATATGTGTGTGTATGTATGTGTGAGGACAGCTGGGTCGGTGGGGGGTTGTTGGGTCTCTCCAGGTGCTCAGGGTTGATGTTGTTTTCTGTCCTCAGCTCTGACTGCATAAAGCAACAGCCTCTTAATATTTCACACACTCTGCTGAAAATTTTATGGAACGGCAGAGCACTTGTGTATGTGAGAATGAGTGTTTGTTTATGAGAGAGCGAGAGTGAAGATTTGTCTGTTGTTTTTCAGCATTTAAATGTTTGTGTTTTAGCATTAGCATTAGCATTTAGTCTTCTGAAACCAAACGGTAGCTTTGTTTGAGGATAAGACTGAAGGTCCTATCTATCTGTCTGTTTGTCTGTCTATCTGTCTATCTGTCTAGTGTTTAGTGTCTGGTGTAAACTGCAGATTTGGGCCAGTGGTTTGGAGCCCTACATTCATTAGTGTGTCTCTGTGTTATATGCATAATACCAGAGGCAGCCATGTTACAGAACACACACGACTGAATTCATCACACATACACACAGCGCTGCATACTCTACTTAGACAGATACATACCCACACACATCTCTGTTATGCAAGGCTCACAGAAGCCATTTGTTTTAATCTGTGTTGTCAGTGTTCCTCGAGCTGCCCACCTCCCTGAATCACCATGTTGGTGTTTAATCACTCCTCTTTCATTCCATTCACTCCGTTTGTTTATGTGATTGCCTTTATGCACTTGCAGACTCCATGTATATGGTTTTCCTATGGAGCATTTGTACAAATGAAGACATTTAGAGAATAGAAGAAGCAGTTAGTATAAATACATAATTTTGTGTAAACATAAAAATAAATTAAATTTTATTATTTTTTTTTATACTTTTTATACATCGTGTTCTCACGCAGTGAAAAATGCATTGTGGAACAAAGAGGAAACTGACAACCACCAAGAGACAAGACAGAGCAGGTTACTTTTGGTATGAAACAAAGCCTCAGCTTTCAAATTTTGTCATTTTGTAAGAAATTCAAACAGTAAATACCGTTTTGTGGCTCTTTAATGTGTCATGACAGATCACTGTAGCGCCTCAGTTCAAGCGGCACATGAACCGATCATCTCTTCTTCTTTACTAGTTATAGCACAAAATAAACATGAATGAACATCAGAAGGTATCTTGTTTCAACTGCGGAAAGACGTCAGTACACCATTTTTTAAGTTTAAGTCAACCAACATTAATCTACTCTCCTGTCTGGTTTGCTTGTCGGACAAAATGACAGATTCGACGTTATGACTGGTCAGATTGCCTGTCAATCAAACTCCCTGCAAAGGGTCAATGACCACAAAAATAATTTTCCTATAAAAAAAAAAAATGAAAAAGTAATGTGAATCATCACAATAATGTGAAGCTTATAATTTCATAAAAGAACTTACATTACATTAAAGCTTATTTCGAGTTGAAAGTTGTTCTGCATTTTTACAATTGTTTTAGGGGTTTAGGCGTAGCATTGGCATGGCAAATAAAAGGGAAAAAATGGATATAACCTTACACAGAAAAGGTTAGTAAGTGATTTCTCACACTAAAGGCATGTTAACATGCATATTGTTTATGTCTTGCAGCTGTACTTCATTGAAATACTGAGTATTTTAAATTTTACAGATTTGCCCCATTCACTTCACATTCACATTTTGGCAAACTTTAGCGGCCCATTAGCTATGTTTCCATCCAAAGATGAGAATTTAACTTATGCGCAGAACTGGAATGTAGCATAAAACATTTGCAAATAAAGCACCATTTCCATCCAATGAGTCAAAGAGAACAAAATCGTCACTTCCTGATAAACTGGCACTAAATATCACTAAGAAAAGGAGGAGAAGCAACTGAATATAATAATTTTCATATATAATAAATTACTTGTGCCTCAGATCTGCTGGTTAGTCAAGTTATCCTGTCCCATTGTGCAAAGTCACATTACTTTTTTGATGCGCATGGTGGAGTTTATTTGGTAAATGTGTTTTCATCGTAGTTTAGGAACATTTTTTCTTATCGGATAAAAAAAATATCGTAATTAAGTGTGCACATAATTTTTTATGTGCAGTTTTAGAATTTATGCGCAATTATGCATTTCCATCCAGCGCAATATTAAAAAATGCGCATAAAATAAGTGGATGGAAACAGCTATTGTCTACTGTTAATTGTGTAGCAATGTATAAAGCACAGCTCACACAGAAGGCACTTTCAAACCAAGAAGCTTTTTGCTGATCAAATCCACATGACCAACTTGAACCTGTTGCGAAATCTGCTTAGAGAAATGCTTACATGAAATTTAAGTTTATGTGGTTTCCTATTGAATAGACTGGATTTCACCCGTGAATATTCGTCGAACAACAGCAAATGCGTCTTTATCTTAAGTGCCTCACTGTAACTGTTACGGGATCGACAAGACGAGAGGCGTGTGGATCCATATGCAAGGTTTTAGTTACAAAGGCGTGGTCAAGAACAGGCAAGGGTCAGATAACACAGGTACATCACAGGTGAGGCAAAGAATATTCCTAAGGCTAGCGTGGGTCTACAATTGGCGAACAATATCCAGAGGGCTTGACACGAGGGGTAATCCAATAACACGAGCAATAGTCCAGGCGAGGTGCAAACACAGTCCGAAACAGCAAGGAAAATGGTTAATCCAAGAAACACAGGCAGAAGATCAGGAAACAGACAATAAGGCAATATGAAGTGACTGGACTTAGACTAGAACTAGAAACTAGGACCGGAAACTTGGAATGGCTCCGTAATGTAGCTATAGCTAGAAGAGTGATTTACGGTAAACAATACTCGGCAGTGAGAGAGAGGAAGACTATGGCTTATGTAGGGTGTGTGATTGGTTACAGCTGTGTGCAGTCAGTGCAATGGATGATGGGAAATGCAATCCAGGGTGATGTGTAACAGTCTGTGTAGTATGAGTGTCAATATAATGGGATAACGACCTCTGGTGGCAATCTGGCAGAAGGCCATGGACTGGATTCGTGACAGTAACCCAGAATTATTATAATTTTTTTGTAAAGAAATCACGAGATAAGTCTAAATGATTTTTTTTTTCATCAACACAAGTGCTGTCAATTGAGGTGAATTCGTAATGAACAATATTCTTTTAAATTACGTCTGCAAATAATATGTACTTCTCCCTATTCATACAGTATTCTTTCCGCCATGGTTTCTAATATTTAAAAAATATTTAAAAAAACATTCTGTATTTGTCTAAGTAGATCTTTCTTTGTCAGATTAAGTTGGAAGTGGACCAGATTTTATGCTGATCAAACGTCTGGCCATGTGAGACTAGGGTGAAGCTGTCAGAAGAGGAGATGGGGGGGATGCCCTTTCAGCCTCTTGCATCGTACTGTAGTCAGCAGAAAGAGTGAGATGGAAGGAGGGAGTGAGTGAAGGGCTTACACTGCGGCCAGCAGCGACAACTCAGCTTCGCGATCTATCCCACAATCCCCAAGGGCTCTGCAGTGTGGTGTTGCCATGACGACCTGTTTTCTCTTCCCAAACTGGAGCGAGTGATAGCAAGAGAGAAAGATAGATGCAGAGGAAGAAGTGATTGGTAGAGAGAAGCGGTAATGCAGCAGTGCCCCCTCATTAGCCGATGACACAAGAGAGAGCAGCTCACACCCTCCTTTACAAACTCTCTGGGTTGTAGGCAAACATATGTTAGCGCTTTCTCGCAGTGAAGCTTGACAGCATCCATCTCCATTAATTTTCATTGTATGGAAAACAGCAACGTGAACATTCTGCCCAACATCTTCTTTTCCATTTCACAGAATAAAGAAAATGTTACAGGTTTGGAATATGGGTGGGAATCATAGGATAATATAGTAAATCAGTTTCTTGATTGCAGCAGAGTGCAACAGTCAGGTTCCAGAAGTAAAAAATTCAATTTTAGTGACTTTTGACATTAATTATAAGCCTATAAACACAGACCAACTGTGAGTTCTGAGGTTGTTAATTGAAGGTATATGTTTTTGTTGATGTTTTTGTTCGTTTGCATTATTTCTTATTTTTAAAATAATTGTTTAACAGTTGAATTTGTCATGAAAAACTACATTACCCATGATTCTGTACAGGAAATTCCACTAATCAGAGAGTCCTGGTGAGCAAATTGCACCAAAAGAACTCTGCAGGGAACACCCACTATACCATGAAGTTATGACGTAATCAAGTCGGCAGTTGCTATGCTGTCAAAATACTTACATTTTTGTATATTTATGCATATTTTGCAATAAACCTAAAATATATTGTTTCCATATGTATAATAAACAAATATAAAATTTAGTTTTAAAACTCTCCATCGTTTTTAATTCTATTATGTAATTTGCAGTACTTCATTGGATTGTAGTTTTTTCCCTCACCAAAGCTATTAAGTACACAGCTGTAATTTTGTTTTTTGTCTGATTTTCAAATACTTTCTTGCATTAAATCAAAGATTGTAATGTTGTGATTCACCTTGTAACTGGTTTGATTCACCTTGTAACTGGCTTGTAACTTGTAACTGGCTTGGTTAATGGTTTATAACACTTCAACAAAGACTTTTTTACAATCCCTGTAGGAAAAAAACCCTATGGTTCCATTAACAGCACTGAAAAAGTGGACCAGCACTAATGCACTCTATATTATATTGCAGTGTTTTTTTTTTTTGTTTGTTTTTTTTTTATTATTATTATTTTATTGTACAGCAATTGTATTCTCATTTAAATTTTGGTTGAAAAGAAACAATGGCAACACTATGCAATAAGGTCCCATCAGTTAACATTAGTTAATGTATTAACTAGCATTAACTAATGAGTAGAAATACATTTGTTAAAGTATTTAATAACCAATGTTAAAGAATGGAAACGTATTCCAAAGTGTTATCGAAATAATTGAGTTGTTTTGAATAGTGGTCAATCTTCTTTTTACCAAAAATATTCTTATGAAAAATGTAGTGCAAAATAAAACTAAATTCTTGGCATGAGAATATTGATAAAACATTGTGAGATTAAGTATCACAATACTTTGAAATAGTAATTTCATTGAAACACAAATCATATCAGGGTCTGCTGAGACTGTGAGTGAAAATGTCTGTGAATATGTTCTATATATATACATATATGAACGCTGAAATGCAAATATGTAAGAATGTGATTATGTGAATTTCTTTCTCAGGATATCTGTTAACATAACATGATAATGCCGCACACCAACAGTTGAGGCCCACGCTGCCCCTGCTGGACACATGTTGAACTGCACTCGTGCTCCATTCACACATGAATGTTTTGGTTGGCTGACAGTGGAAAGCATTGAAAAAATAATACAACATTATTGAGACACGTCCACCCACAGTTTCCGAATGTTGGCTCTTATTTTCTCTCTCATTCTCTTTTCCTTCTCTCAATATCTGTGTTGCAGTTATCCAGCTGTCTGTGACTTCCTACAGAATAATAACTTGTTATCAATCATTCGAGCACACGAAGCACAAGATGCAGGGTATGTATTACCTGTCTTTCGCTCTGTATTTCAAATTTTGTGTATTAATATGCACACTTTAGGGGTAGGTAAGGTACTAAGGTGTACTTTTAAGAGTACACTTTTTTCAAACACATACAGTTTTCTGCACATGTAAATTAAAGTTTTTTTGTCTTCCTCTCTCTCTACTAACAGGTACCGGATGTACAGGAAGAGTCAGACCACTGGCTTCCCTTCTTTAATTACCATCTTCTCTGCACCAAACTACCTTGATGTTTACAATAACAAAGGTGAGTCGTGTTTTTCCTTATGTGCGAGAAAAATGGAGCATTGTGATGGGAACAGAGAGCTGGATGAGAGCATGGGCAGGACCATCAGCTTGAGTGACTCCATCCATGTGGTCTTATCATCCGCTGATGGAACAGGGTCAACCTCTCAGCAGTACCATCTAGTGGAGGCTTTTTGTGAAAATGAATGTTCAGCCACATACAAAATTGATATACTGTATATCTAGATGTATTAACACCATGTTTGATGGACATGTTCTTGCTTATAAAGCTCATTTAGCTTGGGTTTTGTCATATCATTGTGTGTTCACACTGTTTCAGCAAAAAATGTTGACAACGATTCCACTTGAATTAGTCGATTAGGAAACAAACCCAGCGGCTCAGGAAGCCACGCTCTCTTGAGATTATTTCTCATATTATTGATTTGAGAATTTTCATAAGCTGGAGGCTCACTTTTTCTTATTATTCACTTCCTCAGCTGCCGTCCTGAAGTATGAGAACAATGTAATGAACATCCGGCAGTTTAACTGCTCCCCTCATCCTTACTGGCTGCCAAATTTCATGGATGTCTTCACCTGGTCGCTGCCATTTGTGGGGGAGAAAGGTACCTCTTATATATATATATATATATATATATATATATATATATATATATATATATATATATATATATATATATTTTGTTAATGTTTGTATATATTTTTTAACAAATATATAACAATTTATTTGAAATAGACTACCTGGTCTCATGAGGAAAACGTACCTCTGGGAACTTTTTTGCAAGATGCGAAATACGTACCAATAAGTACATATCACTGCAGTTTCCAACAGAAATGAACACTAGGGGCGGTAAAACAGTGAGCACTTGTAATCATTTTCGTACACAGTTATGATTACAGCTCCATATGTTACAAGCTTGCTCGGTAGCTCAGCTGGCACGGAATTGGACTTAATCCTTGGGTATGAATCCCGTCAAAAACATGACTGATGCTGAAAGATGAGAGATCAAAAAGCAAGCTAAAATGGCATGTTTGCGATTGTTTTTTTTTACATCACATTCGCTTTTGCTCATACTATCGGGTAGGTTTAGGTGTAGTGCATATGGTACATTATTTTAAAACGACATGGAGCAGTAGTCTTACAGCGCCACTCAGCGGACATTTCAAGTCAGAACTGCGGTGACACGTACATAACCAACATCAAATAAAACGTACCATATTATGTAAATTAATCTGTTCCAGGGAAAAAAACGAACACTCATTTAGCACCACTCAGTGGACATTTCACATCGAATAGGTCACAAAGTGTATATGGCAGTACATATTTCGCGTCTTGCGAAAAAGTTTCCAGAGGTACGTTTTCGTCATGAGACCAGGTTGGAAATAGATGTTTTTACTGTCACATTTTATAATTTTAAAGGTATAGTTCACCAAAAAATTAAAATATTGTCATTAATTACTCACCCTCACGTCGTTCCAAACCCGTAAGACCTTTGTTCATCTTCGGAGCACAAATGAAGATATTTTTGATGAAATCTGAGAGCTTTCTGACCCTCCATAGACAGCAACGAAACTGACACGTTCAAGGTCCAGAAAGGTAGTAAGGACATCGTTAAAATAGTCTATGTGACATCAGTAGTTCAACCGTGATGTTATGAAGCTACGAGAATACTTTTTGTGCGCAAAGAGAACTGATATAGCAACTTTATTCAACAATTCCATTCTTCCATGTCAGACTTCGATGAGTACCACGGGAGTTTACGGGAGTACCACGACGAGTGTGACGCAGGAGCCGGCATTCTGAAATAGAACCCGGATGCGCTGCGGCTTGTTTGCGTGAACGCGCGTCAAAGTCTGTTGCGGAAGAGAAGAAATTGTTGAATTGTTGAACGTGTCAGTTGCGTTGCTGTTTATGGAGGGACAGAAAACTCTCGGATTTCATCAAAAATATCTTAATTTGTGTTCCGAAGATGAATGAAGGTCTTACAGGTTTGGAACGACATGAGGGTGAATAATTAATGACAGAATTTTCATTTTTGGGTGAACTATCCCCAAAAATCTTAACTCAAAACTGAAAATCTTCAATATTTTTTCCTTAAGAAAACACAGACACAACAAAAAAGTGTTTGCTAATGTCTGATACTTTCAAATGAATGTTGTTTTGATATGTTGTGACTGACTGTTGTTGCTTTGCCTGCAGTCACGGAGATGCTGGTAAATGTGTTAAGCATCTGTTCTGATGATGAGCTGATGAATGATGGAGACGAGATCTTTGATGGTGAGACATCTTCACTTGTTGCTCCACAGTTTCCTTTATATTGCATGTAGAAGATGAACATAATTTATGAGTTCTCCAGCATGAAACATGATTATGATTTCTCGACAGAAAGGGCCTTTTCTTTGACGTCAGGTACATCCTGAATTATGACTCATAGTTCTTTCAATATATTTCCTGTTAAGTAGCACTCTTGTGATACTGTGCTTGTAATAGCCCTTAAGTTTCGTCTTTGTACTTGACTTAAGTTTCGTCTTTGTACTTGAGCCGCTAAAGTAACTACTGCCAACCAGTTTGGGGAAACTAGTTTAAAACTGAAGTTTTCCAAGCTACAAGCTACTTATAATTTAAAGAAATGTAAACGACAACTGCAAGCTGTAATAATTATTATTTAGCAATATTGTTTAGTTTAATAGAAGCAGTATTTCTCTGACTCATAAAAAGAGGGTTTTGTGTGAATGAATCTCATTTACGCTAAACACTTTATACAATGTAACAATGTGAGTAAAAAAGTAGCTTGAACTTGAAAAATTACTTTGAAAAAATAGTAGTGTCGCTTCTTTAAGTTAGTTACTCCCAAAACTGCCGCCAACACAATATACATAATTTCTGTAAGAAAATAAAAGTTTCTGGGGGTTTTTAGCCTCTGGTTATACTGAGACTGACTGAGACTGCTTGATTTTTTCTTTCCGCCCACAGCCAATGCAGCAGCTGCTCGGAAAGAGGTGATTAGGAACAAGATCCGTGCCATTGGGAAGATGGCCAAGATGTTCTCCGTGCTCAGGTACAAATGGGGCTTCCTCCAGCTGAGTCATTCAGTCTGCGGTCAGCTGGGTCACATGCTTATGAGACCGCTTTTGCTTACCAGACATTATAGATAATGGAGGCTTCTTAAAAGCAAGATATGGTTGATATTCAGTGCATCATAAAACTGGGATACAAGAAACTTTTTTAAAGGTACGGACAGTATTTTAAAGAAAGTGTTTCAAAAGGTTCAGCATGGAATTTTGGGCTCTTTATGAACATCTGTGGTTTTAACATAAAATTGCAAGTTTTATGTGGAGGATTATTTACATCATTAAGTACTTTGAGAGACTTCTTTCCTAAAATAAAAGTGTAGCTGTTTTTGCTATATATGGCCATTTATACTGTGTGAGAAAACCAGTAAAAGTTAGCTTATTAAGAAAACATTTATTAAAGGGATAGTTGACCCAAAAATGAAAATTCTGTCATTAATTACTCACCCTCATGTTGTTTCAAACCCATAAGACCTTTGTTCATCTTCGGAACACAAATTAGCTTTCTGACCATCGTTAAAATAGTCCATGTGACATCAGTGGTTCAACCTTAATTTTATGAAGCTACGAGAATACAGTTAACGCGTGTTCACAAGAGTACTCTCATGAACGTGCTTCGAAGACTGACGTGGAAGAGGAGAAATTGCTGAATAAAGTCATTATTTTTGTTTTCTTTGCACACAAAAAGTATTCTCGTAGCTTCATAACATTACGATTGAACCACTGATGTCAAATGGACTATTTTAACGATGTTCTTACTACCTTTCTGGGCCTTGAACGTGTCAGTTACATTGCTGTCTATGCAGGGTCAGAAAGCTCTCAGATTTCATCAAAAATATCTTAATTTGTGTTCTGAAGATTAACAAAGATTTTACGGGTTTGGAATGACATGAGGGTGAGTAACTAATGACAGAATTTAAATTTTTTGGGTGAACTATCCCTGTAAATTGTCAATGTACTAAAGCCAAATATGAGCATGTATTTTATTAATTTTTTTCTTTCCATTTTTTATTTGCTTTAAAAAACCATGGCTGTTAAGGAATAAAAAAAAAATCACAATTTATATCATGTTTTTTGTCCAGCCTTTAGAATGCAGAATGAATCTCTATGTAAATTTCAGTAAATATTACCCTTTTCTGCTTTGAAATTGTCAACCGATCCTAGTTTGAAAACTTCTTTTTTTTTTTAATGTACTAAATATAAAGTTTGTATCACTCATGACATTTTCATATGTACATTACCATTCAAGAGTTTGGAGTTATTAATTGTAGTATTATATTATTATAATATAATATTATATGTAATATTATTATATGTATACATATACGTAATATTATATTATTATATGTAATATTAATATTAATTCAGCAAGGACACATTAAATGAATCAAAAGTGACAGTGAAGTCATTAAGAATTTACAGAGATTTTTATTTCAAATAAATTCTGTTCTTTTGAACTTTCTATTCATCAAAGAATCATGAAAAAAAAATGTTTCATGGTTTCCACAACTGCACAACTGTTTTAAACAATTACAATAAATGGAAATGTTTCTTGAGCACCAAATCAACATATTAGAATGATTTCTGAAGGATCATGTGAAACTGAAGACTGAAGTAATGGTGCTGAAAATTCAGCTTTGCATCACAGCAGTAAATTACATTTTAAAAAGTTGAAATAGAAAAGTTATTTTAAAGTGTAATAATATTTCACAATATTACAATTTTACATTTTAAAAAAACTTGCAGACTGCAAACTTTTGAATGGTAGTGTAATATCAGTGATGTGTATTTTATTATTTCTGATGGTCCTATGCTGTCTTTGCAGAGAGGAGAGTGAGAATGTGTTGACCCTGAAGGGTCTGACCCCTACCGGGATGCTCCCCAGCGGGGTGCTTTCTGGAGGCAAGCAGACTCTACAGAGTGGTGAGCACACGATCCAGTACTGGCCATGTTCCTCTCTTGGTTCTTGTCTTCCTCTGTCTCCTCCTCCTCTCTCTCTCTTGCTTCTTTATATTTCCTCCTCTTCTGTCTCTGTAATGTCTGTCCCTGTCCCTTCCACCTGTCTCTCCATCTGTCTCTATCTGTGTCCTCTGACAACTCCAAGCTTTGGGGTGCTGCTCTTTTAGTTCCCCCAAAGCATGGACACATTAGTGGGGCGGTTTACCCGTCAATGGTAAACTGGGGGTGAGAATGAGTTTCTGAGAGGCCCGTAGGGTGTCTAGAGCACAGGAAGCGTGGAAAGCAGGAGAAGTCTCTTGCAAAGTGCGAATGGTTGAGGGGATTGTCTGAGTCTGTGGTCCATAGTCTGGTTGGCGTGCATGCATCCCGGCGCCCGTCGCTGCTTGTGCACAACTGCTGCCTGTACTGCTGTTGCATGGCTTGTTCAGGTGTAACACACTACCCTCCTCTCCCTCCAGCAACCGTCGAAGCCATTGAAGCCATCGAGACGGACGAAGACGGAGAAGGTAATTCCAGGACATGTATATGGGCATAATCCAACATACGATGGTAGATGAGTTTTGGAAAATGGTAGATGGTTTGGTATCTGGTTTGTTTCTTGTTCAACATGGGACCTACCAGTTGGAACCACATTTTAAAACACATCTATCGTCGTATGCTGGATTTTCCGCCAGGGTCACCACATTCTGAAGTTGATTGCTCTAACCAACTAACACACTACATTAGAGAAGAGCAAAAGACCAGAAAGCCACCAATCACTACGAAGGGGCACTGCACATGTCTGGGAACAGTTTGATGTCAAATAGTTTTCAAGTAATCTGTCATAGTCTGGATTGCTTACTAGTTAACACTGTGGCTGTGTCTGAAACACAAGGCACCTGGCTTGTTATCCAGTTAATCGATGACTAAACAAACTGCACAAGTGGATTTTAGGCACAAAACATCACATCAAATAATCTAAACCAAATTCAAGTGAGCTTTAGAGACAACCAAGCATACATTCAATGCTGGGCTCAACATTTCTGATTTTTACTTGCCTATATATAAATTTAAATGTGTAATTTACACTACTGTTCAAAAGTTTGGGGTTGGTAATATTTTATTAAGAAATTAATACTTTTATTCAGCAAGGATTCTTTAAATTGGTAGTAAAAACATTAATATTTTACAAAATATTTCTATTAAAAATGCTTCTATTTATTAAAGAATACAGGAAAAACAAATATCATGGTTTCCACAAAAATATTAAGCAGCACAACTTTTTCAACACTGATAATCCTAAGCAAAAAATCAGCATATTAGAATGATTTCTGAAGGATCATGTGACACTGAAAACTGGAGTAATGGCTGATATAAATTTTGCTTTGCCTTCACAGGAATAAATTACTTTTTTAAAATATATTAAAATAAAATTAAAAAACAAAAAAAAAATTAAATTGCAATAATATTTCACAATATTACTGTTTTTACAGAATTTTTGATCAAATAAATAGTCTTGGAGAGCATAATTCTTTCTAAAACATTAAAACATCTTACAGACTCTGAACATTTGGATGGTATATTTACATGAATAATTTTATGTTTCTAATTTTAAATGTATAATGTTTACATGTATTATTTAATTATATAGTTTTTATTTATATTCATCACATTCTTACTATGTGACCAAGCCTATCACAGGCTACTGACCCCAGGTCAGCTGTCCTTATTGTTGAGCCCTGCAATGACTACAATACTTCATATACTTGATATCTACTCAGCTGAAGTTCATTTAGACATTGAAACAAGAAAAAAAAAAATACATGAATTAATTTACAGCCAGCCTTTTTTCAACCAACCATCAAACTACATGCAGAAAGGCAAATGCTGCCTTCAGAAACCAACCAGATGAAGGCATCTTAGTATCTTTGGATTCAGATTTGCCTTGATCCCTTCCTATCTCCATTTATTGCCTGCTAGTGCAATGTTTTTAGGTTGCAGACACAGCCATTATATAACTAAGACATCGCAAGATGCTATTTGTACAGAAAAACAGTTTTAGTCTAGAGTTTTGAGTTTGTTTGTTTTTTTTAGCAACAGTAATTTAATCAGATATTTGCCGTGCCCTTTTGGAGTGGTGACATTAAGCGAACATGCCTTTTATTACTTGCATGATGGTTTGAGGTAGCATCTAAACTGGAGGCATGATTTTTGGATATGGTTTGTCGGGCGCTGCTTTTCCTCTGGCCCTCATGGTTCTAGTGTGGGCATAGCATGTGATTAACCCCAATCAGGAATTCTCAGCCAACCAGAGTGTGTTCCTCTTCTACAACCTCTCGCTTTCTGAGACCAGCTCACCTCAGTGATACACACATGGATGGACTCGAGGGGTTTGGACACTGGTCTCTACTTCTACTATATATATAGAGAAAAAAAACAATAAAATAGTTAAAATAGCAGGTAGGGTGGGGTGATCTCCATATTTCCAATCTTTTGACTTTTTATTTACTTGATATTTATATGTTTTCTCTGAAATGGCTGAAAACTTTTCATGTGTGGTGTGTAAATTTCAGTAAAAATGTATAGAAATTAATAGTAAAAAAGGAGTTTGCAAATGGTTTGCAATTAGCAAGTGCAAGTGACCAATGACTTTAAAATTTGCATTTAGAAATTAGTTCTTTAAGTATTATTTTACTAAAATGTTAGTAAATAAAGTATTTACTATATTAAATATAGTAATGTTATATGTTTAAATATTTAAAATAATATTAGTTATTGCACTAAAAACTATAGAAAGTAATAGTACATTTAACTGTTTTTTTTGTCAATTTCAAATCATTTATTAATGCGTTTTTTTATTGTAACACTTAACCTTTTAAATCTGAATTTAAAAAATTTAAATGTCTATTTACTTGTCATTTTGATAAGTTATTTATCAGTTTATATAATTATTGTTATATTGATAATCAATGTCATTTTGTTCTATTAGTATTTTTTGAATTGAGCTATATAATACCATTCAAAAGTTTGGGTCAACAATACGATTAAAAACAGTAATATTGTGAAATATAATTACAGTTTAAAATAGCTGTTTTCTAAATAAATGTATTTTAAAATTCATTTATTTCTGTGATGGCAAAGCTTTATTTTCAGCATCATTTCTCCCGTCTTCATGTCACATGATCCTTTAGAAATCATTCTAAGCTGATTTTGTGCTCAAGAAACATTTCTCCAAAAAGCTTGTGTGCTGCTTAATAATTGTTTTGGGAACTGTAATACAAGCTGAATAAAATGGTTTTTTTTGTTGTTTTTTTTTACAAAAAATCGTTCTGACCCCAAACTTTTGAAGTATATATATATATATATATATATATATATATATATATATATATATATATATATATATATATATATATATATACATATACAGTGCCCTCCACTAATATTGGTACCCTTGGTAAATATGAGCAAAGGCGGCTGTGAAAATAAATCTGCATTGTTTATCCTTTTTATCTTTCATTCAAAAAAATCACAAAATTCTAACCTATCATTGAAGTAAAACAATTGAAAGTGGGGGGAAAATCTCATTGTGAAATAAATGCTTTGTCTAGTTCATGTTGGCCACAATTATTGGCACCCAATTATTGCAACGTCCTTTTCCCAGGGTAACAGCTCTGAGTTTTCTCCTATAATGCCAGAAGAGCTTGGAGAACACCTGATAAGAGATCAGAGACCATTTGCTTCATACACACTCTTAAGAAAAATGATTCTAAACAGTACCAGAAAAGGGTTATTCGGCTTGTAACAATAGCAGAACCCTTTTTAGTGCTAAATAGAACCTTTTTTATAGGGTTCCATACAGAACCATGCTTTGAAAATGCTATATAGGACCTTAATGGTGTTATAAATAACCTTTTTAATGATAGTTTTTCATTAATATTAGCATTATTTATATATATTATTTATTAATATTGTTTTTTTTACCCCTCTATCTGTCTGGTCTTATAATCTATCTTACCTATCTTATATCTTATAATATACTTGTAATATCTTATAATATAAGTGTCTATTAGGGTTTTACATAAAATCAACTACAACGTATCAATTTTATTATTTTTTTAATGACGTGAAATTGTAGCAAAAATGACAGTGTTCTAACAACAGTTATTAATACATTAATGAATGACAATGGACATTGAACATAAATAAATGCTTAAAAAAGTAAAACAAAATAGAACATAAAATAGTGTATTGAAGACCAAGCTCCAGTAAATCTGCATTTTGTGGTCTCTTGTTTCTCATTTTCCTCTTGACAATACCCCATAGATTCTCTATGGGGTTCAGGTCTGGTGAGTTTGCTGGCCAGTCAAGCACACCAACACCATGGTCATTTAACCAACTTTTGGTGCTTTTGGCAGTGTGGGCAGGTGCCAAATCCTGCTGGAAAATGAAATCAGCATCTTTAAAAAGCTGGTCAGCAGAAGGAAGCATAAAGTGCTCCAAAATGTCTTGGTAAACGGGTGCAGTGACTTTGGTTTTCAAAAAACACAATGGACCAACACCAGCAGATGACATTGCACCCCAAATCATCACAGACTGTGGGAACTTAACACTGGACTTCAAGCAACTTGGGCTATGAGCTTCTCCACCCTTCCTCTAGACTCTAGGACCTTGGTTTCCAAATGAAATACAAAACTTGCTCTCATCTGAAAAGAGCACTTTGGACCACTGGGCAACAGTCCAGTTCTTCTCCTTAGCCCAGGTAAGACGCCTCTGATGTTGTCTGTGGTTCAGGAGTGGCTTAACAAGAGGAATACGACAACTGTAGCCAAATTCCTTGACACGTCTGTGTGTGGTGGCTCTTGATGCCTTGACCCCAGCCTCAGTCCATTCCTTGTGAAGTTCACCCAAATTCTTGAATCGATTTTGCTTGACAATCCTCATAAGGCTGCGGTTCTCTTGGTTGGTTATGCATCTTTTTCTTCCACACTTTTTCCTTCCACTCAACTTTCTGTTAACATGCTTGGATACAGCACTCTGTGAACAGCCAGCTTCTTTGGCAATGAATGTTTGTGGCTTACCCTCCTTGTGAAGGGTGTCAATGATTGTCTTCTGGACAACTGTCAGATCAGCAGTCTTCCCCATGATTGTGTAGCCTAGTGAACCAAACTGAGAGACCATTTTGAAGGCTCAGGAAACCTTTGCAGGTGTTTTGAGTTGATTAGCTGATTGGCATGTCACCATATTCTAATTTGTTGAGATGGTGAATTGGTGGGGTTTTTGTTAAATGTGAGCCAAAATCATCACAATTAAAAGAACCAAAGACTTAAACTACTTCAGTATGTGTGCATTGAGTTTATTTAATACACAAGTTTCACAATTTGAGTTGAATTACCAAAATAAATTAACTTTTCCACGACATTCTAATTTATTGAGATGCACCTGTATATATATATATATATATATATATATATATATATATATATATATATATATATATATATATATATATATATATATATACAGTGGGTACGGAAAGTATTCAGACCCCCTTAAATTTTTCACTCTTTGTTATATTGCAGCCATTTGCTAAAATCATTTAACTTCATTTTTTTCCCTCATTAATGTACACACATCACCCCATATTGACAAAAAAACACAGAATTGTTGACATTTTTGCAGATTTATTAAAAAAGAAAAACTGAAATATCACATGGTCCTAAGTATTCAGACCCTTTGCTGTGACACTCATATATTTAACTCAGGTGCTGTCCATTTCTTCTGATCATCCTTGAGATGGTTCTACACCTTCATTTGAGTCCAGCTGTGTTTGATTATACTGATTGGACTTGATTAGGAAAGCCACACACCTGTCTATATAAGACCTTACAGCTCACAGTGCATGTCAGAGCAAATGAGAATCATGAGGTCAAAGGAACTGCCTGAAGAGCTCAGAGACAGAATTGTGGCAAGGCACAGATCTGGCCAAGGTTACAAAAAAATTTCTGCTGCACTTAAGGTTCCTAAGAGCACAGTGGCCTCCATAATCCTTAAATGGAAGACGTTTGGGACGACCAGAACCCTTCCTAGAGCTGGCCGTCCGGCCAAACTGAGCTATCGGGGGAGAAGAGCCTTGGTGAGAGAGGTAAAGAAGAACCCAAAGATCACTGTGGCTGAGCTCCAGAAATGCAGTCGGGAGATGGGAGAAAGTTGTAGAAAGTCAACCATCACTGTAGCCCTCCACCAGTCGGGGCTTTATGGCAGAGTGGCCCGACGGAAGCCTCTCCTCAGTGCAAGACACATGAAAGCCCGCATGGAGTTTGCTAAAAAACACCTGAAGGACTCCAAGATGGTGAGAAATAAGATTCTCTAGTCTGATGAGACCAAGATAGAACTTCTTGGCCTTAATTCTAAGCGGTATGTGTGGAGAAAACCAGGTACTGCTCATCACCTGTCCAATACAGTCCCAACAGTGAAGCATGGTGGTGGCAGCATCATGCTGTGGGGGTGTTTTTCAGCTGCAGGGACAGGACGACTGGTTGCAATCGAGGGAAAGATGAATGCGGCCAAGTACAGGGATATCCTGGACGAAAACCTTCTCCAGAGTGCTCAGGACCTCAGACTGGGCCGAAGGTTTACCTTCCAGCAAGACAATGACCCTAAGCACATAGCTAAAATAACGAAGGAGTGGCTTCACAACAACTCCGTGACTGTTCTTGAATGGCCCAGCCAGAGCCCTGACTTAAACCCAATTGAGCATCTCTGGAGAGACCTAAAAATGGCTGTCCACCAACGTTTACCATCCAACCTGACAGAACTGGAGAGGATCTGCAAAGAGGAATGGCAGAGGATCCCCAAATCCAGGTGTGAAAAACTTGTTGCATCTTTCCCAAAAAGACTCATGGCTGTATTAGATCAAAATGGTGCTTCTACTAAATACTGTGCAAAGGGTCTGAATACTTAGGACCATGTGATATTTCAGTTTTTCTTTTTTAATAAATCTGCAAAAATGTCAACAATTCTGTGTTTTTCTGTCAATATGGGGTGCTGTGTGTACATTAATGAGGAAAAAAAATTAACTTAAATTATTTTAGCAAATGGCTGCAATATAACAAAGAGTGAAAAATTTAAAGGGGTCTGAATACTTTCCGTACCCACTGTATATAGGTTTCTGACCCCAAGACTCAACTAATCTCTACAATTCTACAGCTGTGATCCTTGGAGAGTCTTTGGCCACTCAAACTCTTCTCCTCACCGTGCATTAGGACGATATAGACATGTCCTCTTCCAGGTAGATTTTTAACATCTTTAGTTGATTGGAACCTCTTAATTATTACTGTGATGGTGGAAATGGGGATTTTCAATGCTTTAACTCTTTTCTTACAGCCACTTTCTATTTTGTGATGCTCAACAATCTTGTTCTGCACATCAGAACTACAGTGCCCTCCAAAAGTATTGGAACAGTAAAGACAAAATTGCTCTGTTGGCTGTGGAGTCACGACATTTACAAATATGGTTAAAAGATGAATAATTTTGAGACAAAACCACAGAATGTCACATTTTATTATTGGGTGATTCAACACATAGATGTTTTACCAGCTAAGAAGTTCAGCACTTTTAGAGTTTCATCCCCCTATCTGATGTGAGCATAAGTATTGGAACAGTTGCCTCACAGGTCTTTTTAAGTGATCAGCTGTGTCCTGTTGCATTAATTCTTCAGATATTAAAAGCAGGGAATGTATCGTATCAGTTATATCCATTACTTCTGCATTCTGAATCTTGCATTCGATGATGACACCCACAAACCAGGATGAAGATGAGGGAGCTGACTTTGAGAGAAAAGCAAGCAATTTGGGTGCTAAAAGAAAAGAGGAAATCAATTATAGCTATAGCAAAAACAAAGGGCATGAAGAAATCAAGAGTTTGGAAACCACCAGCGACACCAGCAACCAACAACGACCTGATCGGCTGAGAACAACAGTAGTTGATGACAGACAAATCATAAAAGCTGTGAAAATGAACCCTAAAAGACGTGTCTGTAAAATCACCAACAACTTCCAGAAAGCTGGGGTGATGCTCTGACAATTTACTGTCCTCAGGAGACTTTGACACAGAATTACAGATGCTACACAGCAAGATGCAAACCTCTGACCTGCACCAAAAATAGAAAGGCAAGATTAGAGTTTGCAAAAAAGCACAAAGGTGAGCCAGAAGAGTTTTGGAACTGTGTTTATGGACTGATGAGACAAAGATGAACCTTTATCTAAGTGATGGGAAAGCAAGAATGTGGAGAAAAAAAGGGAACTGCAATGATCTTAAGCATACAACCTCATCTGTAAAGCTTGGTGGAGGTGGTGTCATGGCATGGGCATGCATGGCTGCCTCTGGAACAGGCCCTCTCAACTTTACTGATGACTTAATGTATGATGACAGTAGCAGAATGAATTTGGAAGGGTACAAAACCATCCTGCCTACCAATATTCAAGAAAATACCACCAGATTCATTCGGAAGTGCTTCATATTGCATCAGGACAATGACCCAAAACACCCTGCCGGTTCAGTCAAGGAATTTAAAAGGGCAAAGAAATGGAAAGTCTTAGATTGCCCAAGTCAATCTCCAGATTTAAATCCAATTGAACATGAATTTCACCAGCTGTAGAGGAGAGTAAAGGCAGAAACTCCCCAAAACAAGCAACAATTGGAATTGGCTGCATTAAAGGCTGGGAAAAGTATTTCAAAGGATGAGACCAAGAGTCTGGTGATGTCTATGGGTCACAGACTCACTGCTGTGATTGTGCACAAGGGATCTGCAACTAAATAATAGCTTTTAATCTTTTATATCTGCCTTATGTTCAACTGTCCCAATACTTATGCTCACATCAATGAGTGGGATGAACTCTAAAAGTGCTGTTCTTTCTATTTGGTAAAACATGTATGTGTTGAAATGGCTAATAATAAAATGTGACATTCTGTAGTTTTGTCTCATATTCATCTTTTAATCATATTTGCAAATGTCTTGACTCCACAGCCAACAGAGCAATTTTGTCTTTACTGTTCCAATACTTATGGAGGGCACTGTATATTCTTAGGTTTTACTCCTTGTGATGGATGATTAAGGGAATTTGGCCTTTGTGTTCCTCATATTTATAATCCTGTGGAACAGGAAGTCATGGCTGGACAATTTCATGCTCCTAGTCACCCTGGTGTGCTGAAAAATATAAATATGAATGGGAATATACTTCAGAGATATTTTACTCATAAGAATTTCTAGGGGTGCCAATAATTGTGGCCAACATTCATTGGAGAAAAACATTTATTTCATCATGAGATTTTCTCTTCAATGATAGGTTAGAATTTTGTGAATTTTTTGAGTTAAAGATCAAAAGGATAAACAATGCAGATTTATTTTCACAGCCGCCTTTGCTCATATTTATCAAGTGTGTCAATATTAGTGGAGGGCACTGTATGTATATATATATATATATATATATATATATATATATATACATATATATACATATATTCTAGAATCTAATAGAGAGAAATTACAGGCCTCGTGGCGTTATTTACAAATGTAGTTACAGGAAGCTGATGAGAACCAAGAGTCTAGTTGTTAATTGTGGGCTTTTCCCGTCTCTCTGCAGCCATCCGCGGCTTCTCTCCACAGCACAAGATCAGCAGCTTCGAAGAGGCTAAAGGTCTGGACCGCATCAACGAGCGCATGCCGCCCCGCAAGGATGGAGTCAACCACGTGGGCCACTCCATGGGCAAGATGAACATGTCCGAGACCAATGGCACCGACGACAACAGTAACATCCAGTGATGAAACGGCTGCCCACTCACCTGCACCTGAGTCCATGCCACCGCCACGACGCATGGCAGGACAACGCCAAACCCGTGATTTAAGGCCTCCTGCTTCCAACAAACACCCTATGACATCACCTACATATCCCTCCCTGCTCAAATGTCCAATTAGAGAACCAAACTATCTTTAATGTTTCACTGAAAAGAGGCAGACTGTTTTCTTGCTGTCAGTTTGCCGCTTGCAATTTTTGAAAGCGGATACCTTGCCGACGGCAAGTTTCTGCCTTTTTTGGGAGTGTCGAATGGGAAGGAGGGGTGGGGGGTGATTTGCCTGTGATGGGCTGAAAGTGTCTTTATCAGAGAGAGAGGGCGGTCTCAGTTCCTTTCCGACTCCACCCACATGCCAAGTGGGCGGGGTTTAGGAACTCTCTCTTAAGCCTGATCCATCCAGTTTGTCGGTGCGGGTGACAAGCTCGTACCGGTTCCATGCACACTTTTTTCCTCTTTTGATTGCAAGTTTTTCTTCATGATCCCGTCTCATAACGAAATGATCTCACTGTTGACGATGTTTTGCTACTAGTATTAATAAATATACAAATTTGAAATGACAAAAAACGAAAAATGTTTGTAAGGACATTTAACGACGAATCCTGTACATTTTATTACTTACGATGCAATCTTACCTGGGGGTTTTTATTTCTTGATTTGGTTTTTGGTAAGATGCCACGAAGCAGTAGAGGAGAAGAGCGGTGCTGCTTGTCCGCCGTAGACTCTCGATCAAAGCAACCGTTCGGACTGAGGAAAACCACAGTCGGAGCTCAACTTTGGCGCCACCTTCCTGATTGTTTCTCACTTGCCTGTATCTCAAGAGAGAGAATGCACATAGTACATTTCGCAAGTCAAATAAATATTATATATATATATATATATAAATATATTTAAATATATGATTATTAACAACGGTCGAGGACAATGATTTTTAACAGCATCTATGGTACTGAACGCATCAGTGCATGCAATTAAGTTCCTTATTGATATGTGAAATTATAATTGTGATGTGTTTCAATATAGTAGACTTGAATTATTTCCCTTCAAATTATATTTGTAAAGGTCTAGTTTGTTTTTATATCTCTATAAATAGATATGATTTTGTAATCTTTTATTTAATTTCTCTTTTTTTTCATCAATATCATTTTATTATGGTTGATTTTATTTTTGTATAGTTTCGCTGTACAGGCACTGACGCTCTTTCCGAGGTGTTTTTTTGTCATCTTTCGTTCTTTCTTTCTGTTTCGTTCTCTCTGTTCAGTTGGTGTACAGAAGTTGTTCAGTAGTGTGAATGAACATATTACTCAGTGAAAATCAACATTCAGGCTGCCAAAGCATGATCGCATGGTTTATTCAAATGTAAACTAATTGGACACAAGGAAAATTCAGTGTCTCACTTTGAAAAGGAAAACTATATTATCATTATGATTCTTGATGATCTTCTTATTATTCTTACAATTAAGCTTACGGTTCTTTCATTTCCACTGTTTTCTGATCCTTGTTTGGTCCAGACGTGGTTTATTTCAAAGAAGGAATTTTATGGATTTGTGACTATTTTTCTTGTAATTTTCTCTGGAACTAAGTTTTCGCATTTGACTTCCTAAATGAAAACAAATATTGTAAGCATGCCCTATGGGACAAATCACTTTTTTTACTCTTGAATAAAATATGCATGAACTAATAATGTCTTTCCCCTTTTGATGCTAGACTGAAAACATTGCTTGGAAAAAGGGTCTATATTTTTCTCTTTCAAAAAAGCTAATTGATTATTCAACAGATGCTTAATTAATAATCAAGAATGAAAATGTCATTTTTAATGTAACATTAATGTTAAGAAATGCAAAGATCACAGTTTGTATGAGGTTTTTTATAGAAAATTCTAAGTTTCAAAGGCTCAGTCAATGAGGGCTTTTTTCCATGAGGGCATCCCACCTGTTTCCTGCTATTCTTCCACAGGAAGCTCAGGGGGCCGCAGCCACTTCTTTCTCGAACCAGAGCTCAGTGCCCACTGACACACACCCAAACACACGCTTCTCAGCGGGACTTTGTAATACTATGTGCACTCCCTCATTTGTTACTATTATATCCAACAGGAAACAGATTTGGACATACTGGTTAATGCCTCAACGAAATTCACTCGCTCAAGAACATTTCCATAGTTTTTCAGCTTTGTTTTTCATTTTTTAATTCCAATTTTTTAATTATTTCCTGATATCTGGGATACATACGACCTGTCCTGTGTAGGTGGTTGAGAGTAAAACCCATTTGGTTTGAGACATGGAGCAGCTCTTTTTTCTTCTCATTCCCCTGTTTGCATCTTCATCCATCATCTCAGCAGGTAAGTCAATCAGAAGCCAATTTATACAATATATAGTAAAAAGAAAGGGAAAATGGGGAAAAGAGAGGGGATCAAAGTTTACAAATGTTTTCTGGCTTAAATTGCAATAGTCACTGACTATGTATGGTGGCCCCCAAAAGTATTGGGCACCTAAGTCTGCCTTTAGTGCCCAAATACTTTTTGTGGCCATTTTATATATGAATGAATGAGGCATTTATATAGCGCTTTATTGTGTATTGCGATACACCCAAAGCGCTTTACAATCATGTGGGGGGGGGGGGGGGGGGGGAATCTCTCCTCAACCACCATCAGTGTGCAGCATCCACCTGGATGATGCGACGGCAGCCACAGGACAACGGCACCAGTGCGCTCACCGCACACCAGCCACAGGTGGAGAGGAGAGAGAGTCATAGAGCCAATCAAGTGGATGGGGATTTTAGGGAGGTCATGATTGACAAGGGCCAGTAGAGGGAATTTGGCCAGGACACCGGGATTACACCCCTACTCTTTACGATGAATGTCATGGGATTTTTAATGACCACAGAGAGTCAGGACCTCAGTTTAACGTCTCATCCGAAAGACGGTGCTCTTTTGATAGTATAGTGTCCCCGTCACTATACTGGGGCATTAGGACCCACACAGACCACAGGGTGAGCACCCCCTGCTGGCCTCACTAACACCTCTACCAACAGCAACCTAGTTTTCCCAGGAGGTCTCCCATCCAGGTACTGACCAGGCTCAGCCCTGCTTAGCTTCCGTGGGCAACCAGTCTTGGGCTGCAGGGTGAATATGGCCGTGGCATATCACCCTGCAGACATGCTGTATTATATATACAGCATGTCTTTTTATGAATTGTATGTTCTCTATGCACAGGAAATTACCCAAACATACCAACTACGGTACCTCCAAACACAACTGCTATGTCTGTTGTTTCGAGAACAGGTGAGTATTTCTAGATTGTGTATAATTCTCATATCTAAACAAGAATTTCCCATGGTAAAGATGATTTGAACATATTTTGAACAATTGGTAACTGTCATTTTACCATTGTTAAGATAAAATTAATTTCTTAAATGTTTCTGTGACCGTGAAACTTTATTTGCACAAATTAGACATGAACCACAAAATGTCATTCTTCCTTCAGCATGTATATTAGTAAAATTTATAAATAAAATAACTTTTATTTATTTAATCTGTGGTGAAGAAAAATCCGTTAAAGTTCATCTTAATGTAAATGGATATGTCTTTTTTATTTCAGAAGTCCCAACTGAAAAAACAGTGACTTCTGCTTTTTCATCTCAATATGAGAATGGCATGACCAGTCACACATCAAAAACTGTGAGCACAACCACAGTTCCTGTATCTTCTAGCCACACAGGTAAGGCACAAATATAATTTCAGTTGATATAAACATACTGTATTGTAAATATACGTTAATGTGGCCTGTACCTGTTTGTCCAGGCAGTACTGATGGATCCGGCCTCTCTTCGCATAGCACATCAGGTAATTATTACCTGCTGGTAAAAGAATAGTTCACCCAAAAATGAAAATATGCTGAAATGTACCCACCCTCATGCCATCAAAGATGTAGATGATTTTGTTTCTTCATCTGACCAGATTTTAGAAATTTTAGCATTGCATCATTTGCTCACCAATTAGTCCTCTGCAGTGAATGGGAGCCATCAGAATGAGAGTCCAAACAGCTGATAAAAACATAACAATAATCCACAAGTAATCAGCATGAAGTGAAAAGCTGTGTGTTTCCAGCTAAAATATGAGGCCTCTATTCATGATATTTCTTTCTCCAGTGAACAAGTTGTTTCCTCTGAATCAGGAGAGAAATATGGATTAAAGACTGGCATTTTGGCCAGAAGTAAAGGTTTAAAGTTAAAATGCATTAATGATGGATTTGTTTCTTACAAACACGTAGCTTTTCACTTCACAAGATGTTAATTGATGGACTGGAACCTTGTGGATTCCTTGTGGATTATTGTGATGTTTTTACCAGCTGTTTGAATTTTCATTCTGACGGCACCCATTCACTGCAGATGATCCATTGGTGAGCAAGTTACGTAATGCTAAATTTCTCCAAATCTGTTCCGATAAAAAACAACTCATCTACATCTTCTATGGCAATGATAATGAGTACATTATCATTTTTGGGTTAACTATTCCTTTAATTAGAATATTCATTGCATATAGTGGGAGAATATATTGGGGGAATGCAATTTCATTACTTCAACTGTAAGTTGATGTTTTATCTTGCTTGTCTATTAAGTGAAATTCTTAAATGTGAGGGTGACACAATAAATGTTATTATAGTTATAAAATTGTGTATTACAGCACAGTCCATCATCACCAGCTCCACGTTAACAACACCAAAATCCTACACTGCCACAACTCTAAATTCCGCCTCATCCCCAGCGGCCAAAATAACAGGTTTTACCTCCTTCTTACCCCCCCCCCCCCCCCCCCCCCTCTTTATTTGCTAAAAGATGAACAATAAGTATCATTATAAATGTAAATGGACAAGATATAATTAATTCAAGAATGTCCTGGTTCATAGTTGAATTTTGGGGATTACAATCAGTGAAGTGAATGACAGTAATGTAACCTGTACCTCTTTTTGCTCAGGCAGTACTGATGGATCCGGCCTCTCTTTGCATAACACATCAGGTAATAATTATTAACTGCTGGTAAAAGCAAAAATGTACTCAGCCTCAGGCCATCCAAGATGTACATGAGTTTGTATATCTGTATATCTCAAATGTGTGAAAAAATGGCGTTTGTAGATCATTTTGAGCATCATGTTGATGAATTGGTAATGCTGTACAGTACAGCCAAGCAGTTATCATTTAAGACTACATTAAAACACTATTTCACGTGTTTGCTTCATGTGCAGTGGGTGTTTCTGTGCTTCCAAAGACTTCAACAACAGCTAATTCAAACTTCAACATGTCAGAGGTGACGGCAACACCTTCACAGGCACCAGAAAGCGGTATCACTTTGCTCGCCTTTGGTAGGTTTTATACTGATATAATCTCATGAGACACATTATTTCTGGTGCTAAAATCTTTCCTGTCTGCAATTACAGGTGTGATGAGTCTTATACTCATTTTAATTGTTGTCATGGTGGTCTTGGTGACCGCTATCAACCTCAGAGGACGGTGTAGAAATACTAAACAGCATGAAGGTGGGTTTTTCTCTCATTCTGTCAGTTTCAAGATTACTTTTATAAGCACATATGGCTACAAATATAATCGATCTGTTTTGTGGGGGGGGGGGTTTTATTTATAGGTATTAAAAGCTGTGATTCTGTGCTGTCTGACAGGTGAGGACTAATAAATTAATAAATTCACATGACTGTGAATGTGTGGTTATCGTCATTGTTTGTTTTAGGTATATAATATAATATACAATATAATATAATATAATAAGAAAAAAATGAAATAGGAAAATTAAAGAAGCATGCAAGTACAAGCTAGTGATATCAATATAGCCTACTATAATAATGGGACAAAAAAATAAATAAATAGAAAACCAAACTAATTGTTTTTACTAAAATATTATATATTATTATGTACTATATTTAAATTACAGATCTGTTGAAAATTAACTTAAGATAAAACAATTGTCTCAATTTTTGATTCAGCAACATGACCACCAACTGTGAGAAAGACAGCATCACTCTTGTCTCTGTGAGGACAATAAACTCAGAAAACAGTAAGTACATGCCTTCTTTAGTGTTTTCATGACTGATATCGAGAGAATAGTATCCCATTTTATGTAATTCTAAAATATGAAACTCTAAATGTCCTACTGTAAGACTTCTCTTCTGTGCAGATACAGATTCTCCCCAGATGTCTTCAGTTCGCAGCACTATAGTGGATAATGAGGACCAAGAATTTACCAGAGACCTGCTGGGCATCAAAGACGGACTGTGATTTCACTCAGTTTGTAGTGCATGAGATTGGAGGCTGCATACTCTATTTATAATATTAAATGAATGTAAATTAATGTGCCTCTAGCTGATGGTCAGTGTACAGATCACACATCATGTTTATGACATACATTGGTGCACTGCATATAAAATGATCCCTATATCAGACATGCTATCATATATTAAACATGACACATCCTTCATTGATAAATAAAATTTCACTTTTGTTCATCTTCTTTTTCAGATTAAAAAAAGTGCATTAATTTGTAATGTCATATAATTGTAAAGTGAGATATGGAATGTAAGTCTAGTCCAATTGCATAAATTTGTTTTGTGTTTTTTTCCCTGTTTAGGCCATATTTGACTTTTATTTCGAGGTAAAGACTGTACATTAGTGGTTTTCAATCCTGGTCTACACACCTGATTCAGTTCATCAACTGATATGGTGAGAGCTCCATGAATCAAGAGAGACATACAAAATGTGATTTGAGTCCACAACTGCAAACCACTGCTGTACATTATACCTTATAGTTCTTGAAATATTGGTAAATATTGGTATTTCCATCCGGAAATACCAATATTTCCGGAGGGACCTCTGGGACCAGGGAGGTTGAGAGAGGAGCTCTGGGACTGCAGCAGCTTTAGCTCTGGCTGAGGTTATGACAGGAACCACTGAGGCAGCATTGGCTGGAGGTTTTTTGGCAGCCGTGGCATGAATCTCAACACCATCATGGGAGAAACCTTCATGGCACACATGATGGGAAGCTTTCCAACTTCAGCTTTTATGAGACAGAGTTTTGTAACCATTGCAGGTTCTGGGGTTGCAGCAGCAGGAACCTTCAGGCCGGGACCAGGGCACCTCTGAAGAGGTACCGTGTCGAGTAACCTCTGTGGTGCCTTTGATTCAGTTCTCTCTGACCTCAGCAGGTTTTGGAGAAGCAGTGACAGTGGCCTTAACAAGTATTTCTGCAGTGGCCCTGACAGGATCTCAAGGCCCAAGGTGGCTGAGAAACTGAGCTCTGTCTCCATGTGAGTGGCAGGAACCTCTAGGGCGGCAGTGCCATGATCTTGGGACAGACTTGACAGGGAGCTCTGAGAAGCTCTAGGTGACTCCATATTTAGAAATATGATTGGATGGTGAAGTACTTAACTAAAACTAAATTAATTATTTACAATTCACATCCCTAGGCGAGTAGTTCCGCAGGACACTAAAACTACTGCCTCAGGCCAAGGCACCAGACGCAACCATGGCTGCCAGCCCCGCAAGACGTTAAGGCTGGAGAGATGGAGGGGTCACCTGTGTCAGCCTGCCAGACGCAAGGCTGACCCTGTCCTCCATGACTTACAGGGGGAACTGAAACACAATTACCAATTGTACATTTACAAATTGTGCAACGGTTTTCATAAGGTATAAAACTTATCTATGCAGTGTATGAGGACTATGTGAGTTACTGCAGGTATTGAAAGGCAAAATAAGGAAGCTGATGTCCATTTCATATAATCAAACAAAACCATCAAAAAGCTAAAAACAAAAAAAAACTATATATCTTCAAAATAATTTTAACTTGTCTTTGACGCAGTACCTTAAACCAGTCATGGGATCATGGGAGCATCTCCTCCAGATGAAGCCTCTGCTCCGAGTCGCTCTTCAGACATCCTCGGCCTAAAACAGCAGCATTCTGTGTAGAAAGATGGAAAGATGTCCTGATTATTACTTTTAACTTTACACTTGCTCTCTAAGCTGTAAAACTGAGAAAGATTCCTGCATATCTATAAGGACTTATTTTATAAAGCCGTTTTGTCTAATTAAAATTGTTGAAATTAAGATCTCACCATCGGAGAAGCCTGGCTGGGACCAGATATCAGTGTCCATCAGATTGATGTCGCTGCTCTCGGGGAAAAGGCTGGTGATCATGCGGAAGAGGAGCACTCCCAATGACCACACCGTTGCCTGTTTCCCATGGTACTCACCCCTCTCAAAATATTCAGGAGGGCAGTACCTCGCTGTCCCTGCAGGAAAGAGTTTGTCACATGTCTAAGTGTTCTTTACCACTGCATGATTTTCTCACTTTACTCTGACTGCATTTAATATTAGTCAATAAAAATAACATTATGACTGGCTTTTCTTCGTCTGATTAAGACGTGGAGTCACTGGTCACTAGAGTTTAAGTCCCAATCTACATGTTTGGAAAATAATACATACCACTGTAGGATTTGTACGATGTGCTTTTCAGGAGGTCCCCACAGCCAAAATCAATCAGCTTCACTTCCAGGGTCTCTATGTTGACCAGGAGGTTCGGCATCTTGATGTCACGATGGAGGACCCCCCCGGGAACAACAGATGGCAGCAGCGTCGATAACCTGCTGCATGAAATGACGGGCCACCCCCTCAGTGAAGAGGCCATCATAATGCAGCCAAAAATCGTACATGTCCATGCAGGGTGAGGGCCGCTCTAGGACCATGATGTACTGCCAGTCCAGTAACTCTATAATGTGGTGACAGCTTGGGCCTTTATTGGCCAAGACTGTCAGGGCCACCTCTATAGGCACTGGTCTGGGATGGTCAGGCTAGAAGAAAGTCAGTTTATGTTTGAAATATTGATTATTTGTTTTCTGTGATTCACATTAAATGTATTCTGCTCTCCCTGCTCCTATCCATGCTAGCCTGCATGGATGGGCAGGGAGTGTTTTGCCCAGAACAGAACCATTCCCCCAACCTAAAATGTATACTAATCGTAAGTTATATTGACGATGGTGGTCCTGACAGAACTTTAATATTCATACACTTTCTTTTATAAACATACGCCTAAAATAATATATTGTAAGAATAGTATGTGTGTGAGTTATATTTTGGATTACGACAGTAAACTAACCCTCATTCCTCACGATCTTATCACAGTCCAGCTGTCTCAGCAGATGTGATGGATTCTCATCTGCTGACGGACTGACTGGACTGTCCTGATCTTGAGGCGGGACGTCCACCATTTGCTGGTCATCGGAAGTGGGAGGGACTTCAAGAGCACTGGCAGGAGCAGTGTTGCCAATTTGGGGATTTTATCGCCAAATTTAGCTACTTTTTCATTGTTGCTGCGACTGTTATTGTTTTTTTTGCGACAAGGAGCTATTTTAGCTATATTTAAATAAAAATAGCGATTTCTTTTGGAGATTTTTTATTTTTTACTTGGCCACACCCTGCCGTAGGCCCGTTACTTCTCACTTTTGCTCTCAATCATACCAATGAGTCTGCGCAATGAACACACATCAGTATGCCTGCCATTCAGATATGATGACACACACCACCATTTTATTATAAGCATCAAGATGGTGGAGAAAAAATACGAGCAGCACTTTAGAAATTGCTGGTTGCAAGATCTGGCTTCAGCCTATTATGGGAAATACATCAAAAGCTTTTTGCAAATACTGCAAAGTTCATACTAAATGCTAAGAAGTCAGATTTCAAAAAAACATTTTGCACTTACTTTGTTGTAATAGAGTGTGTTGACTGAAATAAGTTTGTATGAATAAAGGTTTTGTTTTTGGAAAATCATAATATGTCTTATCTGTTGTATTTGAGAAGGACAGGGATGCACTTTGGCGACACATGAAACAAATGCCCAACATTATGTGTCTTACATCATTTCCATCATGTTTGATGTGCTTGCAGATCACAGGAAGAATTAACGGATTCAAATGTGTCATGTAAAGTTACAAGTAAGCATTTCCTAATTTCACTTCAGAATTTTTTTTTTGTTATACTTCATCTTTTGTTATATTTTTTATACTGTCATCATTTGTAAAGTATATACAGTGGGGCAAAAAAGTATTTAGTCAGCCACCAATTGTGCAAGTTCTCCCACTTAAAAAGATGAGAGAGGCCTGTAATTTTCATCATAGGTATACCTCAACTATGAGAGACAAAATGAGAAGAAAAAAAAAAAAAGAAAAAAAAAACAAATCCAGAAAATCACATTGTAGGATTTTTAAAGAATTTATTTGCAAATTATGGTGGAAAATAAGTATTTGGTCAATAACAAAATTTCATCTCAACACTTTGTTATATACCCTTTGTTGGCAATGACAGAGGTCAAACGTTTTCTGTAAGTCTTCACAAGGTTTTCACACACTGTTGCTGGTATTTTGGCCCATTCCTCCATGCAGATCTCCTCTAGAGCAGTAATGTTTTGGGGCTGTCGCTGGGCAACACGGACTTTCAACTCCCTCCAAAGATTTTCGATGGGGTTGAGATCTGGAGACTGGCTAGGCCACTCCAGGACCTTGAAATGCTTCTTACGAAGCCACTCCTTTGTTGCCCGGGCGGTGTGTTTGGGATCATTGTCATGCTGAAAGACCCAGCCACGTTTCATCTTCAATGCCCTTGCTGATGGAAGGAGGTTTTCACTCAAAATCTCACGATACATGGCCCCATTCATTCTTTCGTTTACACGGATCAGTCGTCCTGGTCTCTTTGCAGAAAAACAGCCCCAAAGCATGATGTTTCCACCCCCATGCTTCACAGTAGGTATGGTGTTCTTTAGATGCAACTCAGCATTCTTTCTCCTCCAAACACGACAAGTTGAGTTTTTACCAAAAAGTTCTATTTTGGTTTCATCATTCTCCCAATCCTCTTCTGGATCATCCAAATGCTCTCTAGCAAACTTCAGTCGGGCCCGGACATGTACTGGCTTAAGCAGGGGGACACGTCTGGCACTGCAGGATTTGAGTCCCTGGCAGCGCAGTGTGTTACTGATGGTAGCCTTTGTTACTTTGGTCCCAGCTCTCTGCAGGTCATTCACTAGGTCCCCCCGTGTGGTTCTGGGATTTTTGCTCACAGTTCTTGTGATCATTTTGACCCCACGGGGTGAGATCTTGTGTGGAGCCCCAGATCGAGGGAGATTATCAGTGGTCTTGTATGTCTTCCATTTTCTAATAATTGCTCCCACAGTTGATTTCTTCACACCAAGCTGCTTACCTATTGCAGATTCAGTCTTCCCAGCCTGGTGCAGGTCTACAATTTTGTTTCTGGTGTCCTTTGACAGCTCTTTGGTCTTGGCCATGGTGGAGTTTGGAGTTGGACTGTTTGAGGTTGTGGACAGATGTCTTTTATACTGATAACGAGTTCAAACAGATGCCATTAATACAGGTAACGAGTGGAGGACAGAGGAGCCTCTTAAAGAAGAAGTTACAGGTCTGTGAGAGCCAGAAATCTTGCTTGTTTGTAGGTGACCAAATACTTATTTTACCGAGGAATTTACCAATAAATTCTTTAAAAATCCTACAATGTGATTTTCTGGATTTTTTTCTTCTCATTTTGTCTCTCATAGTTGAGGTATACCTATGATGAAAATTACAGGCCTCTCTCATCTTTTTAAGTGGGAGAACTTGCACAATTGGTGGCTGACTAAATACTTTTTTGCCCCACTGTATATATATATATATAAATATATATATATATATACACACACACACACACACACACACACACACACACACACATTTATACATATATATGTGTATATTTCCTTTACCTTTAACAAATTTACCTGTATTTACTTTCTTTTCTTATTTGTCGGCTTTTTGTGAAAAAAGGAGACTTTTGAGGGTGGTTCTAGAGATTTTCTGAGGGAGGGGTTTGACAACACTGGGCAGGAGGCTCCTGATGATCATTGTCTTACAGAACAGACAACGTCCTGTAGAGAAGTCTGATCTGAAGAGAGGAATATCAACCAAATATATGTATAGTTTGTGTGTGTGTGTGTGTGTGTGTGTGTGTGTGTGTGTGTGTGTGTGTATATATATATAAACTGTATTTATCTGTATTTTTACGTCAACTGTTAGTGTTTAGTGTTAACTGTATGCACCAAGAGTCTGAGAGTTACACAATTTCAATTGTCTGTATGTATGTGCTGTACATGTGGCAGAATTGACAATAAAGCAGACTTTGACTTTTGACTTTAAAACACGTTCCACTTGATCATATCTGATATTAATTAAAAATACTGAGCTACCTTCATTGCGTAGTTGTCAGAATGTGTTCAAGATATGATGTTGGAAATTAGTTTGGAGGAAAAATCTTTGTCTCCAGTCCTTAGTTTGTGAGACTCACATTTCTAACAATGTTCATAAGTGCACATATAAGTTTTGAATTGTCCTTGTCACAGCTACAAGACTGCAACAGGCATTGCTTTCATCTTGAAAATGATGTGCATCCTTTAACAGCCGAAATTCAGTTTTATTTTTATTTATTTATTTGTATGTGCTGTAAAATACATATAAAACCATAGCGACGGTTCTTTTTTATATTAAACATGGATATTTTTCGTTTGAAATAATTCTAATCTAAACGTACAAGGTTATTGTGGTCAGTGTATGAGAGTCAAGTTTATGTTTATCCAAACAAACAAATAACGGGTTAATCGATGAACACACACGGCGCCTATGATTTTTATATTACCATCATGCCATTTACGGCAAGGAATGCCGCCTTCTGATTGGCTGTTTGGATTGTAGTCCACCGCAACATGCGCTTCCGCTTCCGTTTAGCGATGGAGGTTACAAGCAGTATTGCATTTCTGTCTTTCTCGCACATTTTACAACGACGAAGCCAAATCTAATATAGAAGGTCAAACATGAATTGTTTTGATGATAAATTCATATTCGACTAAGTCGCGGTGTTCGTTAAGAGAGCGGAAGATGTCTAAAATCGGAAGTTAAGTTGTTGTGATTGTATTAGCATAACGCACTAGATTTAGCTTCATGTCAACAACAGTGCGAGTCATTTTTACAGTCAAACGCGCTTTGTTTTGATTATTTTTCTTCTGTTAGTTCATCGTCACGGCATTTCAAGCGTGTTTGAGGTGTCATTGTTTGAAATGTCACTGTTTGAGATGGACAGAGAGGAGTCTGACAGGCTGATAGAGAAAGCCAAGCTGTGTTTGCGCTCAGGACGCAAAGAGAAAGCCTTGCAGCTGCTGTACGAGGCGCAGAAGATCTACCCGAGCACCCGGGCCAGAGGTTTGTATCGTGCTGTTGTGGTTTGATTGACAAATCAGGTGTGTTTGGTCAGTGCGCTGAAATAGAAAGTGCAGCGTCTGGTGGTTGTTGTTGTGCGTTATATAATCTGTCCTCAGGTCAGCGGTGGTTTGGGTCTTCAAGTCCTTGAAAAGATCTGACATCGGTGGAGACTGATCTTGTGAAAGATCCCCGTTGTTATTAAGTCTTAAGAAACAATTCCAGTTTTTCACTAATTTTATTAAAGGGGTACTCCACCCCAAATGCAAAATCTGTCATCGTTTACCTTCATGTGGTTCCAAGCCAGTATACATTTCTTTCTTCTGTGAAATACTAAAGACATCTTGAAGAATGTTAGCAACCACACAGTTTGGGTTCCTGTTGAATTCCATTGTAAAGACAAAAGTACCATAGAAATCAACGGGACCCGAAACTGTCCACAAATTCATAGTCATGGCATTAACATTTTGCATAAACTGCAAAAAAGTAGTATCTTTGTCAGTATTTTTGTCTTGTTTTCCAATACAAATCTTTAAATCAAGATACATTTACTTGAGATACAAAATGAAGATTTGAAGTCTTGTTTTGAGAAATTGAACAAAATTAAATGAGCTTATGTTTAGAACAAGAATAAACATCTGGGGTATAAAGACTGGATTTCCATTTGATTTCCATTTTTTTTTTAATGATAAACACTTCATTTTCGCTTATATCTTGATTTCAAAATTTTAAACATTTGCACTAAAACAAGAAAAAAAACTGGTGAAGAACATAGTAAAGTTATTTCCATATTCTAGTTAAGCTTGTGTGTGTGTGTGTATAAATGAATTAATAAGTAATGAAGATTAGTTGTATTTTCAAACTTTAAAGTATTGCTAATATAACTCATGTTCTCCTTAGACATTTAGAATTAGAAAATATATTGATGTATTGCGTTCCCTTCAATTTAATCCTTACATTTTCTTTATTTGGTTTTAAAAATCTCTTTCAAAATTCTTAAATTTACCTTCATAAAACTTGCAGTCACCCTGTTTATATAAATGGGGGACCAGCAGAAAAAAACTTTATTGTTAAGTATTGAGTAATAACAACATGCACTTAATGTAGAGTTATGGTTAGGTTTGATTTAGGGTTAACTGCATGTAATGATGCATAATTTACTGTTATTACTATAGTACGTACATGTAACGTGTAACACTGTACCATTACCGTTATTTCTGTGTACATAGTATGCAAGTACAAGCCGATTTTAAAAGTCAACTACAATCAATGTAACACGTCTCTCTGATTTCTCTCATTAGTACTGATTGATGCCATTGTGAAGAATGGCGGCACTCCCCCTGAAGAGGAGCGTACCTACACACCTCCACCTGACTGGAGAAACTCTGATGAGGACGGCCCTGCTCCAAATCAGCGGCCCAGTTCGCAAGAGAGGGCAGAGAGGTCCGGTGATGACAAAAAGAGCTACACGGAGGAACAACGCCAAGGAGTGCTCAGGTACTGGCAGGAGTAGTCACCCAAAAATAAAAATACAGTCATTATTTATTTATGTACTTTATAAAACTGTGCAGGATAAAGAGATGCAGAGACTTCTATGAGATTCTGGGGGTGCCAAAGGATGCCAGTGATGAGGATCTGAAGAAAGCCTATAGGAAGCTGGCACTACGCTTCCACCCGGATAAGAACTGTGCCCCTGGAGCGACCGATGCTTTTAAAGGTATCTCATATATGTTTTGACCACTGCTGGTGCTAAAAAGGGGACAGTTTTTTTAATTAAATTAATAGTTTATCAGTAAGGATGCTATTTATTACAGAATTATAAACAAATGTCATGGTTTTCCACAAAAATATTAAATAGAACAACTGTTTGCAGCATCAATGATAAATAATGTTTGTTGAGAACCATATTAGAATGATTTCTGAAGGATCATTCATGTGACACTGAAAACTGGAGTAATGATGCTGAAAATTCAGCTTTGTCATCACAGGAATAAATTGCATTTTAAAATTCAAATAGAAAACATTGAAATTGTAATCAAAGTTCATAATATTTCTGTTTTTACTGCATTTGTTTAATCAGATAATAAGAGACTTATTACTTTATATTTAGAATAATGTTTACATTATTCATATTTAGCTTTAATATTTGGGTTTCTCTGCTCATTTTCTCTATTCAGCTATAGGCAATGCATATGCAGTGCTCAGTAACCCAGAGAAAAGGCAGCAATATGATCAGTGTGGAGACCAGGGCCCTGCAGAGACATCCAGTCATACTTCATCCCAGCCCCGTCACGCGTACGGACAGCACCGCACCTTCAGCAGAGACTTTGAGGCTGACATCTCTCCAGAGGAGCTCTTTAACATCTTCTTCGGGGGCAGGTTTCCTACAGGTCTGAACCTCTATAAAAAGCATTACAGCTAAGGAAATCATTTTCATTCGTGTCCATCACATTTCTCTGTTTCAGTAATGAATCCAATGCAAGTTACATATTTCTGTCACATATTTAAAGAACAACTCTTACCCTCATGCAGGCAACATCCACGTGTACACCAACCGAGGAGCTTCTTACGCTCATTATTACCAGCCCCGCAGACGCCGTACGTATGAGAGACGGGAGGAAGAGGTGGAGGAGAGCCACAGTCAGGTGAGAAGATCAAATCAAGAGCCATAACAAGGGTCAATGAGAAATAAATGTACCAAGTTCTTAGAAGTGTACTCTTTGTATTCAAGTTGGTTTCATTTGGTTTTGAAAAACGAAATAATTTAATGACTTTTATGTAGTGCTGTCAATCGATTAAAAACTTAACTAATTAAACACATATTTTTTCTGAAATTAATTGTGATTAATCCCACCTAATATTAAAGTATTTAATTATATACTTTTATATTGCAATAATTTCTCATTCAATCTTCAAATTATTGTAGAAACGATATAAAGACAGTATATTTTTAATATTTGTTTAATGGCATCTTTTTTTTGACTGGAAACGAGTATCACTGATACCGATTCTACTGATGTCTCTAGGAAATTATTTTTTTCCTAAAATTTAACAATTGACTATAGCCGTTCAACATTACAGTATAACTGAGAGCTATCAATTTCAACATTTATTAGACTTAAAAAAAAAATTAATTTAAGTGACCTTCACAAAACAGTCGTTACATAAATCCATTATATTAAATGTCATATCTACCTGTGATCTTCAGCAAGTAGGAAATATACAGAAATTGAATAAAGCTATCAAACACTAAATTCAAAATTGAATATAGATGAATCCTTAAAGCTACAAAAGTTATTGATTTCCTCTTTTTTTCTTTTGTTCTTCACAGCAGCTGGGTTATTAGGTTATTTGGCTGCTATTACTTTAAGAGCTGCCACTGCTGAATGTGACACGGATCTGACACGCATGCTCGTAGTTTTATTTGCGCTTTATTATGAAATGATACAGGCTACAGCGTGCACCGCCATATTTGTACAATCTACGAGCACAGTATAATGGCTGACAAGACAGGAAGATTTGTTTTTACTAACATATGGCCTGACAGCATCTCATCTGACCACAGTTCACTGTTGTTCTACTGAACATCCTCATCACCTGTAGCTTTTCCGCGCTCATTTGACTCGCACCTGGCACTGAGGCGAAGTGGAGTGCGCTTCTAAAAATTCTCGTGTTTGATGTGCTCGTAAAGACGTTCTGCGTCTAAATAAATGCAATTCTTGTCAAGAAAGAAGAGACAGAAGCAGCAGTTGTGAGTGGGGTGGCCAACCCTAGCTCCGCCCCTGCATTAACTCGCTAATTTTGACAGCACTACTTTTATGACATAAAAATGACCTTGGTGTAACCTTAAAATTAAAAGTAACATATTGAAATTTCACTAATTTGACCTCACCTTTATTCTCTTTCTGACTTCCATACTGTAAACAGGGTCCCTCTCAATACTTGTTCCTGTTTCTCTTCATGTAGAACAACTTCACAGCTCTCCTGCAGCTGCTGCCGGTTCTGGTGCTCATTCTGATATCTGTATTCACTCAGCTGATGGCCACCAACCCTCCCTACAGCCTCTTCTACAAACCGTAAGTCAACCGTAACGCATGTTTTAAAACATCCGCTTTAAGAAAAGACCTAACAAATACTCTCCATCTCACAGGTCCATGGGGTTAGTGGTGTCCAGAGAGACCCAGCACATGGGTGTGCCATACTATGTGGATAAGAGTTTTGAGAAAGAATACCGCGGTGCTGCTCTGGACGAGCTGGAGAAGACCATTGAGAACGACTATATTGACCACCTACAGAGCAGCTGCTGGAAAGAGAAGCAACAGAGTATGATGTCTTCTCATTAGGTTATGACCAGAGTTGGGGAAAGTTACTTTTAAAAGTAATGCATTACAATATTGTGTTACTCCATAAAAAAAAGTAACTAATCACATTACTTTTTATGGAAAGTAATGCATTGTTACTTTTGCGTTACTTTTTGTCATCTGGGCTGGGCTTGCTTATTTATTCTTAATAACAGAAAAACCAAAAGTTATATTTTTGGTATATTTTTGGCTGTAAAGGCCCTTTCACACCAAGTGAAAATTAATAAGCCTCAGGCTGAAGAAAATGCCTCTGCTTCTGCACTTACTCCCAATTTCTCTCAAAAAGGGGGACAGGAAAGATTTCAATGAATAAATAGGAAAACAAAGTAACTTGTGTTACTTAATTGTGACCCTGGACCACAAAACTAGTCACAAGGGTAATTTATTTGAAATTGAGATTTATACATCATCTGAAAACCTAATAAATAAGCTTTCCATTGATGTATGGTTTGTTAGGATAGGACAATATTTGGTCGAGATACAACTATTTGAAAATCTGGAATCAGAGGGTGCAAAAAAATCTTAATACTGAGAAAATCGCCTTTAAAGTTGTCTAAATGAAGTTCTTAGCAATTCATATTACTAATCAAATAATAAGTTTTGATATATTTACAGTAGGAAATTTACAAAATATCTTAATGGAGCATGATCTTTATTTAATATCCTAAAGATTTTTGGCATAAAAGAAAAATTGATCATTTTGACCCATACGATGTATTTTTGGCTATTGCTACAAATATACCCGTGCTACTTAAGACTGGTTTTGTGGTCCAGGGTCACGATCGAAAAAGTAACTCAGATATTTTCTTGTTAATTTAAAAGTAATGCGTTATTTTTACTGGTTACTTTTAAAAAAAAAAGTAATCTGATTACGTAACTCGCGTTACTTGTAATGCGTTACCCCCAACACTGGTTATGACTTTATAATATAAACCCCTGTATTTCTAAAGCTGTTGTTCTGTTTCAGAATCTGATCTAGCTAATCTGGGACAGCTCTACCGAGACGAGCGGCTGAAGCAAAAGGCAGAGACCATGAAGTTGGATCACTGTGAAAAGCTTCACCGCTTCATGGGCCGACAGAGAGGAGACTGAGGCACCGTCGCCCTCCCAGACAGCATGGTCATCCTAATCAAAGAGCTTTTAGTATTGGTTATATATTTCAATTTACTCGGGTGGGTCACCTTTTTGGAAGGAGAAAGGAAGGGAGAGATGTGTTATAGCAGGAACCCAAGCTGATTTTCTCATGAGCATTTGTGCCTTTCATCCATGAATGGGGTGAAGCCTGACGGCCTTTGGCTCATCTGATTCAGCTGCGATGCACAACTGCACGTGTGTGAAGAGGGTACTTCGTGCAAGCGCCTGGTATTTTTTTCCTTACATTAAGGAGCACCGACTCCAGGCTGGCTGACAGGATTAAAGCTAGTGATTGTTGTTTATTAGTCGCATTTAAGCTTTATTGTTAATAGAATTTAACTTATTTAATAACATATTTAATTTCTGAATTTGTGCTGTGAATTACATTTGACAACAACTTTTAATAGAAAGCAACTTTTTTGTTTTTGGAAACAAACTGTTCTCAAAAACAGGGATATAAACCACTACAGCTTTTCAAAGCTCTCTCTGAACGTAGTAAAAATAAAAATAAAAAAACCTTATGTACATTAAATTAGTTTTTTGGTCCTTTGTTACAGTGCTGTATGTTTTGGACATTAAAAGGTATTGGGCAACTGTTTTTAAAGCAAGGAAAAAATGCTAAATGCCATTACCTCAGATTAATTTATCTGCAGCATTTGATTTATATTTTGGCACTTTCTCTTAACTTCTTGTGTATTGCATGCATTCATCCATGCATTCTCCCCGCCTTGTTAGTGTTCGAAGGTGTTACTGATACTGTTAAATATCAGTAATCATAACTAAGCAAATAACCGTTACTGAGCATCTGTTTTGAACTACAATTAATGTTTTACCTGTCACTAAACACTATGTTCGATATATAATAACATACTGATCTTTAGCACATGAGGGATGTTCAGAAGTGCTTATTCGGGATGAAATAGAGGAAGAGTGTCGGATGTGACGTGGAGAGTTTGTGCCGGTGGTGGTATTGCAATCTTGTTTCCATGCAGTACGCAAACTGTTGGAAGTTTTGTTTGGATTGAGTGCGTTTTTGTGCTGCTTAAATAAAACATTAATCAAACACGGTTTCTCTGTGATCTGTGAAGTTGCATGCTTGTATGCTGAATTCACTGATCTTTGACACAAAAAAAAAAGTCACGAAGAGGTGATCATGTCAGTGTCATAATTTATAGTTGTAATTTTACAGCTTTTTTATTTTTATTTTTTATGAAAGCAAGAATTCATTCAAAAATTAAAATTAATAATTTCCATACAATTAAAGTCAATGGTGACCTAAGATTTTCAAGAATTTTTTCATTCATTTTGATTTTTTTTTCTTTTGTGCAATTTCTTTTTCTTTAATGCAATTGAATTATAGAGCTCTGCAATTGCACTTTTACTAGTAAGAATTACAATTAGAGATCTTTAATGCATTTTTTTTTACTAGTAACAG